>ML783890.1:17120-79877 GCA_009831015.1 Picea engelmannii | reverse complement strand
GGGAGGAAGGTTGAGAGAGAGAGAGAGAGGGAATGATGGGGTAGAGAGAGAGAGAGAGAGAGGAAGAGGGAGATAAGAAGAGAGGGGAAGAGGGGGGAGAGACAAAGAGTGTGAGAGAGGAAGAGAGTAGTTGGAGAGAGAGTGGAAGATAGAGAGAGGGAGGGAGAATGTGGTAGAGGGAGAGGGGGGCGGGAGGGTATTTTCCACAATACCTACTTCTCTAATCTTGTAAGTCATAAAAATTATAGTGATCTTAGAACTCTTCTCTTAATTCTTTACAAGTGTAGAAATAAAATTCTAAAAAAATCCAAGTAATATTTTATCTTTCTTAAAGTGTGTAGAAAACTTCTTCTCTCATCATGGTCATAAAAAGAGCAATTAAAAAAAGGAGTTATCTTATAGCTAGTACAATGGCTCAGTAGCAGTGAACTCAAATAGGTATTAGCAATTGAAAGATGACTTAACTTATAGCTAGCATAATTGTTAATTGGCAGTTGGTGAAGGCCGATAGGTATTAGCAATTGAAAGATGAGTTAAATTTTAGCTAGCCTCGGTTAATGGTAGCCATTGATTGAAGATTCTGGCATTCGTAACATCAAAATGAGTTATTATACAAGGCAATTAAACGATTAAAAATGAATCGTCAATTTAATGGAGATGAAGATATTTCCAAAATCTTTTTCAAGATGAAAAATCAAGAAACATCCTATATATGATTAAAGATATTCCCTAAATAATTAATCTTTTTCAAGATGAAAAATAAAGAAACATCCTATATATGACTAAAGATATTGCCCAAATAATTAATCTTTTTCAAGATGAAAAATCAAGAAACATCCTATATATGACTAAAGATATTGCCCAAATAATTAATCTTTTTCAAGATGAAAAATAAGAAACATCCGATATATATGACTAAATATATGAGCCAAAATCATCTTTCTTTGAAAAGACTTGATTGCATCCCTTACTTTGGCAGTGACAAAGAACTAAAAATAATTAAAACCGCAACATCAATTGTTGAATATCGTAGTATTTATTACATATATTTGTGTCAATGAAGTAGACCGTGCCACTTGCGTTTAATATTTTGGACCTTCAATGTTTTATATTAGGCCTTTTTCTTTTTCTTTATGTGAGCTATAATCTAATATAAATGACACAAAACACATAGATTATTTTCAATTTATTTTATATATTTATGTAGATTTATTATTCACACTTATAATTGGATGTGGAATAAAGGATATTGATTCTATTTTTTTTTTCATCATATTCTTATATAAAATTGAAAATTTCCTTTTATATAAATTTATTGGAAATTTATATATATATGCTTTTTTATATAAGAATTGAGTTTTTTTTTAATCTATATAATTTGAAATTACAATTTTTTCTCAATTGTTATTTAAAATTTAAAATTGCAATCCTCAAGTGAAATTGTAATTTCAAATTACAATTTTTAATTATAATTAAATTTTAAATGTATTTAAATATAAAATCTGGTTAAGAAATAAATGGTTTTATTTTTTATTGAAACATTAATAATTTTTTGCTTCATTCATTTAATAATTTTAAAATGCACCCAAATTTTTAAAAATAAAATTATGTAATTTCAAATTTTATACATTATATATTATAAGTTAAAGGACATTGCAGTCACATTATACATTATACATTATATATATAAAAAAAAGACATTATAACTTGCAGTCACATTAAAATACATTATAGTAGTTGTACTAACATGTTCGTGTAGTATGGTTGGGTTCAATTTTATAATTCATCGTCACCGGTTGATCGTTAATATTCAGAGGTTAGTTGTCATGTCGATGTGGATCTCGGTTGGATTGCTATACATTATAAATAAAAATACATTATAACTTGCAGTCACATTAAAAGACATTATAATAGTTGCACTCACATGTTCATGTAGTATGGTTGGATTCAATTTTATAATTCATCGTCACCAGTTGATCGTTAATATTCAAAGGTTAGTTGTCATACCACTGTGGATCTTAGTTGGATTGCGGACATCCAACATCGTCAACAATGCATGGCACTGACGCTTTTCGACTTGGCGACAAAGCCAAGTCAATTTACTTGGCCCAGACAATGCCTTCGCTTCGTTTTGTTTATTACTTAAGCTATGTTTGCATCTTTATACATGGAACATTCCAACAAGTAAAGAGAGAGTTCATACACATTAAAACAAAATGTGCATGTGACCAAACTGTCCTAAAACCACAAGTCTTTTTTTTCAAGAACATTAGTGTGTCAAGCCTCTAGGTAGTGCGAAAAAAATAAATTTTACAAGGGAGCTTCCACTTAGTTTACATAAAGAACATGTCAGAAAACACAAAGAATCAACTTCGGCGAGTCACCCCATGCCCTTCCTTTGTTGCCTCGGTCAGAAATTTGAAGGAACTCATCTCCTTCATGCTTCATTTCTTTGGCCCTGCAATTCTCCTCTCAACTCATCTATCCCCCTCTACAATTCTGAACTTGTCTCTTGACTCTCCACTTTCCTCCCTCAAAATTGTCTTCTCCATCATGCCTTATAGGTGTCCATCCTAAGATGGCACATGCCCTTGCTTGGAGCCAATGCATCCATTTTTGGATCTTGTTCACGTTTCGTTTAGGCCGACTTTTCTAAGGCGTGTGCATCCCTTCGGTGAGTCAACAAACTCACCCAACCACACCTACTTTTCTCCCAGCCGACTCTTTGCTTAAATTTAGTGTGCCAAAGTCACACCTTGACCGATCATTCACTTGGATAGAATTTGTCGCACATTCCCTTGGTCACTCTCCTTGGCACGTCGGGCACCCAAGACATCCGAGCTCACCCAATAAATATTTCCTTCATCTATTGGTTAGTTCGAGTGCCATCTTTGCTTGTCCATTATGCAATTTTGTTTTGGCCAAGTGCATGACGGGGTCCGTGCTTATCCTTCTTACTCGAGGTATTACATCCTCCCTGACCCCCATTGCATTGTCATCCTTGGAAATCCAAGTGTCGATGATCCTCTCTACTTCTCCTCAAACTCATAGATCTTTTGCCTCCACCTCCATATTGCTTCTCGTCTTTCCCAACAACCGTCTTCTTAGAACCTTCCCTTTCAACAAACGAAACACTCATGTTGATGATGCTTACCGATCCCCAAAATTATGAATGCCAAAATTTATTCAACCTCTAACTTTGGTCGGTCGGAAATCATTGATGGGCCATGGGTGGGTTGAGTTTGTCTGATTCCTCTGTATCCATTCAACATGATTTCAACTAACTGATGTTAAAAATAGGGTAATGGTTTCTCATGTGATACGGGAGCTCCAATTTATAGGTGACTTCTCCAATCTTCTCAAGTATCTTGAACGGACCTTCATACCTCCTCAGCAATGATGGAGCCATCCCGATTAGGGGCATGAATTGGATCTTTCCCATCTTGAAAAAGACATGATCTCGTATGTTGAGTTGCACATCAAGTTTCTCTTATTTTTCCCAATGTTTCGAATAGACTGCATAGATCAAACCGACTGCATCCCATTGCGAAACTCTTATGCAAGTTATAACTGAACTGTGTTGTGCCCAATATATCTATCTAGTTAGCTTGATCCTCCCTCACATAGTGTTGCAAGTAATATTCAAACGATCTATTGATTTGTATTTTCTATCCATGTGTCTGTGGATGGAAGATGGAGCTCATCAATAACTTCATTCCGACAAGATTGAACAATATTTTTCAAAACTTCTTAGTGAACCTCGTGCCTCTATCTGAAACGATGTTCAATAGAATACCCCAGTACTTCACTACATGTCTGAAAAGAATCTATGCCATCTCTTTTGCTCCACACACTGTCTTCATTGGAATGAAAATTGTGTACTTGGAAAAATGATCAACTACGACCATGATCCTATTGTACCCTTGTGCGACCAAAAGTTGGATAATGAAGTCCATTGAAACACTTACCTGAGGCTTCTCTAAAATCAAAAAAGGTTGAAAAAGACTTTCTTGCATCTTGGTGTCATCCTTGTCTTGTTAACAAACGAGAAAATTCTAGACATAGTCTTCTATGTCTTGCACCATACGATCCTAGAAGTATCCTCTCTCCAACAATGCCATTATTCTATGTTGTCTTGGGTGGAAAACCCAAGGTGATTCATGACATTCCTTGAAGGGATCCTTCCAAATATTACTTGAATTATGAACATAGAAGCATTCACTTTAATAAAAGAGCATGTCACGAAGAAATAACCTCCTCGTCTTCCCCTCCTCTACTTGCTTCATAATGTTCTTCGTTGTTGGATCAACCTGCAGTCCTTCCTTAATATTTTCTTGCAACTTTTTCAACACATGAATCTATCTCCCATCCATTGTAGTAGTTGCTTGGTCTTCCTCAAGAACAACTAGTTGAGCCTTCCTACTCAAAGTGTCGATGACAATACTGAATTTATTGGGCCTATAGTCGATGGTCATGTCAAATTCGGCTAAGAAGTCATGTCAATGCGCTTTCTTGGGGTACATATTGGGTTTTGTTGTAAAGTATATCGTCTCCACATTATTCGTCTTGACCGTGAAGGGACTGTCCAAAAATTAGTGCCTCCATACTTGTAAACAATGCACAACAAAAAGCATTTCCTTCTCATGGATCAGATACATTCGTTCAGGATCATGTATCCACTAGCTCTCGAAATCCATGTGGTTCTTATCCTACATCAAAACTTGTCCTATGGAAAAGTGTGAGGAATATGTGTCCACTTCAAACAATTGATAAAAGTTGGGTAGCTTCAACACCGAGGCAGAGACAATTGTGAATTTCAACACTTCGAATGCAAACTTGCTCTTTTCCGTCCAATTCCAAGATCTTTCCTTCTTCCATAAATATATTAGTGGTGTATCAATATTGCAGTAGCCATTTATGAATATTCAGTAGTAGTTGGATAATCCAAGGAAGACCCTCACATTGTGCATGGTGCGTGGCTCCTCCCAATCTGTGATCAAAATGATCTTTACAAGGTCCATACGAATGCTTCCTTGTCCAACCTATTGAGGGGTCCAAGATCCCTTTAACTCAATGGTAGGAACCAAACCGGCTTAGAGGCCCAATTAGAATCTGTAAAATTTTATGGTGGAATGGTTCTCTAGATATTTCAATCTAGTTAATTTATCGATGGGATTTACTTAGTGATTGACAGGATGTGTTTCTGTGAAAGTTCCTCCTTCAGATAAAACATTCTCTTTTTTGTCTTTTATTTTATTAGATGATTCTGATAAAATGAGGTGTGTTGGTATAAACCAACTGATAGAGGGGATTCTTAACTACTGAAGAAGGTTGAGCCTAGGATAACCCTCGTGCTCAAGCATGCAGACAAAGATATTCACACATATTACAAGTAAAGTAATAATACATTAACTTGTTGGTATTTCAACAGTGACCAAGATACGATTATTGAAAGAAAATACACATGTCATAAGATGATCGCAATAAAAATAGTTTCCTTAGCTCTACCATCAATCACACATCAACACAACGATTTTATTTTTATCATTAAGAACAAAAGAAATGCTAAAAAAATGAAACATGTATCTTATTAATAGATTCAGAAACTCTTACTCATTACAACATCAATTATTGAAATAAAAGTTGGAAGTAATTCCTCCTCAATCCAATCACATAACGCCTTTGATGAAAAATAGAATTTTGTCTCTGGTTCTAAATATAACTTCTCAATTAAGGTTGTTCAAAAATAGTTCTTTACAACTCTAAAAAAATGTTCTTTCCAAAAACCATCGACCTTTTTTAAAAGGTCAATCCCCTTATTTATAAAGAATCACTAACTAAAAATAGTTGCTGCAAGTTTGTGTTAAGTAAAAAAAAATATTGCCACATGGAGTTTGATCTCTTTGTTCTCTCGAAATCATCTCATGGTTTTATTGGAGTGGATGATTCTTCACATATTTTCACCACTTGATGAAGACATCCTCGCATGTGTTAGCATATCGGAATCCGTGTTGATCCATCGAGGCTGAAATGATTTCTTTCACTTCTACTGCTCGTTCTCTATATTTGATGATTTTGGCACTCAAACACTACAGAATTACACGAGTCTTGATCGATTGTTCCATAAAATATTGTATTTGACCCAGTGTCATGCTTGTCACCTGTGTGATCTCCACTTCCCATGCTGAATATTGTTCTGCATGTCATTTGATGATGTGATGCATGTAAAAAAAATCTTTGGGTGATCCGAACTCCGAGAGGACAATGCCTTTCATCTCCTGATTGATCTTTTCCTAGCCTTTTTCGCACTCAGCCCACTTCTCTTGTATCTCTCGTTGAGGTTCCTCGACCATACTTACCTAGTATTCGGTTTCTTTCCTGATACAATAGATGTTGTTATCCCTTATCACTTGAATACCATGCCCCTCTATGTCTCGAACCTTCTGCACTACGTTGATGTAGTCAATTATTTCCACCGCTTGGTATTATTTCTCATACCATTTCTACACATCCTTGCAGGTTGCCAGTGACATAAGGGTATGTTCTTCGAAATCGGTTATACCTGCAGTGAAAAGATGTTGTTCGCTTGTGAACTTTGCATAAGTATTCTGGAACTCATTCTTCAGAAAAACTGTTGCCTGTGCTAAGTCTTGATAATATTTTTCCAAGTGGCGTAGATGGTCTAGCTCCTTTAGTGTAGAGACCAATTCTTTTTCATTCCTCTTCACTGAATCCAATGTGGCATAAGTGATATCCATCCCTGTGTCGATGAGCTCAGATGTCTTTGTGTGTTTTGTGTTGAGAATATTCTCCTCCGTGGTGATGAGAATCAAGTTATCCAATTTGAATCTTATCTTCTTGGTGGTCCTCCTCATGATAGCTTTCATCTTACTGTCATAAGCGATCGCCTGTATATCGACGACCTCATCAATGGGCTCTTTGTTGCTCTCCCCAGGTCAGAGTGTTTCCCAATATTCCTTCTGTATTTATTTGTTCCAAGACTGGTTCTTGTACTTCTTCCATATGTTTTGATATCTCGACCTTTGTCTAGTGTTCATCAGCTGGTGAGGTATCGGCCAAAATTGAAGAGTGTGTGATAAGATCAATACTTACTTGGTGATTGACTGTTGAGGTGTTGATCTCTAGTTGTTGCAAATCCTCTTTTTGTCCACCTAAACCTAGATCATCCCTAGAGCTATCTTTTGGGGTCCCCGATAGGTCGAGAAACTCAATATCTAATACAATTTCGACCTCATGGTCTCCCTGCGGATGGTTTGGAATGGATGCATCGGGACTTCAAGCAGATGTTCCCCCTGGTTATTTTTCCTCTGTAATTGGTATCAAAGTTATAACTAAGACCTCTAAACTCTCCTCATCATCATAAATGGTTATCAAATCAAACAGGGGATTAGGCACACCCATTTCACCTGGCATTCTTGGAACCTCATACTGGGTTGGAATGGTCACCGACAATCTGTCCTGTGGTGATGGAACTCTAGGATTTTCTAGACCAATGTTTTCCTCCAGTTGTGTTGACTCTGAGCCATTTCTCTCCTCTCTGATTGTGATTGGGTCGTTCGGGGTGATCCTCATCATTTCTATTAGTTGAGGATCATTCTCTAGTTGGTCGATAACTCTTTGGGATCCTTCTAGTAACAACAACCCCCTCCTTTGTGCCTCTATGTTTTTTGTTGCTCTTATTTCTCTTCTAACCCTAAAAGCTTCTTGAGCGAAATATTCTATTGTTTCAACCTGCTCATCCATACTCATATATTTAAACCTATTCATGTTCAAGTTATCTTTTCTCTGTAACACCTCCTCCCAGTCCTGGGCACATTCTATAAAAGTATCATCTTCAAACTTATCGTGCATGTATGGACAACATGGAGAGACTTGTGAAGTGTGTTGAAGAACTAGGCCTTTAGGGTCATGCTTGTGAAACTATCCTGTCGAGAACCTGTATTTCAGCTGACTCAAACCCTCTTTTTAATCTTGAGAAGTGTCCTTCACTATACAAAACCCTATATGGAAACCGTAGGGTATGAATGCTCGTTTCTTGTCCTTAACCAAAGTGGCATTATATCCCTGCAGGATAGTTTGATAACAAATTTCTCCTACGACGAGTCGTTCTGGGACGTGAGCGGGGAGAAAATGTGGTGCTTTGATGGCCTCGAACACCCTGATATAGGTTGTGTGTTCATCTAGGTACTAGTGGACTACTTTCGAAATCATTTTCTTGGTCACTATAGATAGCCTTGGGCATTCCTTTTTAAATATAATGAAATAAATCCGGGTGATGAATTCATCACAAATAAGTGCATAAGACTTCTTGTACCTATTTTTCCATAGGATGTTGAAGTAGACATGTACAAGCAACTCTATGACGTACCATCTCAAATTCATACCGGTGAAGACATTCCTTGCACAGATTACATGTAGCAGATATGAGGCTATGTGAAAAGTTGGTGCCTCTCCTTCTTTCGACGTTTGAGCCTGCAATACATTGGTACTCAATTACTTAGAGATGATCACTCCCCAGTTGAAACTACTCCTCAAAATAGCCACAATGTATGCCAGGGGAATCCATGCCTTCGAGAACTTGGTGTAGTCCTTTTCCCCGTATAACTGACATATTAGAGACATTAAGTAGATATGGTTCCCTTGGATTCGTTGTCACATACCAGTCATTGCTCTGGTTTGTGAATTTCTTGTCCTCCTTCCACCATGATGCCATCAATCGGCTGGTGTTGTGGAATTCATAGAACTTCACCACAAATTCTGTGTTCAACCGCTCCTCTGGGTCCCTGAGCTTGTAATATTTTTGGACCTCTGTCGGGAGAAAAAATCCGACGCATCCACCATTCTAATCATTAATGAGTCACTTCTGTGCATCTGTATGATCAATTATCAAACTCAAAGTCTCAATGCAGGGTAAGACTGGAGTTTGACAGGCTACCATTTGCAAGCACGACCGCGAAATATTTGGAAAAACCTAGTCATCGAGTGCCCTTACGTTCGGGTCATTGTGTGGGATAAACTCCGGGTAATCTTATCGGTTGATTCTATTGAGAAAATCTCCCCACTTTGGGAGAATCATTTTTTATCCAGTGGTCACTTATGTATCGCCAAAAGCGGGGGGTTGAATAAATTCCTTCTTCGTCAAATTTTTAATGAATGGTTCCACCCTGGGAGCATATTCCAACTGCCTCGCAGTGCTAGGAGAAGATCGTTCACCAATCTCTACCTCCTTTAATTTTCGTACCCTTGATGAGAGTCTGGTCGTTGGCTTCCTTGGAGTCATTTTTCCCTGCCGATAGAACATCATTAGACACTGTGTAGTAGATATAATGTTGATATATAAAAATTAAACCCATCAAATTGATAAAAATTAACACATACCTCTTCTTCGCGCTAGCTTAACCTATTTTTTTTTAAGTCTGAGAATCAAACACAACTCTTGAGATGATCTCTCTTCTTCTTCGGCTACTCTGGAAATGAGAAACTTGTGTGCAAAATGAAGGTGCTCGAAGCTGTCTTAGTGATTTAAACATAGATGATACTTACCTTGTTGCATTAATTATTCAATTCAGGATATGAGTGTGGTTCTACAAAATCTGTTGCCAGATCTTCATTATGTTTAAGATTAAATGCAATCATAGGTTAGAGGTGTGGGCGCAGGCTCTAATGTAGTCTATCGACGATTTCAAATTCCCGTTGTTCAAACGACGCACAGGGTAGCAACGGATGTGGAGAAAAACATTAACTGGCCTATTAAATAGTAGAATCTGATCTTATTGTGTGCTGAAAACGTCCCCTCATTCGACTAAATTAATAGGTGAATCGGGAGTCGGGGCTTTTCTTTAGACCATGTTCGTTGATATCTCTCAACAAAATACTCCGATGCCGACCCATATTGTCATACAACGCTAATGTGGAAATGAGGACTTGGAGGTGTGACTAGGACATGAGGAAAACTAAGGTGACTCAGTATGAAACTAGGTCGTACGAAATGCCTAAGCAACAAAGACACGTGGCACTTGAAAATAGCGTCTTCGTTTAATTGTGTTATTCAGAATCGAGGAATTTTCATTAGCTAATCATTTTAACAACATGTCCTACCATGCCAATGTTGAAAAGTATCAAGGATCAACAATCGACGATAATTTTAAACAAGTGTTCCCGGATTAACCCCCTCAAAATTTTCTGAAGCCGAAAGTGCATCGGGGATCAACGATCGATGATGTGTGAATGCAGAAATTTTCGATGATTTAACCCTTTGATATTTCAGCAACCCTGAACAAACACATCCGTAATCAGCTAGCAGGGGTTCATCATGGCCCATTTCAATGCTTATCCCTCTCGTATTTCTCCGACACCGATGGGAAATCGGCCAACTCGTGAATCTTCTTTGTGAACAACTAGTGCAAATTTACTCCACCTTTTACCGATGCCGATGATGGATTGGTGATCGGTGATTATTGTTACTATGTGGTCATTTTTCCTGCTCGGATTTTTCCAATGCCAAACATAAGAAACAAAATTTCATTAAATCTTTTAGGGTGTGTTCAACGCTCAACAAATGGCGATTCTCTGGGCAAAAGAAGAATCTTTGTTCCTTCATTCGAACTTAGCTCGTGCAGAAGCTGGTTGAGAAACTAATTGGCTTCTCTTTTATCATAGTATATGTCATCCATGTGTGTACAATTTCCCTGTTTCGTGAATCTGGTTCTGCCTATGGAGTTTAAAAATTATTCCACCTTCGTTCCTCTTTACTGTGACCCACTCCTCCTTTTGACAAGAGTTGGGTAACACATTCACTGGCTCAAGGCCGTTTTAGTTATCATTTTTCATTTGCTATGGTGTTGCTTTGCTGCCAGGGAGCATCCATAGCCCCGACGGAGTCACCCCAATGTCATAGACCTTGATCCGCTGCCAGCAAGCATCCATAGCCCCGACGAAGTTATATCCATACCCTCTCCTAGTTTTCACTCATTTAATATAATTGATTTATTCTTGGCAGGAATTCCCTGAGCGAGTTGGAGAGGAGGAAGTCTATTATCTGCAACATGAAATGGTTAATGTGAAATTCCTCCTAGTTCTATCTGGCGGTACATGTGGTCCGTTCCAACTTTCCATATTTCCCTTTAGGATTTACCAGACCACCGGGCAGACACTTCATCACTTACTAAGGTCATTTGTTTACAAAGAAAAGATATAGATCTCCTTGAAGAAAATTGCAATTTCCCAACGTTTCTTATGTTGCACGTAAACATGAGTTAGGAGCAGAGTTTGCTACACCATATTTATTTGGGTCAACCAATGTTTTGCGGAACAAAAATTTATTACAAGAAAACACCAAACAAAAATAAAAGACATGAACAAAAGGACTTTGCAATCAGTCTACCATACACCTACACATTTATCCTAATTAGAATATAACATGAAAAGACGCACACACACACACACACACACACACACACACACACATATATATTTAACAGAAATATTGTTTTAGGGCTTGTCCATTCACCGGGAGGGTGTCGGGTTCCCCCCTTATATTTTGCAAACGGTATGTGCCTGCCCCAATTTTCTCGGATATCTGAAAAAGGTCTGAGCCATAGATTATGAAACTTCAAATGTTTTCCCTTAGGTTCATTTGCTCTATCCCATTTCAGGACTAAGTCTCCTACTTCAAAATTCTTCTCTTTGGCCTTATGCTTATCAAACCATCTTTTAACTATCTGTTGATGAGCGACAAACTTCAATTTTTCTTTCTCCCTTTCCTCTTCTAGCATGAGGAGGGCATCCATTCTTTGTTGAATAACTGATGAGGGTTGTCCTCTTGAACCCTAAGCTAGCTAAAGTGATGGAAGATATAACCCATTTGGGAGAATGGCATCTTGATCATATACCAGAAAGTATGGAGAGTTCCCTATAGATTTCTTGGGTGTTGCTCTATATGCCCATAAGGAATTATGAAGTGAGCTATGCTAATTCCTCTGATTGTCTGCAATTGTTTTCTTTAAGATCCTCAGTAGGTTCTTATTAGTTGATTCTACCACCCCATTTCCTTGTGGATAGTAGTTTGCAAAGTATCTTATTATGATTCCTTTGTCTAGAGAGAACTCTATTAATAGAGTAGAATAAAAATAAGGAGCATTATCAAACACAAGAACAAAAGGCATCCCAAACCTCGTGATTAGTTGTTGTTCTATGAATTGGATTACAACCTTTTCATTCACATGAGTCGGAGGGATGGCCTCTGCCCATTTCGTAAAATATTATGTAGCAGTCAATAGGTGTTTATGTTGTTTTGAAGAACTTGGGGTGATCTCCCCCATGACATATAACCCCCATTTCTCGAATGGTCTAGATATGGTCACTGGTTGGAGTGGGACAGTTGCTCTCTTTTCTCTCCCCTCGCTCATTTGACAAGTTTTACAGTTCCTAGCGTATGTATGAGAGTCCCTAAATAGAGTAGGCCAGTAATAGTTGGCTCTTAATATTTTGTGAGTTGTGGTATTCCCTGCAAAGTGTCCACATGCAAGACCATCATGGACCTCCCTTAGAACCCTATCTGCATCTTCACGTTCGAGACATCTTAAGAGTACTCCATCATAATTTATGCGGAAAAGTACTGAATTTATGAGGTGATATTGTGCATATTTTAGCCTGAGAGCTCTCTTTTCCTTAGGGTTTAGGTTTTCTGGGAATGTCCCATGATGCAAGAGGTAAACCATTTTTCCATACCAAGACTCTTTCCCTAGGGGAATGTATAAAGCTTCCCTACACCATAATGCTAATTAATTTTCCCATCCGGGGTCTTCATTTATTCGGTCTTGGGCTTCTACTGCTAGTTTACACAATCCTTGTCCCTTCACTAATTTGGTAGGTTTTAAATCTAGATCAAATTCTTGGACAACTTCCATCCAATTTCCTATTATCTCCCCCATCTCTTGTTGAGTGGATAGGGATCAGACTGCGGGATGAGGCATGATGACTTTGGTGTGATTTTTTAGGATGTAAGACCTGAAATGTTTTACTTCTTTCTACATCGCATAAGCCTGTTTGTCTATAACAAGGTAATTCAATTGGGCTCCTTGGAGATTATTTCTCATGAATGATAATGGTGCCTCGTTATTATCATCATCCTTTTGGGTCAATATTGCATCTAAGGATTGGTCGGAGTCGAAAGTATAGAGGAAAAAATATTTACTAAAGTCGGGACTTCGTAGCATCGGGGCTTAAGATATTACAGTCTTGATATTGTTGAAAGCATATTTTCGCTCATCATCCCACTTAAAATCAACATCCTTGTGAATCATTTCTTGTAAGAGTTTTACAATTTCAGCGAAATCGGGCGTGAACTTCCTCTCAAAATTAATCTTCCCAAAGAAGGATTGCATGGCCTTTTTTTTGTGGGGTAAGGGAAGTTGAGCTATTGCCTTTATTCATTCTGGATCTATGAATTCCTACTTGAGATATTATAAGACCTAGTAATTTCCCTTCCTCAACACCAAAGATAGTTTTCTTAGGGTTCAAAGATATTCCATATTTCCTACACCTTTTGAAAATTTGGGTTAGATGTTGGATGTGGTATTTTCTATTATTTGAGTACAAAGTCATGTCATCCAAGTGTACTACTATACATTTTTTAATCAATCCCCAAAAGGCTATGTTCATGGGCCTTTGGAAGGTTTTTCCTTCTTTAATCAGCCCAAAGGGCATGTGTTTATAAGAAAAAGTTCCCCACTTGGTTCGGAAGGTAGTTTTCAATCGGTGTACTTCTGAAACTAGAACTTGGTTGTAACCTAAAAAACCATCTAAAAGGGAGAAAATTTCAGAACCAAACATGGTCTGCAAGAGTTGTTCCATGGGTGGGACTGGGTAGTTATCCTTTTCTAATGCTCTGTTAAGGTTTCTGAAATCTACACACAGGCAGATCTCCCCAGACTTTTTTCTGACAGGAACCAAATTTTCTACCCAAGCAGAGTGTCTAACCTGAAAGATAATAATAACATCTAGCAATTTCTTTAGCTCTTGATACATAATGGGTTCCAAATATGGATGATACTTCTTGAGCTTTTGTTGGAAGGGGTTTTCTCCATATTTTAACGGGATTGTGTGTTGAATAATGCGAGTGTCATAAGTTTTCAATTCTTGGTAGGACCATGCAAAGACATCTCGATATTATCTAAGGAGTTTGAGATAAGTTTTCATGTCTTCTTTAGAATTTTTTTTTCCTAGATTTATAATCTTAGGGTTTTCCGGGGTTCCTAGATTTATAGTCTCGTATGAGGGACAAGAACTCCATGTATTTATGTTCTTTGACCCTTTAAATCTTTCCCTTAGGTCGAAAAGGTTCTCCAAATTTTCTACCTGGTATCGTGTGAAACCCTGGTTTGTTATTAGAGTGATTTGTTCTGCCCTTTTTCTCGTGGAAATCGGTTTCTGCTAGTTACTCTTGGAATACTTCATCATCAATAACCAGATCTTTAAAATTTTCTTGATTGATCAAAAAAATATACAATCTATTCATCTCCTTCACAAACCTTCCAATTAAAAATATTGTTGGGTATTGATGGTTTGTAGAGTAGTTCCATACTGAACCTAGAGGCTTCATAGTCTTCTAAAGGGGATAGCCTTGAGGCTGCAGTAGCTAGGGAATCAACAAGATTATTCTTTGTCCTAGGAACCGCAGTAATATTAAAGGCCTCAAAATGTTCTATTATCCTATGCACCTCTTGTTGGTGATTCCTCAAGTGAGGTGAGTTGCAATGTATAATGTTCTTTACTTGCCTAATGATAATTTCAGAATCCCCCAAAACCCTCATTTCTTTAATGTTTAATTCTATGTCTTTCTTTAGTCCCTAAACTAGAGCTTCATACTCAGAAGTGTTATTAGTGCATTCAAATTCTAATTTGCAGGATAGGAAATTCTTCTTCCCCTTTGGGTCAATGAGGATACATACTGCTCCCGACCCTTCTTGTGATTTAGACCCATCAAAGTACAGTGTCCAAACTTGTGAGAGAAATTTATCAACTTATTCATGCCTAGTTATTACCTCATCTCCATATACCTTGTCCATGTTTTCCAACAGAGGTTCTTGGAAAAAGATGCTTTCCTCTGTTGCTGCCAACAGATTCAATTGAAAAACCATTTCGTAGTTTTGAGTGAGAGGTACATCAGATGAGAGAGGATCGAAATTGTTGAAATCAGAATCATAGGAGCAGTTTCCTAGCACAGGGAAATTTGTCAATGAGGGTTCATTTAAGGCTTCTAAATCAATGACAATATGTTTGATATACCTTTCCCTATTGATATTAATCATGCTCGCATGCCCCTTTAGTGGAAACCATAGGTGAGCCCAGTCCATGCTAAATTATCCATTCAATTTCTCAGACCAATATCGACTCAGTAGCAGCCCATAAGCTTCTGGTATATCTACTACAATGATTTCAATTACTTGAACAAATTTTTGGTGTGTATCCATTATGATCATGACATCCTTAAGTTCCCCAATAACTTTTACTTGAGTTCTATCTAGTTGTATAACATGTTTATCATTTTTTAGTCGAACTGTGGTCAATTTATTGCAGATTGATAATGGTATGACATTGGAAGATGCCCCTGAATCAACTAAACAATTATGGAGGTTTATATTGAAGACTTCAAATGTTAAAAGGAAAGGTGGGACAAACAATTTTTCTCTTTTGTCTATAGAGAAAGCGTTCACATTTGGTTTGTTCTTTGGATATGTGGGAGATGGGATGTCACCTAGGTCAGTACTTGTTATTGAGATTTTTATTTTCCTTAAGGCATGTAACAAAAAGTCCTTTTGCTGGGGAATTCTACACATGTCCATGACTGACACATTAGCCTTCAATTTCTTTAAGTCTTCCACTATGTTGTAGTCCATCTTGGGTGACTCCCATGTATGTATGTTTATAGGATTTCTTTGGGATACAAAAGGTGCTTTCAAGTGATCGACTGCTTGTTTTCCCCTCGAATTTTGGACAATGATAAGGTCACTTGAGATCGATTGACCCTTACTTTGCATTTGGACCACCAAAACCTTAGCGGGTGGTTCCTGGACTTCAAGTACACCATCGAGAGGGATAAAAAATTCAAGATCCCATAAGAACATATTGTTTCTTCTGGCGGCTCAACTTCTTCCTGATCGATGATGTTCACTACTGAGCCGCTCGATTGTTTAGTAAGGGAAACTTCGTCTAGGAACCGATTGGCCATTAAATTCATAGAGCGCACCCATTGGGGACAGTATCTTTCATAATTTTTCTCTTATGATACGTACAAAAAGATTCAGATGCTACATTACCCAAGTCGATGTTTAAGTTGGCTTGGGGAGGTTCAATCGCTTTGAAAGGTGGATTTCTCTTAAAAAAGGGTTTATAGGGACTTTGACCTTGGTTTCCTTCCTTGACACTTATTTTCATGTCTACAATTTCATTTGATAGTTTCTTTATCATCTGTTGTAGGTCTTCTATGTCCCCACTTCCCTTTTCGGGACCTTGTTCTGTTTGTTTTCCTAAGGATCTAGTCAACAAAAGTCCTCTGTTAGGTGGAGGTCTAAATTCCTTCTTAACTAGTGAGACCTGGCCCTCTTTGAATCCCTTCATTTGGAATTCAATCGTTTTGGCTCCCTCAAAATTTTCAGCTAGGGTATGTTTGGCAGCCCTTTTCACAAACATGGAAATGGAATCATGGAGAGCATTAGCATATACCCTAATTTGCAACTGCCGCATAGATTTAGCTTCGGGTTGAAATTTGTTTAGGATAGTGGTAAACCATTGATTGAAGTCTTTAACCTTCTCTTTTGAACTCATGGTGGTGGCAAAGAGTTCATCCATTAAAGATGCTATGGTGGTTTCTTCTACAAATTTGTCTAAGAAATCTTTTTGAAACTTTGTCCAGCTAGTTATGGACCCCACAGGCAAGTTAAAGTACCAAGTTGAGGCTGAATTCTCAAAGGTATAAGGGAAAATCCTTCATACTACATACTCATGTTGTAATTTCATCAGTCTTATAGCTAGTATGAACTTTTCAATATGGTCTTCAGGAAATCCATAGGTTTCAGGGTCGAATTTGGGAAGTAATTTTTCTAGATGTCGAGGGAGGTTATGTACCCATCCTAGAATTGATAGAGCATCTCTAGCCAACCAAGCTTGATTATTTGGAGGTGGATTTCCCCTTTCTTCATTATTATCATTATTATCCTCCATGTTGTTTGATTCTGAAACTAAGTGATTCGAGTTAAACCCTTCTTCGTCAGATTCGAAATCGTCTGACTCAGAGTAGTTACCAATTGATTGTTCAGGGATCAAATTAAGGGGTTGTTCGATCTCAGTGAGGGAAAAATCTATCATATCTTCTACTATGTGAACAAAAAACCTAGTCGTAGGTATCAACCACTGGTCTGCTTACTTTTTTTCTATGAGGAAGTAATGGGGCTCAGGGTAACAATCCAATTTGTCGAGCGTAAGCTCTTGTGATTCTTCTGAATTGGTTCAACTTCTCGTGGGGAAGAGCGTAAGGTATTTCAGGGAATAGGTGTTCTTTCTCATGTTGGGGTGAGTTACTCATTTCGATAGTACTCTTTGTATGTGGGTTGTATTGAGAATGACTAGCCATGCACATGGGCTGTTTTGAATCTATAGGCTATGTGAAGCATTATATCAAAAATATTGTTAGCCATTCATTCATTTGGGCCCTCCTTCTAGCACAAATTATGTTGAGGGGTCCAAGATCCATTTAACTCAACAATGGGAACCAAACCCGCCCTAGAGGCCCAATTAGACTCTACAGTGTTTGATGGTAGAATGGTTCTCTAGATCTTTCGATCTAACTAATTTATCGATGGGATTTACTTAGTGATTGACAAGATGTCTTTCTGTGAAAGTTCTTCCTTCAGATTAAACATTCTCTTTTTGGTCTTTTCTTTTATTAGATGATTCTGATAAAATGAGGTGTGTTGGTATAAACCAACTAATAGAGGGGATTATTAACTACTAAAGAAGGTTGAGCCTGGGATAACCCTCGTGCTCAAGCATGCAGACAAAGATATTCACACATATTACAAGTATAGTAATAATACATTAACTTGTTGGTATTTCAACAGTGACTATGATACGATTATTGAAAGAAAATACACATGTAATAAGGTGATTGAAAGAAAAATAGTTTCCTTAGCTCTACCATCAATCACACATCAACACAACGATTTTATGTTCATCATTAAGAACAATAGAACTGCTAAAAAATTGAAACATATAGCTTATCAATAGATTCAGAAACTCTTACTCATTACAGCATCAATTACTGAAATAAAAGTTGGAAGTAATTCCTCCTCAATCCAATCACATAACGCCTTTGATAAAAAATAGAATTTTGTCTCTGGTTCTAAAAAAAACTTCTCAATTAAGGTTGTTCAGAAATAGTTCTTTACAATTCTAAAAAAAAAGGTCTTTCCAAAAACCATTGACCTTTTCTAAAAGGTCAATCCCCTTATTTATAAAGAATCACTAACTAAAAATAGCTGCTAGAAGTTTGCGTTAAGTAAAACAAAATATTTCCACGTGGAGTTTGATCTCTTTGTTCTCTGGAAATCATCTCGTGGTTCTACTAGAGTGGATGATTCTTCTCATATTTTGACCACTTGACGAAGAGATCCTTGCATGTGTTAGCATATGGGAATATGTGCTGATCCATCGGGGCTGAAATGATTTCTTTCACTTCTACTTCCTCTTCTCTGTATTTGATGATTTGGCACTCAAACGCTACAGAACTGCACGATCCTTGATTGGGTGTTCCATAAACTGTTGTATTTGACCCAGTGTCATGCTTGTCACCTATGCGATCTCCACTTCCCATGTTGAGTCTTGTTCTACATGTCGTTTGGCGATGTCATCCATGTCAATGAAATCTCTGGGTGAGCCGAACTCTAAGAGGCCCATGCCTTTCATCTCCCAATTGATCTTTTCCCAACCTTTTTCGCACTCGGCCCACTTCTTTTGTATCTCTCACTGAGGTTCCTAGGCCATACTTACCCAATATTCAACTGCTTTCCTGATCCGGGAGATGCTGCAATTCCTTAGCACTCGAATACCATGCTCCTCTATGTATCAACCCTTCTTCACTGCACTGATGTAGTCAATTAATTCCACCACTTGGTATGATTTCTCATACCATCTCTCAACGTCCTTGTAGGTTTCCAGTGCCATAAGGGTATCTTCTTGGAAATAGGCTATAACTGCAATTAAAATATGTCATTCGTTTGTGAACTTTGCATAAGTATCTTGGAACTCATTCTTCAGAAAAACTCTGGCCCGCATTGAGTCTTGATAATATTTCACCAAGTGGTGCAGATGGTCTAGCTCCTTTAATGCAGTGGCCAGTTCTTGTTCATCCCACTTCGCTCGATCCAACATGGCATCAGTGATAGCCATCCCTGCATCGATAAGATTAGATGTCTTTGCATGTTCTGTACCGAGCAATGTCTCCTCTTTGGTGATGAGAATCAAGCTATCCAGCGTGAGTCTTATCTTCTTTGTGGTCCTCATCGTGAAAACTTTCCTCTTCCTGTCATAATAAATCATCTGTATATCGGTGAACTCATCAAAGGGCTTAGGGATTTTTTATTCTCCCCATATCAGAGTGTTCCCCAAGCTTTATGTTGCATGTATTTGTTCCAGGACCAGTTCATGTACTTCTTCCATATGTTCTGATGGATCGATATATGTCTGGTGTTAATCAGATAGTGAGGTATTAGCTAAAATTGAAGAGTGAGTGATAGGCTCAGTACTTACTTGGTGATCGGTTGTCAAGGTGTTGATCTCCGGCTGTTGCAATTCCTCTTTTTTTCCATCCGAACCTAGCTCATCCCTGGAGCTATCTTTCAAGGTCCCTGATAGGTTGAGAAACTCAGTATCTAAGACACTTTTTCCCTCATGGTATCCCTATGGAGGGTTTGGAATGGATGCATCGAGACTTGGAGCATATGTTCCCCTGGTTCTTTTTCCTCTGTAATTGGTATCAGAGTTATAAGTGAGACCTCCAAACTCTCCTCATCATAATAAATGGTTATCCAATCAAACAGGGGATTAGGCACACCCGTTTCACTTGGCGTTCTTGGAACCTCATACTGGGTTGGAATGATTACCAATGATCTAGCCTGTGGTGATGGAACTCTCGGATTTTCCAAACTGGTGGTTTCCTCTAGTTGTGTTGACTCTGAGACATTTATCTCCTCTCTAATTTTGATTGGGTCATTCGGGGGGATCCTCATCATTTCTATTAGTTGAGGATCATTCTCCATTTGGTCGATGACTCTTTGGGCTCTTTATAGTAACAATAACCCCCTCCTTTGTGCCCCTATTGTTTCTGCTGCTCTGATTTCTCCTATAACCTTGAGAGCTTCTTGAGCCGACTATTCTATTGTTTCAACCTACTCATCCATACTCATAGCTTTAAACCTAGTCATGTTCGGGTCATCTTTTCTTTGTAACACCTCCTCCCAGTCATGGGCACATTCTATAAAAATATCATCTTCAAACTTATCGTGTGTGTATGGCTAGCAAGAAGAGACTTGCGAAGAGTGTTGGAGAACAAGGCCTTTAGGGTCATGCTTGTGAAACCGGCCTGTCGGGAACCTGTATTCCAGCTAAATCAAACCCTATTGTTTATCTTGAGCAGTTTCCTTCACTATAAGAAACCCTATACGGAAACTGTAGGGTATGAATTCTCATATCGTGTCCTTAACCAAAGTGGCATTATATCCCTGTAGGATATTCTGATAACATATTTCTCCTACGACGAGCCAGTTAGGGATGTGAGAAGGGAGAAAATGTGGTGCTACGGTGGCCCCGAACAACCTGATATAGGTTGTGTGTTCATATAGGTACCAATGTCCTACTTTCAAAAGCATTTTCTTGGCCGCTACAAACAACCTTAGGCATTCCTTTTTAAATATAATGAAATAAATCTGGGTGATGAATTCATCACAAATAAGGGTAGAAGACTTCTTGTACCCATTTTCCCATAAGATTGTGAAGTAGACATGTATAGACAGCTCTGTGATGTGCTAGCTCAAATTCATACCAGCAAAGACTTTCCTTGCACATATTACATCTAGCAGATATGAGGCCATGTGAAAAGCAGACCCCTCTCCTTCTTTCGGTGTCTGATCCTGCAATAAATTGGTATTCAATTGCTTGGAGATGATCGCTCCCCAGTTGAAACTACTACCTAAAATAGCCACATTCTATACTAGGGGCATCCATGCCTTCGAGAACTTGGTGGATTCCTTCTCCATTAGAGCCATTAAGTAGATATATGTCTTCCTTAGATTCGTTGTCCCATGCCAGTCGTTGCTCTAGTTTGTGAATTTATTTTCCTCCTTCAACCATGAGGCCATCAATCGGTTGGTGTCGTGGAATTCATAGAACTTCACCACGAACTCTGTGTTCAATCGCTCCTCCAGGTCCCTGAGCTTGTAATATTTATGGAACTTTGTCAGGAGAAAAACTTTGACGCATCCACCATTCTCATCATTAATGAGGCACTTATGCCCATCTATATGATCAATTATCCAACTCAGAGTCTCAATGCAAGGTAAGACTAGAGTTCGACAGGCTACCATGTGCAAACACGACCGCTGAATATTAGGAAAAAGCTAGTCATCGAGCGCCCTTACGTCTGAGTCGATGTGTGGGATAAACTCCAGGTAATATTCCCGGTTGATTCTGTTGACAAAATATCCCCACTGTGGGAGCATTATTTTTAATCCAGTGGTCTCTTATGTATCGCCAAAAGAGGGGGGTTGAATAAATTCCTTCTTCATTGAAGTTTTAATGACTGGTTCTGCCCTAGGAGAATATTCCAACTGCCTCACAGTGCCACGAGAATATCCTTCACCAATCTCTGCCTCCTTTAATTTCGGTGTCGTCGGTGAGCATCTGGTTGTTGGATTCCTTGGAGGCATTTTTCCTTGCAGATAGAACATCGTTAGACACATTGTAGCAGATCAAATGTTGATATATAAAAATTACGACCACCGAATTGATAAAAATTAACACATACCTCTTCTTCGCGCTAGCTTAACCTAGTTTTTTTTTAAGTATGAGAATCAAACGCAACTCTTGATATGCTCTCTCTACTTCTTCGGCTGCTCTGGAAATGAGAAACTTGTGTGCAGAATGAAGGTGTTCGAAGTTGTCTTAGTGATTTAAACAGAGATAATAATTACCTTGTCGCATCAGTTATTCAATTCAGGATATTACTGTAGCTCTACAAAATCTACCACCATATCTTTATTATGTTTAAGATTAAATGCAGTCGTAGGTTGGCGGCGCGGGCACGGGCTATAATTTGGTCTATCGATAATTTAAAATTCTCATTGTTCAATCGGTGCACGGGGTAGAAACATACGTGGAGAAAAACATTAAATGCCCTATTAAATGGTAGAATCCAATCTTATTGTGTGTTGAAAATGTCCCATCATTCCACTAAATTATGATGCAGGAGCATCGCTCCAAGCCAACTACTCTCCATCTAGCCAGCACATCAAAGCGCACATTCAATGGAAGGAGAGAGGTGCAACCCTCTCGTTTTTCAAATTTTCAAATTGTATTAAATGTTGTAAGGCCGTAGAGCCAAAATCCATGCATGTGCGCGGGATTTAGATAAAAATTGCCTTAAATGGTTGTAAGGCTGAGATCTAGATCCGATTCGGACTAGACAACTATTCAATGAAATTGAATGTAATTAATGAGAGTTGGTGAGGATGGAGGGAAGTGCTCGAGGAGCCCCTCTTTGTAAAAAGATCTTCTTTGTATCTAGTTTTTTTAGAGGAAGAAGAGTAAGAAGGCAGAGAAGAATAAAGAGAATAGAAGAAGAGAGAAGAGCCGAGACTCTATTGCAGTCCAAGCTCGAACACATTGTAAAGAGGCATTTCATATTAATACAAATAGAGCAATTTTTCCTGCGTGTTGTTGTTCATGTGTTAGTGAGTTCATGAATGAATGTCTTTATGTGTTGATGATATGTTGTAGATGTATGTTAGATGTGCATTTGTAGGGATAGGTAGATTTTCCTATCTGTGAGTTCTTTGATTTTAGGTTTGGGTTCTTTGAGGCTTCATGCAAGAGGTTGCATGACAAAATACTACGGGTTCTGAAAGCCAGTGCAAGGAGTGCACTTATGGATTCTGTGGAATTTCAGACAAAGACGTGCCAGGAGGGCCCACCAGCTGAAGTCATTGACTCAAGGAAGAATCCTCAGGGTTGTTGAACACCTTGAAGGAGAAACTGTGCAGAGGAGAGCACAGAGAGGAGAAGCAAAATTGTTGAGAATTATGTGAGACTCTGCCAAGAGGGCATTGAGAAAACGCATAGGGTGCATTGAGGAGAACTCTATTTCGTGTTCGATGAGAAGACAGAGTCACTGAGGATTCTGGAGAACTCTTCCAGGTGGGCATTGAGTTGGTGCAAATGTGTACAGAAGGAACTCTTGCTTGAGTTTAGAGAGAAGAGAAGTGTCATAGAGAAGACACTCACAGGGTTGTTGAACACTCTGTGGAGAAAGGCTCTGCAAGGTGTGCATCGAGATGAAGAACGCCAAGAGGGTGTGAAGCATTTCTTTACAAGAAATAATTTGGATCTGAGTTTAGATAAATACTCAGTAGCACATGGAGTGTGCGAGGGTGGACTTATTCTAAGTCCCGAAGCTCAGGAGGAACAATGCCTTTGTGCACAGAGCCAGAGAAGAGAGGAGCAGAAGGTCGAGAAAACTTTCGGGGTTTTCTGAGTTGACAAAGCTCAGAAGGGACAACATTTCTATAACGCAGATGAGACTCGAAGGAACCGGGCTCGCAAGAGGAAGAGTTGAAGGTTGAGACCTTCGATACTTAGAAAATATTCTAAGTCCGGGAGAAGCGTCAAGCTCAAAAGGAGAGTGTGCAAGGAGGATGGATCTAAACCGTTAGATATAGCGCCAGATACTCGACAACCGTTGGATCAAGTGAAGACACACAGGGTTTAAACCCTTGGATATCCACACACTTCAGAGTTTGGGGTTTGGAGCGGCAAGGGATTTTGGAGTCACTCCATCGTGAACTCCCGATGCACGAAATCACGCCAGCCATTGGATCTGGAGTGCGGTGGCCTAAGAGCCACTGGATCACGAAAATGTGCACAAGAGGAGCGCACATACGAGGTGCACAGAAGATCAGATCGTGACCATCAAATCTTGCGTAAAGGATCGATAGCCATCAGATCCGGAAAGAGGAGAATGAGGTTTAACCCTTGCAGAAGCATCATGACCATCTACAGGAGGACACATGGAAAGCGGTCAAGGTTTCGGGAAAAGGCCCGAAAGATTTCGGTTCCAGGAGGAATGGGCCCTTGATCTCTCAGAGGGAGAGATTTCGGCATTTCGGGACCCGAATGTTCGAGAGGCCAGGAGTTGGGAGACGTGGAGTCCCGAATCATGAAGTCGTGAAATCTCAAAAATAGACGATGCCAGAATAGCACGAGCCAAGTCGCTAAGCCCTTTTTGGCAATTTGGCAACTGGGAGTTCAAGAGCAAAGGAGTCATGAGACAGGGAGTCCCGATTCACAGAATCGCAAAATCGCGAATTCTGAAATCCTAAAAAGTGGACCGTGGTCATGGATAGATTTCGGCATTCTGGGGACTAGGAGTTTGAAGGACCAAAAATCGTTGTAGTCGGAATTGCGAAATCTCGAATTGAAAAAGGCCGGTAACACTTTGTCGTCAAGCCCTTTTTGGCGTTTCAGATACCGGGAGTTGGAGGGACAAGGATCCTGGGAGAGCTCGCATGTAGGAGTCCCAAAAACTCGAAACGTGAAAGGTGTGTGGGTTCAGATCAGAGAAGAGCACTGAAAAAGGGCCACGCGTGCGGGTTTTTCTTAAGACCTGTGCCAGAGGAGAAAGGGACTTGTGAATTTGTTCAAGGGGTTCCAACAAGAGCCCGAAGAGCCATTTTGGCTCAGAATTTGGAATGATCCATAGACCGGGAGGTCGCAGACCCCTGCTGAGGTAGGGGGGCCTGCATCAAATTAACAGGTGAATCGAGAGCCAGGGATTTTCATTAGACGATGTTCGTTGATATCTCTCAGAAAAATACTCTGATGCCGACCCATATTGTCGTACAACACTGATGTGGAAATGAGGACTTGGAGGTGTGACTAGGACACAAGGAAACCTAAGGTGACTCAGTATGAAACTAGGCCATATGAAATGCCTATGCGGAAAAGACACGTGGCACTTGAAACTAGCGTCTTCGTTTAATCGTGTTATTCGGAATCGAGGAATTTTCATTAGATGATCATTTTAAAAAGAGGTCCTACCATGCCAATGCCAAAAAGTATCAAGGATCAACAATCGACGATAAGTTTAAACAAGTGTTCCCAGATTAACCCCCTCAAAAATTTTTGAAGCCGAAAGTGCATCGGGGATCAACGATCGATGATGTGTCAATGAAAATATTTTCGATGATTTAACCCTTTGATATCTCAGAAACCCTGAACAAACACATCCATAATCGGCTAGCGGGGGTCCATCATGGCCCATGTCAATGCTTATCCCTCTCGTATTTCTCCGACACCGATGGGAAATCGGCCAACTTGTGAATCTTCTTTGTGAACAACTAGCGCAAATTTACTCCACCTTTTACCAATGCCAATGATGGATTGGCGATCGGCGATTATTGTTACTATGTGGTCATTTTTCCTACTTAGATTTTTCCAATGCCGAACATAAGCACGCTAATCACAATTTTAGCTACATATTCTTAGTTAGAATTCCAAGTTCTTTTAGACACCAAGGTTTCACATTTACAGGTTCAAACAAATACAATTTGATCGATGAAGAGTCATGAACACAACATTAGAAATCCCTCCATAGTGGACTTAATTCAGAAATCAAAACAAAAGAAAAACAAGTGGTACCCAAAAGAGACAAAATTTCATAAAATCTTTTAGGGTGTGTTGAGCGCTCAACACAACCCAATGGCCTAGGAAGGGTATTTCAATCTGCCTGGAAATGAACTTTGACTTCTTCAAGAATAATTGATGCGTTCAGAATGCCTCAAAGATTGCCTCCAAAATTTTTATGTTCTCCTCCATATTGTTGGGCCCTTTGTTTTGATTGATAGAAGTTGTGCACATCATATTGCAGCTTCATTTTGGTAAATAGAAGTTGCGCAAGCTATTGAGGAGCTAGATAGGGGACTAAAGAAAGAAACAAAAAGTGGTTGGAAGGACAACGCAACGTCAATTTTGAGGAAAGAAGTTGAAACAATATCAAGAAGAAGAGAGAACTCTCGGGTTCTCAACCAACAAACTCAGGATCGGATTATATATATGAGACTAATATGATTGTAAAAGGGTTGTTGCGATAGAGTTGTTGTTGTTTCTAGGGTTGTTTTTATTAAGGTTGGGTTGGAGTTGTAGTTTTGGTGAGAGTCATTATTGTAATTATTCATATCATTAGTGTAGCTGAGTATTTAGATATGAGTAAGAACCAAACTATCAATGTGCCATAGTTTTTTATTAGTCTAGGTGTAGAGAAGCAAGATATTGTAACCTTGTCTCATATTTGATGAGGATCATCCTCTGATTACTTATGTAAGGGAATCGAGTTGTGAAAAGAACCCGATATGTTAATATAATTGGAGGCCCAAATTTTGAATATATCCTATGTATTTAGTCTTATGAATGTATTGAATGTTGCTCCGCATTATCTTTTATGTCTAACATACTTAAATGCTTCGTTATGAATGACGACACAACTCTGTCTCTTTATTCTCAGTTAGGAGATGCTCATAACTGCTACAGGTTTAATCTATCTTGTGCAAGACTAATATGAATCTTGATAACTCATATGTTTGTCTAAGTATTCTCCTTGCCCTTCCCTCTCTTTCTCGTCTCGGTTGCGCTTCATATGAGACTTCTTCCCTCCAGAGAAGATGAAAATGCCAACACTCTAGACTACTTCGGTACTTTTTGTTAGTAACTGTAAGAGGAACCTGGTCTTAACACTTTTGTGCCAACACATACTCTCTCTAAACACTACGATATTGTCTAAGTACACCACCACAAACCTGCCCAATAATGGCATGAGAACGTCATTCATTAATGTGTAGAAGGTGGCTGGAACATTGCATAGACTGAATATATCACTAGGAAGTCATAACTTTCATATCATGTCACCATTGTTGTCTTCTGTTCATTTCCATCCAAGGTTCGAACATGATAATAACCATGTCTCAAGTTTGTCTTCGATAATACCTTGGCTTTGGATAGCTTGTCAAAATAGTCCATAGCTAGTGGCAAAGGATATTTATTCTTCATAGTTTGCTTGTTCAACACCCTATAGTCAAGGAACATCCTCAATTTCGTTGTTTCCTTCTTTTGAAAGAGGATCAGGGTACCATATGGATACCAAAGTCGAATGGAGTCTCCATAAATAAAATTCGTTAACTATCTCTTCAATTCTTCCAAATTGGGTCCAAACAATTGGTAGGGATCCCTAGCGGGTTGTTGTAGCCCTGAATCTAGCTCAATTTGGTGGTCAACGATGTGCCTTCGTGGGAACGTCTTAGGAAACTCATATGGAATCCTATCCTCAAACTTATCCAACAACTAGGTGAGTTCTGATGGAAAATGCATCCCCACTCCATCATCTTCCTCAATCTCCCCAATGATTATAGCATAAACCTACGAACTATATCATCATACTTTCTCTTCATGATCAATGCAGTGACAATTTGCACTCCACCCTTTCTCTTCATTCTTTTTCACAATTGATGCATGCTCTTTCCTTAGCCATCCAATGCATTGATTCTTTTTCTTCCTAGAGAACCCTCCCATACTTCATGTGTCACATCGAATGAATAGAAACAACCTTTGCAACTC
This sequence comes from Picea engelmannii, assembly GCA_009831015.1. Classification (NCBI taxonomy): domain Eukaryota; kingdom Viridiplantae; phylum Streptophyta; class Pinopsida; order Pinales; family Pinaceae; genus Picea; species Picea engelmannii. The sequence continues at coordinate 51,923 of ML783890.1, read as the reverse complement.
AACGACCCCTTTTGTCCGCAACTTCTGCTAGAATTTGTGTGCTTCTATCCAAATCGTCCCATCTATAAGGAGGCACCCTATGACTTCCTCTCAATTTGTGGGAGATGTTAGTTATAACCTCAACAAAGTGTGACTGTACACTATCAGTTGTTCTGACCAGTTGTACCAATCGTTAGGATTTGTTATTGTTTCTTGATTCAATTGTTAGATTTACTCCTTATATGTTTTCCCGATTCATCTAATACAAGGTGCTCCACATATTCTTGTTCCCATTTTGTCTACTCTGTTTCTTGTTTCTTGCACAACTTCTTGTTTTGTCATGGTATCAGAGCGTGGGAGGTAAGATTCTTTACAGAGCCTAGAGAGCAGTCCTCTTAAAAGATCGTTGGAGACAACACAACATGTGGAGGCAGTCTTGCAGAACGACAAATCGTTTAAAGAATATACGAAATCCCTTCTTCAGGAGGAAGTTGCAGAAGTAGCAGAGGAGAAGCTACAACAATCATTGGATCGGCCGTAGGAATAGATCTGTGCCATCAAATCAAGCCCAGATAGATAGAGGAGCATGCAGAAAGAGAACAGATCCCAGCCATTAGATCTGAGCGAGTGGATTGGCAGTTGTTGTATCCAGGTAAGTCGCATGATGTTTAAACCTTAGCCTTCCATTTTCAAAGGACGCATAGAGGAGACGACTCTCCCGAAGTCCCAAAGTGAATCAAGACCGTCAATTTGCAAAGGACATGTGTCAACAGATCCTGCAGTCCGGTGGTATAACACTCCAGAGGACTTTGGTCGAGATGAAGTCCCAGAGAACCGAAGTAACTCTGGACTATTGGATCCAAGAGACACATGTCATATGATCCCCGTATTCGACAATCTGGTGCTTCGAAGGATAGTTGGTATTGTGCATTAAAGAGGCCCGAAGCCCCAAAGTCCTGGAGAGGATCCAGACCATTGGTTTCAGTGGATGTGTGGCACTATATCCAGAGGTCCAGAGCACCAACACTCCAAAAAGTTAACACTTTGGAGGTTTTTGGTGTTGTGTGTCTTGGAACTCCCGAAGCCCAAGATTCCGAAGTAATTCTCAACCACTCATCTCGTTGGACACGTGGACGAAAGATCTACCACTTCGTTAGTTCGGGGTTCAGGGAGAACACAAAGCAGTGTTGTGAGGACTCCTGAAGGCCGAATTAAATCTTAGTCGTCCAATCAAGAGGACACATGGAGGTTGATATCGCACTTTGGAGATTCGACACTCCAGAGGTTAGCGCAAGTCAACAGACGAAAACTCCCAAAGGTCGAAGTTCTAGAGAAGATCTTGGTCATTAGTTTGCAGAGGTCTAAGGAATGTTGGATCTACATCTCTCTGGATAGTTTTTCACTTTGACACTTTGTGAGTATTGTGATTAAGAGTGGTGGAAGGCTTCGAAGCCCGAAATCCCGAAGTAATTGAGAGTTGTTGATCCATGATCAACGAGGAACATTGATCTTTGAACGCCCAAATTCTCGAAGTCTTCTGAGCCATAGATCTCGATGAGTAATTAAGATCGTCGATCACTTCACACCTAGTTCTTAGCCCTTGGTCATATGAGGACCTAGCATTCAAATTGTTTTTCATCAAAACGAAATAAGTCTTGGCTCATGAGAAAAATCAGATATCTTGTTTCGGCCATTAAGAGGGGCAACAGTCGATAACGAATAAAGCTCAGAGTTTTGACTTTGAAGATCTCGTGCTAGGATAGTCAGATCCAGTAAGATCGGAGCTAAAGAAGTGGTCTGGACAGTGTTTTTCGGCCCGAAGTCATGTTGAGGATTTTTTCGGACCAGGTTTTACCCATGAGAAACAGGGAAAGCACAAAAATCACTAATAGATTTTTTTTGTTCTATTTAAAAGAAAAATGGCCACCTCTAACCATTTAGGACCAACACAAGAGTCAATTTTTCTTGGAAAGAACTATGAATTTTGGTCTCTCGGAATGATATCCTTCTTACAAGCACACGAGTGCTGGGATCCAGTGGATCTTGTCTATGTAGAACCAGATCCAACAAACCTAGCTGCCATGAAAAATCAAGAGAGAGTTGCTCAAGAAGAACAAAGGAAAAGAGAGAATAAGGAAAAATTATGGATATAGAACTCAGAGGATGAATCGATTTTATGAAAAATCACAAGTGTTGTTACTTCAAAACAGGCCTGGGAAATCCTACAAACAACTTACCAGGGAAATGACAGGGTCAAAAAAATTAAGCTGCAAACCTTGAGGACGCATTTTGAGACTTTAAAAATGACAGAGTCTGAAAATGTTGATCAATTTACGACCATAGTCATGGGAATTGTAAACCAGATCAGGTTGACTGGTGAAGACATCCCTGATCAAAGGATTGTTGAGAAAGTCCTCAAAAGTATTCCAAAGAAATTCTAAATGGTTGTTACAACCATCCTTGAATCCAAGGATCTGTCAAATTTTTCAACAGATGAACTAATGGGCTATCCATTGACACATGAGACCAGACTACATCTAGAAGATGAGTCAATAACCAATGCCTTCAAGACTCAATTATATTTCAGTAGAGGGAGAGGCAGAGGTCATAGAGGAAGAGGGAGAAGTACAAGAAACAATCACTTAGGTGAATGTCACACACATCAAAACCAGAATAAGAATTTCCAACCTCAAAGAGGCAGAGGGAGGAGATCAAATGACAAAGCAATCATACAATGTTGTTCTTACAAAAGGTATGGTAACTATGAATCTGAATGGCGGAAGAAGTAAGCAGATCAACACTCAAGAAGAGCCCATGTCTCAAATCATGAAGGAGACACCTCAGATGGGATATTTCTCTCATGTCACAAAACTGAAGAACAACATAAGGACCTCTGGTTGCCTGACAGTGGATGCAGTAATCACATGACAGGTAACAAAGATTTACTTTCTTGCATTGATTCTTCTATTTCATCTGATATTACACTTGGAGATGACTCTTTAGTCAAAGTTCAGGCAAAGGAATTGTACCTATTCTCACTAAACAAGATGAACATAAATACATACACGATGTCTATCATGTTCCATATCTGAAACATATTCTGTTAAGCGTAGGACAACTAGTTGAACATGGATATAAGGTACTTTTTGAAGGAGCATCATGTAGGATATATGAAAAACCTCCCAACAGAAAATTGATTTCTGAAATCCACATGACTAAGAATAAAATGTCCCCCTGACCCTTAGAATTGCAAATCTGACTCAATCTTATGGACAAAGTTCATACACCCCCAATGAAACTATGATTTGGCATGCAAGATTTGGACATCTACCCTTTTAGAGCCTAAGCCTTCTACATAAGCACTCCATGGTCAAAGGTCTACCTATCTTCAAAGAGAAAAATCCCCCATGTGAGTCTTGCATTCTTGGAAAACATAAGAGAACTAGCTTTCCACAGTCCTCCACTCAAGCCAAACAACACTTAGAGCTTGTTCACACTGACCTATGTGGACCAATGCAAATAAAGCCAATAGGCGGTAGCTTTTATTTTCTAACATTTATTGATGACTTTAGCAGGAAAATATGGATCTATTTCCTCAAAAACAAGTCTGAAACCTTTGCAAAGGTCAAGGACTTCAGGGATGAAGCTGAAAAATAGAGTGGCAAATATGTGAAGATTCTTAGTTCAGATGGAAGAGGAGAATACTGTTCAATAGAATTTGTAAATTTCTGCAAATCACAAGGCATAATCATGCAAACCACAACCAGGTATACTCCACAACAATATGGAGTGGTTGAGAGAAAAAAACAGACTATAATGAACATGTCAATGAGCCTTCTAAGAGATAAATGTCTGTCAAATCTATTTTGAGCTGAAGCAGTAACATGTTTAGTTTATCTTTTGAATAGATCCCCAACCACTAGTGTCAAGATGAAGGTCCCTCAAGAAGCATGGAGTGGGACAAAACTGAATGTTGTTCATCTTAGGACCTTTGGATACAGTGTATTCACTCACATACCTTCCGAATTGAGGAAAAAACTTGATGATCAAAGTGAGAAATGCATTTTTGTTGGTTACAGTGAAACATCCAAAGCCTATAGACTCTACAATCCAATTTCAAAGAAACTCATTCTTAGCGGAGATGTCAAATTTCTTAAAAACCAGTTCTGGAGTGAGTCTGAAAATCGTCCTATGGATAGTCAAAATCCTTTGCTATCACTTCCTGAAAACACAGAAAATTCAGGACATCAAACACACCAGCCTGTCCTTCCAAGATTGCAGGTACAAGGAAAACCGAAAATTTCACAGGACAACTCTTATTCAAGCATAAATTCATCCTCTGAACTTCAAAATCAACGAACTCGAAGCTTGAAAGAAATGCATCAGCAGTTGGATGACGTTGATCAGTGAAATCTTTTTGCATTAATGTCATGTCAACCTACATATTGTAAAGAGATAGCTAAAGAGCCACATTGGGTTCAAGCCATGAACCAAGAAATCGACTCTATTGAGAAGAACAAGACATGGGATCTTGTTGATCTGCCCAGGCATAAGACAAGTATTGGTGTCAAGTGGGTTTACAAAACTAAACTCAATGAAAAGGGGTAGATTGAAAAACACAAAGAAAGACTTCTTTCCAAAGGATTGTCACAACAACCAGGCATTGATTATGGTGAAACTTTTGCTCCAGTAGCAAGGTTGAACATTGTAAGGACTCTCTTAGCCACAATAGCTCAACACAAATGGAAAGTATACCGGATGGATGTCAAGTCAGCTTTCTTGAATGGTTTCTTAGAAGAAAAGGTATATGCGGATCATCCACCTAGATTTGAAGTCAAAGAACCACCAACCAAAGTGTATCGGTTGAACAAAACATTCTATGGCTTAAAGAAAGCTCCAAGAGCTTGGTACAACATAATTGACACTTACCTGATCAAGAGTGGTTTCAGCAGAAGCCAAAATGAGCCAACACTATATACTAAAACAAATAAACAAGGTAAAATTATGATTGTATGTTTATATGTTGATGGCATGATATATACTGGAAATCTTGAGTCAACCAGTTTAAAACATGCGATGCAATCTGAGTTTGAGATGACAGATCTTGGCATAATGAAATATGTTTTGGGGATTGACGTTGAGCAATCAACCAAAGATATTTTTTTCTGTCAGCAAAAGTATGCAGCAAACATCATCAAAAGATTATGCATGGAAGACTGCAATCCAACAGAAACTCCTATACCCCTAGGCACAAAATTGACCAAGCAAGATGAAGGCACTAAAATGGATTCTACCTTGTACAAAAGTTTAGTAGGCAGTTTGTTGTATCTTACATCAATTAGGACTGATATTATTTATGCAGCTGGTTTTGTTTTCAAGTTCATGGAATCTCCCAAAGATTCTCACTGGAAGATGGCAAAAAAGATTTTGAGATATGTTGTTGGCACTCTTAATTTTGGTTTATAGTACACTCAGACTGAAGATAATCATCTTTCTGGTTACACTGACAGTGATTTTGTAGGCAGCCTAGATGACCGGAAAAGCACCTTAGGGTATGTTTTTCACCTGGGCACGAATCTGATTTCTTGGGCATCAAAGAAGCAGCCCATTGTCTCAATATCTTCTGCAGAGGCAGAGTATGTCGCTGCTACCTCAGCTTCCTGTCAAGTTGTGTGGCTGCAAAGACTATTGAATGACATGTCACATACAGAAAATGAGCCAACTCTTATCTTCTATGACAATACCTCAACAATTGCTTTATCAAAAAACCATGTTTTTCATAAGAAAAACAAGCATATTGACACTCGCTATCACTTCATACGTGAGCTAGTCAATAATGATGAAAACACACTTCAATTTTGTGGCTCATGAGACCAGCTCGCAAACATCTTTACAAAGCCATTAAGAAAAAACATTTTTTATTTTCAGAAACAACACTTGGGCATTATCATTGCTGATGTTGTAACTATTGAGTTTAAGAGGGAGTGTTAGTTATAACCTCTACGACCAACAGTTGTTGGTATTTGTTATTGTTTCTTGATTCAGTTGTTAGCTTTACTCCTTATATGTTTTCCGGATTCATCTAATACAAGGTGCTCCACACATTCTTGTTCCAGTTCTGTATACTTTGTTTCTTGTTTCTTGCACAGCTTCTTGTTTTGTCACACTAGTGCCTAGTCCGTCCTTCATTCGACTTTCCACAACCTGTTACACTCTGTCATCCATCTGAAGCTTTCCCTTTCACAAACCTGTGCAAAACAAACAACCTTGAAACGACTTCATCCTTGCTAGGTCGAGCTTCTCTTGGCTCATCATGGTGGAGCTCGTTTGACAATCGACCAACTCTATATTTATACTGTGTGCTCTGATACCACCTGTCACACCGTTGCGGATCTCAGTTGGATTGTGGATGTCCAACATTCTCAACAGCGTGCGGCACAGGCACCGTCCGTGTTTGAAAAAGCAGAAAATTTCTTTAACCACGTTCTCCATTGAAAAGACATAGCCAGAAGAAAATGGAAACAATTAGGCAAAATGGAAACAGCCAGTAAAATCAAAATCTTTTGAACTCCCACTAACATTAACGAACCATCTCTTATGTAAGAATAGAAACAAACAACATTAAATGGAAACCTGGCTTAATCCATCCCTCTTAATCAGGCAACTTCTGACATGCGCGAGATTTATGGCATTGAATCCTAGCCTTTTTAATTTGATAGATCACGGAGTATATTCGCTTTTCATTAAATCCCATCCACACATCTCATATCTAACAGACAAGTTCTGGCATCTGCTAGATTTATGGGATGATTTAATTTGATGGGGCCACGAAGGATATTCGCTTTTCATAAATCCCACCCACACATTGCATGTGTAATTCGAAATTTTTCAATACGTAGGCATCATCAAATTCTGAAGTTCATGATTTGAAGTTTAACAACCACTTGAGCGAGGTTGTACTAAGAGAGTAATCAACCTGTTTTAAAATTCTTTAATGATCCTGATGTATTCATCGCCAATGAAGTTGTGCCGTCTTACAATGATTTCTCATACAAATTCAATTATTGATTTCTTTAGTGTGAGACCGACACAATTACTACACTAAAATCTACAGATCATCTCCCACTTACCCTAGTTGAGCTCTTCAACAGAGGTCCCACCATAGGATTATTCACTTGTGGTGCAGTTAACGAGGCAAAATCAGAATCTTTCCGAAGATTAGAAATAGCGATATTATATATGGGAGAGACGCGTAAACAAGGAACTAGCAAGGGAAAAAAAAAAAAAAAAGTGGGAACTAAACCTTTCTCGGGGTTGTGACATTTTCAGGCATGGAGAGCCAACCAATCACTTTTTGTGTTGTTCCTTTCATATCGAGGAGCATGCGATCCGATCTTGTACTAAAAGTCTTCATGCGGCCACCGCTTGTTTTTTAATAATGTTACAAACAGTATATAAGCAAATCAGCGTGCAGCATGTTCACAGCCACTAGTGACATTACAGCAATAATAGGATAGAGTATTCCTGAAGCCATAAATATGGTATTTGCAGCCACTGGCAAACTGCCTTCCAACCTTTCTAGGTTTTATATTTCGGAGTGAAGAGGTTCCGCGAGGAAGCAGAGATGGCAACGGTTGAAGTGGAGAATGGAGGTAACATCTTGAGTAGAGGGCGGCTTGATTCGTTCGATGTGGAGTCCAGTACAGTTTTGAAGAAGCATCATGGTGTCCATGTCGGTATAAATCATCTTCATGCTTTTCTTCTTATTATTCTGCACCATGCAGATCTCTTTTTTAAATTTCCTTTTGCATTTAGTCAATTTTTTCTTCGAAGCAGGATAATTTTAACGATGAAAATTTATATTAAAATGAGGAAATCTGGGTTAATCTTAAAAAAATGTAAAATGTGTGGTCATAGATTTGTAAAAATATTCAAATTTGTAAGGAAATTAGTTCCTGTGTGAATATTAAACCTTAAAATCATTTATACTTCTAAAGATTTTCTTGTACACCATATCTTCCTTTTTTTTTTTAATTTCCTTTTGTATGTAGCCAATCTCTTAATATTATAGAAAGATCCACTGAGACTCAGTTGATGAATACATTTTTTGTAGGGTATGTATATTTCAGTAGACTTTACCAATCAAAATTGTTTAAAGTAGGGGGTCTCATACATCAATTTAGTATCTGGCTTAGCAGTGACCTTAAAAATAGTCTGGCTTCACAGTAATCTTAAAAATAGATTATTATTATTATCACATAAAAAATTTTAAAAATATAAAGAAGAAATTGAATTTTTGATTATATCAAAGAGTTTGCCCAATTTATTGAATATTGGATTAGTTGAATATAAACAGATTTATGAAAAACAAAAAGTCATATATACTACTATGGGAAGGATCCTTCAATTTTTCCACTCTCTTTTCAAAAAATAAGCACTTTGGTATCATGTAAATAAGAACTGTATAGATCTTGGACTTTGCACGTTGCATCACTATCTGTATCGTTGTTATTTTGCAGGTGTTAACAATGGCTGCCACTCTCCAGTTGGCATATCAGAGTATCGGTGTAGTTTATGGGGACATAGGGACTTCTCCTCTTTATGTATATTCCAGCACTTTTGCAGATGGGATCATCCATCATCCGGACGATATCATTGGCGCTTTCTCGCTCATCATATATACGCTCACTCTGTTGCCACTTTGCAAATATGTTTTGACTGTACTTTGGGCCAATGACAATGGAGACGGTATGTGTTGTCGAAATAGCGTGATTATTATAAATATAATTTGACAAGCTGTTAGTAAATCACTTTGCGATTATTGGATTTTTCCTAGATTGTTGAAAATTGGTTTTTTTAATTAAATGTTATTTATTTTATGTAAATAGTTTTATGTAATGTTTTTTTTTAATAGTTTATTTTGTTAATAATATTTATTTTTGGAGTTGGCTAAACGTTTTACTTTTTGGGTTTTTTTTGTTTAAATTAGCCAATGTAAATTTGGACCATATCATTATTTTTTGTTGTTTAAATTGTATTTCTGAATGTATAGATGGATTCAGTCTGCTAAAAAACTCCTAGGACACTTGGATTATAAGAACTTAGCCACTAAAATCTGCAGATCCAACCATTCTTCACCGGATTTCCAAAAAAATCTAATAGAAAAACTCACGGAAAAACTGCCAAGAAGTAGAATGTTTAGACTATTATTGTATTAATCCATAAATAATTAATAATTTCATCTTTATTTAACTTTTAATAAAAAATAATAACATTTATTTTACTGAAATTGTATGTGTTTTTGTAAATAGAGTAATTGTTATCAATATAATTTGACAAGTTCTCATTACACCTTCTATATATACATATATATTCTATATAGTAAATCACTTCCTGATTATTGGATTTTTCCGTGAAGGAAAATGTAGTAGAAAGTTTGGGATAAAACCGTATAAAGTTAAAAGAGAAGAAATGGAAGGGCAGGAAATAAAGTTGGGACAACAACATACCATATTGAATTTAATGGGAAAAGTAGCTGCAAGAAACCAAAGAGGGTAGAATCCATCTCCTGGTGGAACTTAGAAACCCTGACCATTACCGGCTAGAATTGTAGGGGATTATGTAGCATGGAAAAATTTGAATGAGTAATGGATTTGGTCATATCAGCTAGAATTGTAGGGGATTATGTAGCATGGAAAAATTTGAATTAGTAATGGATTTGGTCAAACAAGAAAAAACCATTAATCTTCTTACTCCAAGACAAAGTTAGAGGCTGAAGAAGCCTTATGTAAGTGAAAATTTTTGGAGAGATAGTGAAGCTCACGGTGTAAGTGCCATAGGAGCCTCATGAGGGCTTTGCATATGGCTTAATTCTTTTTGGTAATTAATTCACATTCAACACTCATTGCAGTGGTTATTGACTTATCTTAAGAATGTGCTAAGAGGTGAAGTTTTCAATCTAGTGAATGTATGATTTGTTGTACTACATAAAAAGTCAAAGAACATTCACAGAGAAATTGTAACGTAAAAATTTTATTTTGTTTGCATGATCAAATCCTCTATCCATGGTTTCTAATTTGGAAATCGAGGCCTAGCCCCTCCTTCGGCGACCATCATATATGCCCATGGGTTATAACCAAACGCCAAGGCCACATGCGCCTATTTCAGTGCTTCAGAACTTTGGGCTTCGGCCGAATTTGAAGCACCTCCTCGCAAAACCTTCGGAGTACTAATCCTCCGAAGTGCACCATCCGACGCAGCGTGTCCTTGGGGATTTTGACGGTCCTAATTCACTTTGGGACTTCGACATTCGGGAGTCCCATACACTCACACAACCTTTCCTCCTGAAGTACTCCATACTCGGAGTTCTAGATCAAGTGCCACGCGTCCGTTGTAAATCGACGACTTAGTTTCATTTCAGGACTTCGGCGTTCGGGAACTTCAGACGTTTCTGCGCCCATTTTTCTCCCGGACCATTTTGTTCCGGAGTTAAATATCATGCACCACACATCCTTCCTGATCAACGATCATGGTTTACTTCGAGACTTTGACATTCGGGAGTTTCTACCTCTCCATACTCACTTTCTCCTGAAACACTTTCACCCAAAGTTAGTCCTTCCTCGGACCCAAGAGCTTTGACTCTCGTCTTTGCACTCTTCACAGGCCTTCCTCTGCCCACCACACTTCCTTTCTTTCCTTCCTTAACAAGATTGTGTGTGGCTCAAATCCCTAGTCCATGGTCAGGTCTGGAAGCCTTACAGATGGGCGGTCTACTCCATCCCCTCATTAACTCTTGAGGAGGTCTTCCCACCTACCAACCTGACTGTAATTCATTTCTAGGTCAGAGGGTTGATCTGATCCTGAGCAATTAAATCCAACAAAGCACTATTTTGGTGGAGGTTAATGCAACCATTCTTGGTCCCCTCCACCACCTTTTCATAGCATTCGTGGTCTCTTCTTAGCACATCCCCTTTCCAGCAGTCATGCAACACGTTTCCATTTTCTATTAAAATAACATAATTTACATTCATCGACCTTTCATACAAAGGTCCATTAAATCAAACATTCACACCTTTGAGTTTTCCATAATTCCTTGGCCAATATAGTTATAATTACAATCTGGCGGAAACAGGGTGTTACAGAAATACAAAAATAACATAGGATATGAGTAAGCAAAATGAACCATTCTTCTTATTTAGTAGAATAGGCAGCCTTTATATATGATAGGTTGAACATACAATGAACAACTAGAAAAGGTCTCAAACCCTAAAAACTATCTTAGTTGACCAGTTCCTGGTCCTTAGGACTTGTGCCCAACTTCCTAGGTAGAGTTGCGCTCCATCTAGCCTTTGTGGTGAAGTGCTATGCACCTGGAAGGAGGTGCATATTTGTGATATTTCCACCCCACTATGCCTTGAAATGTGTACTCTCCTCATTGGGGATTGTGTCTTGCATCCTTCCCAATGTCTATGTGTTGTATATTCGAAGAATGTGGAATGGACCCTTTATCGACCTTAAGAGGCTCAAGTTTTTGGGTCTATAGTATTTTGATAGGTGATTTTAACTCCACAATAAACAAAAAAGAGAACACAAGAAAGTAACGTCAAAGTTCCTTTTATAGAGAGAATGGAAGACTTGATACCTTTTGGGACATAGTGGATGTCAATCAAAATAGGGGAAGATCCTTCTAGACCAATAAGCAACTTGGCCCTAAATATACAACATCAAGATTAGATAGATATGTGGTACATAATTCATTCCTAGAAAGTGATTATGTGGCTTCTTCTAAAATAATCCCTCGGGAATCTTTAGATCGCAAGTTGATTCTTCTTCAGCTCAAGGAAATTCCTTACTATGGTCCCATCCCTTTTTATTTTAATCCTTTATGGTTCCAACACAATATGTCTCTAGACATAATAAGAGGTACATGGAGTTAATGGATTTTCTAGTTTGTCTGTCTATATTTAAGAGAAGAAATTAAAAGCCAATAAGGAGGTGCTTCAAGATTGGAACAAATCCTCATTTCATCCGCTTGATATAAAAGTTTAAATAAATAAGATCACCCAAGAGACATGGTGGGCTAGGAATCAAGGACATTGGTCTGATGAATATCGCATTGAGAGCCAAGTTTTTGTGGCCTCTGATTACATGGTGGTATGATTAGTGGAAGAAAGTGTTAAAGTTACAAATCATTTTTTTGGTCCAAGAAAAAGATGTCTTGAAATTCCTTTAAATTCTAGAGATGGTTGTCCTGTATGGAAATTGGTTCAAGAAACTATTTCAATAATTCATTCTAGACTAACATGGATCCTAGGGAATGGGAAGAATATTGATTTATGGAGTGATAGTGTTATGGGAAATCAACCATTAATTCAAATTCAAGAGCTTCACCTCTTGAAATATTTTCTTGGTATTTAAAGAAAAATGACTATCTATGATATTTCCTCTTGGTCTTTTGATGGTTGGTGGAGTTGTTGGAAAATTGGGTCCACCCTTCCTAGGCTCTTATCCTTAGTACAACAGTTGGTAGTACATTTTAAAGGGTATGCATTGAGAAGGGAATTTTCTATTGATTATTGTAGTTGGGGAACTTCGAATTTCACAATGAATAAAGGATGAGAATCACAAATGAAAAAATTTGATCTTCTCCCAAGATCTCCCTTGTGGAACATGTTATGGAATCTTGATGGTATTCCCAAAATCAATATTTTTTATTGGACCTTAACGCATAAGAAAATTCTAACTACTGAGCATTTGGCAAAAAGAGGGGTTTATGATCCTTCTAGATATGCTTTATGTCTGAAGAACTCATAAACCATATCACATTTTTTCTAGATTGTAACTTTACATATTCAATCTAGAAGCATGTGTTAAAAGGGATTGAGCATCGATTTTGTAGGACAAATTCTTGGAGATGCCTATTTAGTAAATGGGGACTTATGTATTGTGAGACTTAAAAAAATAAATCATTGTTGAAGTGCCTGTGTACTGCTCTTCCAAAACACATTTGTTGCAAAGTGTGGTTGGCTAAAAATTGGACAATTTTCTGACAAGAGTCATCTAAGTTGAAATAAGTGTCAAATAGAGCCATTTCCCTATCAGTGGAATACATCAACTCTAAAGGTTGTTAGAAACACAGGATTGCAGAGCAATAAATCAAAACAAATGTGGAAATAAAACACAAAAGATACACAATAGAATAGAGACACAAATATGCGTGGTTCACCCAATGTGGGCTACCTCCACCAGAGAAATTGCCAGGTTCTTCCTTTTTATTATCCAACAAAATGAAGGGATACAACGTACAACAAACCCGCTATAACTTCCTCTTATTTCTCTCATAGTCTCCTCTCATAGAATGCAATTTTTGTGATAATACACATCCGCAATACAATTCCCTCATTAAAGAGGGTTGGATTCTAGGGAAAAAAACCCTAAAATAACTTCTACCATTAGCTCTACGACCTTATAATGAACGATCTAGATTGACTATGAAATTACAATATTTTACAAGGAATTTTTTCCCAATATTTTGCTTTGGGGGCACTACCCTCAAATCCCCCACAATGGGGGGCCACAAAAATTGTCGTTTCCCCCCCTGGACCCCCTTGGCGAAAGTTGTGGGGAGGAAAGCCCCCACACACCACCCCATTAGGGAATGGGGTCCAATCATGGATGAAACAAACCTCTGAATCGAGAAGATAATCAGGGTCCACAACCAACAAAGGCTTCCTGTCCTCTACTCCAAAACTTCCAACCTGACACCTTTGTATGAGTCAAGAAGAATTTCAATCGTGGAGAGCTATAAAGTCTTCTTACCTTCTCTTCTTTAAAAAATCATCAAAACATAATCCAAGGGTGGCAAAGGGGGTTTGCATTATATATAACCCCAAAAGAAAATCTATAGATATATATTATTGGTGCTTTGGCCTTACATCTAACAATTTGGCAAAGGTATATGGGTTATATCATGGTCTGAAAATTTCCAAAGCAAAGGATATACAAAATTTGACATTGATTGAGGACTAGCTAATAATTATTAGGCATATGATCAAGGTCTCCAACTCGTTGGTTGTTAGGATTTCCTTGGCATTAAAACAGATGTGAGACTTAACCTCCTTATTCTCCCATCTAACTTTTTACCATGTCCTATGAAGCAACAATGATGAAGCATACAATTTAGTGTCCAAAGGCACTAAAAGAAAAATTGGGACCTTAATTATTAACCACAAGATCAACTTAGAAATCATACCCTAACAACTAGAAATGGAACTTGGTAATTATTCTTATAGTTGTGTCTATATGGTAGCACCAATAACCTCATTTAAAGTGGAGGAGGGGGCAATGAGACCTCCTACAATTTTCCACATGTCACCCTCTTCCTCACAACACCTCCAACAATCATTGAATATCATGGAAATAGAGTGATGTGGGGTATTTATGCTAGGAACATTGTGCTCGGTGGATACTTAAATTGGTGGGTCCTGGATTATCTAGCTTTTTGTTCATGGTTTCATTTGGGATTCTTTTCCATAGAAATTTCCTCTACAAGTTCTTTGTTGTGAGTGGTTCAGCTAGTTGTTATTGTTCTATTCAAAGTGGGATAGAAGCAACCCCAAAATGTTCAATATGAAACTGACACCATTCTAGCAAGTCTTGCACTCTGAATTTTACATTCTCTTTACAATTATTTCATTAATAGAAATCAAGTATCGATGTATTTCTCTGTTTCTGACAATTTTCATGAGTGTTTCACTGTAATATCTCTGATTTCATTTCATTCTGAACATAATCTAGATCAGTGGTATCAGAGTGGGCTGCTCTTGATCATTTATCAATGCATGTCCCCAACGAGGTCCGAGTATAGCCAGTTGGGTCTTGATTTTTTCTCTCTTGAGGAAAATCACTCTCACACACCTAAGAAACCATCGATGGTGGTAGAAAAGAAAGATGGGGGAGTAGAAGATTCTATTAACCTATTGCTTGAGCAAGCTCTCGCACGATAGAAGGACGAAATGATGGAGAAATTTTCACACATTCTTCAATGGCTGTTGATAGCAACAGGCACATCTTCATCAAGCGACCATTTTGGAGGAACCTTTCCCTTCAAGGTACAGGTAAATTTTGATATTCCCTTATTTGAAGATCAGATAGATGCGAACGCCCTAGAAAAATGGTTAAATCTATTAGAAGGTTATTTCTCTGCTCAAAATTTTTTCGACAGGGAAAATATCACCTTCGCACTCCTTAAGGCTCTCCCCCATGTCAAACATTGGTGGGAAACTTACTGGGAGAAAAGTTCCACAGAGGAATCTGGAATATATGGGGTCGAGCCCACTTGGGATTTTTTTGTGGATGTAGTCAAAGAATAGTACTATCCTATTGATAAATATGAAGACCAGTACATGAGATGGACCACACTGCGACAAGAGAAGAGCCAAATAGTGTCGGAGTTCACAAATACTTTCCATACCTTGCGCACCAAGCTGGGTATCAAGGACTTCGAGTGACATATGGTTCTTATATACCGTGGGGCTCTGCATAGCTACATCCAAACCAAAATGGATTTCCTAAACATATCATCATTGGGAGTTGCCTATCGATATGTTGTCAAAATCAAGTAGAAATTTAGGCACTAGAACAAATGGGAATTTGGGTCTGCAAATCTGCAACAACCAAAGAATGGTAAAGACAACCCTAACCAACATCCTTCAGACAACCAGTCCAAGACACAGGACAAAAAGGGTAAAATAAAGATGAAGAATGACACTAGGAAGTGGTGTGACTTTCACAAAATCCCTTGGCCAAGGTCAAAGACATGGAGCAAAACCCTGATTCAGAATTCGATCCATAAAATATCGAAAACAGACAGATCATTGATACAAACACCACTGCCACTGTCACGACCACAACAATTCAACCAGAACAATCAGTAGATCTTGAAGAGGGGGAGCGCCTCTTCTATTCACAGATGTGGGTAAAGGGGACCCCATTGCATTTCATTGTTGATAATGATAGCCAAAAGAACCTCATCAGATAAGACCGTCAAACAATTAGGGTTGTCTATGACACCAAACCCGCAACCATACAACATTAGGTGGCTTCACTAGTGATCTAGATGGATCTAGGGAACATCACAGAAGTTTCAAAAGTGTCCCAGGAGGCTCAAAAAGGCCTCAATGGGTAGAGAAAGGGAAAAATTCCAAGTTTCCAAAACTAAATTAAAATGACATTATCGTGAAGAGCACGTCACAATATTTCTAACGATGCAAACGACTCGTCAAACGAAGTTACAGATCTAAAGTTATAGGCAGTCAAAGTTCAGTCAAACTTGGTCAAAAGTCAAAAAGTCAAAGTGGCACATGGCACCAATGAAAGGGTGACATGTGGAACATCCATACAACTGAGTTGGCATTGATATGACATGGCAAGGATGATAGACATGTGGGCAAGTTAGGTGATGCCATGTCTTAGTTTCATGGGCAAATCAGATTGCGACAAGTGGCAATTTTGTGGACGAATTATATGGTGCCACATGGAACCCCTTCAATGGTTGATGTATAAAATCTATTAGACTCCCCAAGAGTCAAACTCATGACCTCTCACTAGCCCAAAGGCCCCCAAAATTTGCACTACCACAACACCATACCATAGGCCTTGTTTATAATATGTTTCAAATATTATTTAAGTGTAAGTTTGAACTAAGGCGCCAAAGGAAAGGGGCTAGGCTTTCGGCCTAGCCCCTGATTACATGTATTTCTCCATATGACCCTAGCCTCCACCATCTTAGGGGGTGTAACCCAACTGCTACCAAATATAGCATATTCCTCTAGTTTTAGCCATTCCGTCAGTTTTGTAACTGCTCGCTATATTTAGCGGAGTGTGCCAAAGTTGTTGAAATGATTTGCCAAAAAGGGGAGGCCCGAGGGATTCAACCCCGAGACCTCCACCAACCTATGGCCTAAATTTATCTCTGCCCACAAATGCGCCACAATCTCCTCATTATTGCATAACCGCTCGGAAATGGTATAAGAAGGGGGTTTGGTTCAGAGTTTGAAACACACATGGAGCACGAGAGAGGAGTCTGAGTGTGCCCATACAGACTTGTGCGCATTCGTACAAAATTTGCACATAGTTCAATATTCTCAACATTTATTGCAGGAGCAGTGGCACACAAACTGAGGCAAGGGTGCCTCTTGGGCCTGATAGTGTCCGACTCGGATCGAGGTGTGGAGACAGACATTTTAAGGTAAAATGACGCCACAAATGTAGTGGTGGTATTAGTTTTCTGAGTTGAGCAAAGCTTCTATATATTAACTCCAGAATGAGTCAGGCAGTGGCACGGTAATCGAGGTAGAGGTGTCTCTTGGGCCTGAAAGTGTTTGACTCATATGGAGACAATTTGATAGTCATTTTTAGGTAATTTGATGATGCGAATCCAATCACGAGGTCTGTTTTCGCAGCAGAGCTTCAGATCAATAAGCTAAGTTCTAGAGAAGCCAATGTAAGCATGCTTTTCATTATGTTATTTTGTCATTAAATGTTGCAGCATAACATGCGTGTTACAGGTCTGAAGGAGCATAGAGAGGCTGTAGCAAGGCAACAAGATCAACTTATTCCTTCTATCTATTCTTTTCTTCTCTTCTTTCACATCAAACCAATCAGATACATGTGACAGAGAAATTGTGGCACTTGCATGATAAGTGGCCAATGAAGCAATTTTGAATCTCGTGGTTTCAGGATCTTTGTATGGGCTACATATTTATCTTGGATCTGAGCAGCATATTTAAGGCTTTTGATGGCTCCATGTTGATGGGGGTCATATTTTATTCTTCCTCTTTTTATGTATTGAGTATGTGGGAATGATATCCATGTCAATGTCATGGATGCCTCATGAGTATGAGAACTTGTGAAGCTGTATACGTTCCTGATCACATTCCGATCTCCTGTTTTCGTCACCGAAACGAGACTTTGGCCCTACAACTTGTAAAGAGAGACATCATTACAGCTAGGAGAATAAAGCAGTCAGTCTTTGGAGCATGACCCGAAGAGGTACCCCACATTGGGTGAACTCCATTATCAAGGGAAGTGTCATATCCATTATGTGTATTATGTTCTTATGTTGTTTTTCCATGAATTTCTGCACATAGGATGTTAAATGAGAGCATGACATATCACACATAAGGGAAACTAAAGAGGTTTCATTTACTTCGAATTCAAGCGCATAAGACTTCAAATTTAGCTTTAATTGCACATCGTTCAAGTAAAATGACCTATAAATGACCCTTTTGAGGGAGTGACAGAAACGACCAATTATCGAAAACTTATCACCCCCAGGTTCAGATTAACCAGGGACGATATCTCTGTGTCAACCAGCATTGCCGCCTGTCCTATGGCATCCAACCCTTCAAGGATGAGGTAGTGTGTGATGTTTCTCCTCTTGATGTCTATGATGTGGTTTTGGGCCAACCATATATGTGGAGAAGTCATGCTGTCTATGAGTCTAGACCCCATAGTGTCATTATTACTTTGGGAGGTCATAGTGCCGCAATGTAATCTCTCATACTGCAAAACTCATCCTCTTCACAATCTGTTCAAAGGATGCACAAAAGACCGCTACAACCACTGTAGCTTCAACACCTTCTATCCAAAAAAACAGATTGTTTCTTCACCTACAATGGTTCCTACATAATGCCTCATCAAACCTAAAGACAGTAGATTGGTGGATCATATTCAACCCTACCAGCAACAGGCTTGTGACAGTATTCCACAGACCAAGCAACATAACTTCTCCAACAAAGCACGTAGCTCACCAAGATTCAGATTCATAAAATGATTTCCCCTCTTCCTTGGGCATTCAACGCAATGGAGACCATTTCTTCCTAAGGGCGGAGGATTGATCTAGGTGGATATTGGTGGCCACCCACCTATTTCTACTGGCTCCTCTTTCATGTTTTTCTTTAGCACATTCTTCTATACTTCTTTGTAATTGTGGGTTCTACACTTCTGGGGATGTTTGAAGCCCCACACATCCTCCAGGTGGATACTGGTGGCCTCTCACCTGATCCAATTGGCTTCTTTTGTATGTTTTCATGTCAGCACATCTTGTTGTACTTTCAGGGCCGTTTTGGAGGCCTAAACAGTGTTTTTTTGGCTCGCCATAGTCAAACTGTAGATAGAGTCAGAGTTTGATGGTGGAATGTGTAGTTCACAAAAAGACCTTTCCAACGGGATATCGCGTGCCTAAAACAAGATCGTATGCAAAAGTTACGACCTCGGGAAGTTAATGTACTAACTTACCCAAATAGGGCCCACGCGACTTTTGGCGTTTCATCTCCTAGGGTTAGGTTTTTGGATGTCTAGGGTTTTGACATTCTTGTTTAACATAAAAAAAGGCCTTCAGAGCCTCATTGTAATCATCTTCTGGCGATGAGCATAGCCGTCACATCTCTTCTCAGAGATAAAGCTGCCACCATTCTAACGAATCTTGCACTCTGTATTTTTCTTTCATTAATAGAAATCAAGTATTGTTGTATTTCTCTATTTATGGAAATTTTCATGAGTGTTTCACTGTAATATCTCTTCTTTCATTTTGATCCGAACATAATCCAGATCAGGTATTTATGCTAGGAACGTCATGCTCGATGGATAGTGAAATTGGTGGGTCCTGGATTATCTAGCTTTGTGTTCATGGGTTCATTTGAGCTTCTTTTCCATAGCAATTGCCTCTACAGGTTCTTTGTTGTGAGTGGTTCAACTAGTTGTTGTTGTTCTATTTAGAGTGGGATAGAAGCAACCCCAAAATGTTCAAGATGAAACTCTCCATAGAGTCTTTCTCAAATTTTTACTATGTATTTCAAGATAGTTAAGATCGTAGGCTTATTTTGCAAGTTTTACTCTTATCATCATAATCTTCACCTAACATATGTTGAGAGTTTTCAATTTTTAGATGTAATCTTAGACAAACTTTGATTTTTGTTATGTAGTGATGTACTCAATTCCAATATTGTATGTACTATCTACTACAAGTTCCTTTACAATCTTTTTATGATACAAATCCACCAATTTTAATTTAAAAAAAAAAAATAAAAATAATATTGTTTCCACTAATTTTTATTTATTAGTTAAGAACATGTGTTTCCTTCTAAAAGATTACATGTTCAAATCTAGAAGGAATAGAGTAAAATAAATTATTATTATTATTTAAAAAAAAATTAAAAATAATATTTTTTTTAACTTATATTTTTTTTTATTATATATATTCAGTTTTTCATATTTTATTTTATTATTAATATTCAGTTTGCCAAACCCGATCACATATAAGTTTTACAGGAGTCATCCCAAAGATTTTAGGGAAACCTACATGTTTGGCAAGATACAAATTTTAATAAAAATGGTGGTAACTAAGTTGCTGCGGCATATTCTTTCGTGATTTCTACATTGATGCTCCACTTTCTGTAAACATACTCAATCAACCTTGGTATCTGTCAACATTGTGATTTGATTTCTACATTGATGCTCCCCTTGGTGTAAACATACTTAATCCACCTTGGTATCTGTCAATATTAAAAGCACAGAACAGCCTGGATTGACTTTATTCTTGTAGTCATTTTTGGAGGGACTTTTGAAAGCGTAATTAGTAATTGTCTGGATGGACTTTATTCTGTGTAGTCATTTTTAGATGGACTTTTGAAAACGTAAATAGTAATTGCCAGTTGAGTTTTGGAATTTTTTTTTATATCTATTCTGTACCCTAAATCTTTTGAAAACGTAACTAAAAATTCTATATAGATTATGGTCAAAGACCTAAATAACATAATCTAGTTAAAATGGTCTTTTATAACATTGTGCAGGTGGTACGTTTGCTCTGTATTCTGTGATATGCCGCCATGCCAAGGTGAGCCTTATCCCCAATCATCAGGCAGAGGACAGGGAGCTTTCAACATATAAGCTTGCCACACCCAGCAGACAAATGAAAAGAGCTTTGAAGATAAAGGAAGCTCTGGAACAAAGCAGTCCGGCCAAGATTGGTTTGTTGTTGCTAACGCTTATTGGAACCTGCATGGTTATTGGAGATGCTATCTTGACTCCTTCCATGTCAGGTATGATCCTCATCAAATCCCAGTAAATAAAAAATATATGATGCGCCCAGATTCATGTTAATGTCAGAAGTTGAAGCTCAGAATTTTTCAAAATGATAATTTTGAATTATTTAAATAATGTATTCCATGTATTCAATAGGATGCACAAGCAGTAAAGTTATCACTTGGATGCACAAGCAGTAATCTCAACAATTGAATTTACTGTTTCATTATCTAAATGTAAAATGTAGGGTTAAATGTATAATAAATTACAAAGTTGTTGTTTAATTGTTTTTATTATTATTATTTTTTTTTTTTAGGTATTCGTAACATAAATTTATAGGAAATTGCAATTTTTTTGTAATTTAAATTGTATTTTTGAATGTAAAAATGGATTCAGTTAGTTGAAAAACTGTTAGAAAACTTGATTATACAGAATTAACCACTCAAATCTGTATATCCAACAATGTTTTAATGAATTTCTGATAAAATTAAACAAAAATATAAAAATAAAAAATAAAAAATATTAACATTTCTTTATGTATATACACAGTTATATCAGCTGTGGAAGGGATACAGATTATCAAACCATCAATAAACCAAGGTAAGAAGAATTTGTTTTGAAATATGCTATTTGGGGGAGTAGCTCAATAGATCTCACTGTGTTTCCCTAGGACGTACATGAAACATTCTACTTTAATGTATATATACTCATGAAAATGCTATTGGCAAGAAGTATAGTCGTTCAAATAGGATAGAGCAGTGACTAAACTTAATTTGATATGGGTCTTGACTTTGCCAGACGTGGTGGTTGGGATATCTGTGGCGATCTTAATTATTCTCTTCTCAGTCCAGAGATTCGGAACCGATAAAGTTGGCAGCGCATTCGCCCCTGCTATTCTGCTTTGGTTTTTGTTTATTTTGTTCATTGGCATCTACAACCTAGCCAAACATGATACAAGCGTGTTACGCGCTTTCTATCCAAAATATATCATTGACTACTTCACCAGAAACAAGAAACGGGGCTGGATTTCTCTGGGAGGAATCGTTCTTTGCATTACAGGTACATATTCCTCACCTGTCTGCTAATTTAAATTATTGCAACCTGCAGTTTGAAATCCTCTTATCATTTATCACCCAGAGACCATAGCTTTATTGTTTATAAACTATGTCACATGCAGGAAATGAAGCTATGTTTGCAGATCTGGGGCACTTTTCTGTTCGCTCCATCCAGGTAGTTCCATCGATTTGCACAAGAAAATCGTTTCAATACAATATTTAACTCTAATTGCAGAATTTCTTAGGAAGGTTTAAATGTTAAAGATTTCAATATCACCCACTATTTCATTTCAGATGTCATTATAACTTTTGTCTGGCTTTTTCAATATTCAAACCATCCGCTTTTTGAAAAAAAAATCAGTATTTGGAAGAGTAGTCGGCCATTTATTCAAAGTATATAGAATGTCCGAGAATAAATAAAAGAGTGCAAACTAAATGGGATTTAATTTTTTATATAGGTTTTTCAATAATAAAATGTAAGGTGAACATGTGATCAACGGTTTATTATTTGTAATTTCATTATGAGTGGGGTGATTTGGATCAGATGGATTAAAAGCAGGAGAGGAAATAATAGAGAGACCAAAGTAATGGATAGGAGGTGAGAAAATCAAGTCATATGAATATGGGATATGAAATCTATGTTTTCTACAACATAACATGTCGTTAAGTATCAAATTAATGAATGGATTAAAAGCAGGAGAGGAAATAATAGAGAGACCAAAGTAATGGATAGGAGGTGAGAAAATCAAGTCATATGAATATGGGATATGAAATCTATGTTTCCTACAACATAACATGTCGTTAAGTATCAAATTAATGAAGTGCCTATTTAAGTTTCATGATCAATACAACCAACATAGTCATTTATGTTACTTAAAAAATAGTCCATTCAAATTAAAAATAAAATATATGGCTAGTTGTTAAGTTAAATTAATATTGTGATATGGAGTGATAAGTGTATTATATTAGTTGAGCTTTCCTTCTAAACCAAGTTCCTAATTCAAAAATCATTTTTTCTCCAATCAATCATTTATCTAGATATTTTTTGCAAATTTAATAATTATTATAAATTAAAAAAATAGCTCAACAAAATCATGAATCCAAAACTACAAACAAACACTAAAATCAAAGCAAAATATGATCATCATTGACCATCATTGACCATACAGACAATCCACTCCAATAAATACCTCCAAAACAAAAAAAGTTGTATCCATTTTCATTTTTGAAACATAAAACCTAATAACATTCATGAACACATATATCTTTAATTAAAACTAGATCTTGTCCAACTAGAAACGTACAAACAACCACACTATAACTATATACTCCAATGAATCTTATTATCTTATTATGCCATCTCTAATCTTATTATCTTATTATGACATCTTGGCTAGAAATAAATAGTAAAGTAGGCCCATTCAAAGTTTTCATGTGTCAATTCAAGGCTTTTATATGTCAATTTAAAGTTTCCATATGTCAATTCAAGGCTTTCATGTACACCTTAGGCCTCACAATATTTCTATTCAAGGCTTCATGTACACTTTAAACCTCACATGTAGTGGACATGTCCAATTAGAATCTAAAAATAATTTACTATGTAGAAGATCTCTTTCGTCATACATAGATTATTGTCTAACTAAGTTTTAACCTAGAAATTAAATTATTATTAATACCAAATAAAATTAATTTGTTATTAATACAAAGGAGTAGAGTTTGAGTTAGAGTGTCAATCAACTTTCCTATTTGTAGTTTT
Source organism: Picea engelmannii (assembly GCA_009831015.1). Classification (NCBI taxonomy): domain Eukaryota; kingdom Viridiplantae; phylum Streptophyta; class Pinopsida; order Pinales; family Pinaceae; genus Picea; species Picea engelmannii. The sequence goes on along the minus strand of ML783890.1, from coordinate 28,049 downwards.
TCAATTCATTACCCTGTCAAAAAATCAATAACTTATAAGGTTTGGGTCATGTGAAAAAATCAATAACTTATAAGGTTTGGGTCATGTGAAGGTGAAGTGTCAGTGGGTTGCAAATTTGATCACTACTAATGCCTGTTCATTGGTTGTGATTCAGATTTCCTTTACAGGACTTATTTATCCTAGTCTCATATGTGCATATGGAGGGCAAGCTGCATATCTTAGCAAGTTTCCAAACGATGTGTCCAGGGCCTTTTACAAGTCAATTCCAGGTAATTTTATTTGAAACGAACTGTTATTGTATTTAGTTTTTATAATGATAATTTTAATATATACTGAGAAACATATGTGTTATTGTATTTAGTTTTCATCATGGTTATTTTAACATAATGGTTTTTCTTTTATATATTGAGAAACATGTGTTTTTATATTATCCAGTTTCTGTATACTGGCCCATGTTTATTGTTGCTGTCGTCGCGGCCATTATTGCAAGCCAAGCCATGATCTCCGCTACTTTCTCCATTCTGAAGCAGGCCATGTATCTTGGATGCTTTCCAAGTATTAGAGTTGTTCACACTTCAGCTAAATATGCAGGCCAAGTATACATTCCAGAAATCAACTACTTCCTAATGGTGGCATGTGTGCTTGTCACAGTTAGTTTCAAAAACACGATTATGCTTGGTAACGCTTATGGTATGTAATTTTTAATTTTTTTTTAAATTTTATTATAGATTAATTTTTATTTTATATTTTGGAATGTAAAATAAGTAGGTTTAATGGTTAAAAACTTATGTTTTTTTTTAAAAGATCATAAATTCAAATCTAGAGAAATAGAGTATACATACTATTGTAAACTTTACCAATCAAATCAAATAGCTGAAATAACCTTAAAAATAAATTATTATTTATTATTTTAAAATACTTGCAGGCATAGCTGTGGTTGGTGATATGATCGTAACATCAACGTTGCTGACGCTCATAATGCTTATGATATGGCAAACAAATCTACTTTTGGTTGCAATGTATGTGCTTGTGATTGGATCAACAGAGTGGATATACTACTCAGCAGCTCTTTATAAGTTTCCTAAAGGAGGATACCTACCCTTAGCTTTTGCAGCAATTTTGTTATTCACAATGTACGTTTGGCATTACGTCCACGTAAAAAGATATGCTTATGAGGTGGAGCACAAGGTGTCCAAAGAACACATTAATGGCCTATTCTCAACCCTAACAGTGACCAGAGTTCCAGGGATTGGGCTTCTGTTCTCAGAACTGCCACACGGAATTCCACCCATTTTTTCACATTTTATAACCAATCTCCCTGCCATCCATTCCGTCGTTGTATTTGTGTGTGTAAAGTACTTGCCAGTGAACACAGTCCCAGCTGAAGAACGCTTTCGATTCCGACGGGTTGACCCAAAAGAATACAAAATGTATCGATGTGTTGCATTGTATGGTTACACAGACGTACGGATTGGGAACGTGGAATTCGAAAGAGAGTTGCTAGAATCCTTGAAAGAATTTATACAGTCCCAGTACATGCCCAGGCTTCGTGAAATTGAAATAAGAGTGAGCCAGACATTTGAGTCGAGCCAGGGATTTGAGAATAAGTTGACAGCTAATTCTGATGGATCTGGAGAGAGTGAAGTTGATGGTATGACCGAGTTGGAGTTGCAGCAGGACGTTGAATTCTTGGAAGAATCAAGAAAGTCAGGAGTGGTATATTTGCTGGGAGATAGCCAGGTTAGTGCCAAAAGTAATTCGCGGTTGATTAAGAAAATTGTGGTTAACTATGCATATCGGTTTCTGCGGAGGAATTGCAGGCAGGGAACAACTTGTTTGGATATTCCCCGCAAAAATATACTGCGCGTTGGCATGGACTACGAGATTTGATTTCAAATAAATTCAGGCTTTTGTACGCTCTTTGTGCTACAGCGTCTTTGTAATTCAGGAGTTCATTTTTGTTTTTAGTTAATCTAATTTAAATATGGAAAAGTTAATTATATTTTTTTATAATGTTATTTTTAAAATCAAATTACTTGCAAATAGGATTATTGATTTTGGTTTTTAGTGGTTAAATTAAAAAAAAAAAAAATCGCGAGAAATTTGTTTTCCTGTGCTACTTCCAGTGATCCTGTAGGCTAAAGGTCAATATCAAGCCCGCCTGACCTGAAATGCTGTATATAAATATAAAAGGTGTTATGGATAAATAAAATAGTTTTTCACTCACCTCGATATGTGATAGTGTCTTCAACTCCAACTATTTATGATGTTCCCAAGTACTATTCTTTTGCCACTCCTACTCATTCAACAGTTAAAATATCCATATATTCTATGTAGTATTAACCAAATACATAATAAATGTTATAAGAAATGTTTATTTTAATAATAATAAAAAAATATATTAATAATAATAACTTTTTTTTTGACTGTTTATTTAGGTATATATATCTTATCTCTTCTAGATTTGAATTTGTGATCTCTTAAAAAAAACACATATTCTTACTATAAACAATCATGATCATGAATAACATTAATAACATTAATAACTTACAATATTTAAGATATAAAAAAATTACCAAAAACTTACAAAATATCCACGGATCTCCAAAAACATCAAGAACACAGAAGTCCAAAATATCCCAAAATATCCATGAACCTCCCAAAATATGAAAAACAAATGATTATTAAGACACCTCTTTATGTCTTACTTTGAAAGGACACTCTTTCCTTTGAATTCTTCGAACATTCACGGTACAAATCAAACCTTGCTTAGACAATATGCCTACCTAGGAATTGAATTTACTATAAATGTGAGTAAAAGAGATAAAGTCAAAATATTCTTTAACCTCCTTAATAATAGGATCCAAAGTTACAAGTTTTTAAATTATTTTTCATTATGAGTGTTGAAAAGGTACATATCAAAGCTTTTTTACACAATATGTTTACTTAGAATCGAATTTACTATAAATATAAATCTTAGTAAAAAAATAAAGGACCAAAAGATTATTTTACCTCAGATAGATTCATAATAAAATCTAAAGTTACAAGTTTTTTAATTATTTTTCATTAAAAAATTTCAAAAATAATAAAGGAATAAAATTTAAAATGCATTATTTGAACCTTTCTGGTAGCATACTTCAATTGAATATAATGATCCAAAATTACACGTTTTTAATTATTTTAATGATTTTTAATTAAAAGTGTTTAAAAGTAACAAAGGAATAAAATTTAAAATGCATTATTTGAACATTTTCTGGTAGCATACTTCAATGGAAGGCAATGAGATGAGTTGAGTTTATAAAAAGTATTTCCCTTCCTTCACATAATCTTGTCTACTTTTTCAACCAAAGAAGCCTGAGGGCATCTCATGTTCAAATACAAGGTATCAACATATTTTTTAAGAGATTTTTTTTTCATAATTCAAACATTTTATTTCTATATCATCATATCCTATAAACAAAAAAAGGCCTTTAAAGAAATCTAGTTTTTTCATAGTTACGATTTTAAGATTATGTATTAAAAAATATTTTATTTCTATATCATATATTTAACAAGAAATTTATTAAATAATTCCTATCTCAATTAGGATTACTAAAATTTCCTAATTTTTCAAGAGAAAGTATAGGTCACAAATAGATGGTTAATAGTTTTGTTACGGTTATTACAAATAATACACTTGTATGGTATCAATTAGTTCATCTTCATTCCATTATCCTAATTTCTCTAAAGAAAGTATAGGTCACAAATAGATAGTTAATGGTTTTGTTACAGTTTTTACAAATAATACAGTTGTATGGTACCAACTAGTTCATCTTCATTCTATTAGCCTATGTTAATAATTTATTTGCAAGGACTAATAAAAGAATAATTATTTTTAATGGAACAAACATTTCCCAAATTCTAGTCATTCTAATCATATACCCTAATTTGACTATGTATTCACTTGTATCCAAATTTCTAGACAAACTAAGTTTGTCCTTGTTAGGGACCTAACCCCCCATGTAGGTAGAATAATATATTGTGATGTAATAAAAGTCAATATTAATAAGACCTAGCAATAAAGAAGAATAATTCCAATGTAAGAATACCTAATAGAATCTTCCGCATCTAGAAGGATCTTCCTCTAGATGGTTCTTTTGATAGACATATTTAGTATAAATAGGAGTCGAGGGTATGGGAACTTTTGTCTTGGATATTATTGTAATAGAGCTCTTCTCTGCTAGAGGTTTCCCCCTCAAAGAGGCAAGCAAACATTGCTCTCAGTAATCAAGTTCTCTTTCCAGTTTTATTATGGTATCATTTTGGTATTATTGCGGTGTTGTTCTGGTTATATTGTTGTTCATCTGCCATTTTTAGCTATTTATTTATGTTCTGCATACTATTTTATATATGGAATATTACAAGTGGTATTGTTCTGGTTATATTGTTGTTCATCTGCCATTTCTAGCTATTTATTTCTGTTCTGCATACTATTTTATATCTGGAATATTACAAGTGGTGTCACAGATACCCAACAAGAAGTTAGACAACTCAGTGCCAATATTGCCACCATCAATAAAAACATGCATTCCTCCATCTCTGCCTCAATCAAGGAACTCAAACAAGACCTCAAACAAGACATTACTACCCATATTGAATCTATCACTACGATGATCTGCACCAAGCTACATATACCTGCAGGTCCTCCCTTACCTGACCCACCTTTGCATACCGAAGGTGAAACTTCCTCTCATTCCTAGAATTTTCATCCCCATCACTTTCAGCATGAGCTACGCCTTTTGCGCATGGATGTGAAAAAATTTGATGGCTCAGATCCCACTATATGGGTAGCTCAAATGGAACATTATTTCTCTTTGTACGACGTTACAAATGAGTTGGACAAAATACGGTATGGTGTTCTCCATCTAGATCAAGAACGTTGGAAATGGTGGCAATGAAGAAAAATTTCCCGCCAAGGGTATGTTTCTTGGACACACTTTGTGGCAGATCTTTATGAACGCTTTGACATTGACACCAACCATTTAGGCCATTTGACAAAATTGAAGCAATCTGACACAGTGGAAGACTTTATAGCTGCTTTTGAGCGACTAACTTTTCGTACAGAGGGCATGTTTGATGCTTTTGTCCGAGAATGTTTTATCAATGGCCTCAAGGATGAGATTCATGCCCATGTCATCATGGCTCGGTCTCATAGTTGGGTGGAGGCTACTAAAAGAGCTAAGGAAGAACAACAATTTGTCTCTTCTCAAAACCAAAAACCCTCATTTATTCCTCACACTAAACTAGTGAATACCACTCCTCCTTATACTCCACTAAAGATCCAAAAATTGACCAGGGCCAAAATGGCTAAATGCCAACTCAAAGGCCTTTGTTATAATTGTGATGAAAAATATTTTCCAAGACACAAGTGTAAGGAACAAAATATTTTTATGGCCATCTCAGAGGATGTTTTGGAAGAGGATGTTGAAACTCCCCTTGTGTCTCTGTCACCTGAACCCACTGACATAACCCCTCCCCCAGACCCTGCGGAAGTAGAACCGATCATTTTCGTAAATGCTCTCACTGACTTCTTTTCTCCCCAAACCCTGAATCTAATTGGTTACATCAATCACCGACTTCTTTACATCCAACATCAAGCCTGTGATCCTCTTTTTCTTGTTGAAATAATGTAATTGAAAAGAGTATTCTTATTCTTATTGATATATTATTTATAAGATTAATCCCCATTGCGGATTAATCATGTCGATAATTGTATTAGGACCAAATCCCCTTTTGCGGATTGGTCAACAGACAATTGTAATAGGCAGAATAAGAAGTCGACCCCAACAGTTATTATTGAAACCTAGAAATATAATAAAGGTGGGTTACCCACCCACAGTGAGAGGTCGGCCCTGCCAGTGAAGACCTTTCACACGTTCCAGTCTTGTATATATAGAGAGGCAACACACTTGCTCACTTTCAAAGAGGCAAGCTGCAACTTACGAGTTGGAGAGAGGGAGAAGAGTGGCGCATCTTTTGGAGAGGACTATCTGTATTGGTTTGAGTTATGTCTTGACATTGTATTGGCAATTTATGATAAGAAAGTTTTTGCTGGGTTTTCTTCCCCTAGAGGGTTTCCTAGGATAAATGTTGTGTCTCTTGTGAATGTGTATTTCTTAATGATCTTGTTCTTATTTTTCTATTATCTATTGAAATGCAAAGAACTATAATAATGGCATAAACATTAACATGGTATCAGAGCCAACCTGAAGGAAGTATATTTCGTAAGAGAAAAACGTCACTATTGCAGTACCTGCAAATTAGGGTTTTTCAAAAGTGAAGCTTTTTAGATCCAAAACCACCTAGAAAGTTGCGCCCTCCCCCGAGGATCATTTTGGCACTTAGAGCGCACCTTTTCAGTGGCTAGATCTCCCAGAAAGTGAAACCCTAGTTTCACAAAGTACCAGAAAACCAGAAGCACCAGTCCAGAAATACACAGATCAAGTTTGAGGGGGCAAAAGTTGGATTTTCGAAATTCCGACTGCACCAGCTAACTCGCCTCAACGCAGCGCATCTATCCCCTGGATCAAAATTTCAAAATTCAAAGTTTGAAAAATTAGGGTTTCCTCATAAAACCCTAAGTTGTAGTTGCAGTTGCAGTCTCAAAACCAGTTGCAGTTGCAGCACCAGTTGTAGTTGCAGCCATAGAACCGGTTGCAATCAGCCTTGAAGTTTTTGGTAATGATTACCGCTACTACCAGATGGGGCCACTACCTGCAAATGTTATCCAAGGTATGTACTCACATATGTTTAATGGTTAAACCCTAAAGAGTATTTGCAGGATAAGGGATCTCTTGCCATAGATCCAGAAGGATCTCAAGATCCAACACATTCAGAGGAATGATGCAACCCAGGTGTGATTATTCTAATATGCATCTATTTGTTATGAAATTATCTTGATCAATGTTGCATGTTGAAGCTATGATCAAATTATTAGAAGAATTAAAAGTTGATCATAGAGATTATCCTCTAACCTAACCTTCTGTCAAGATAGTGTATTGTCTTAGTACAACAGACAGGTTGAAGAAAGAACTCATCACTTGAGTGAAGGAGACCTGGAAGAAAAGCAAGAACTCACTCTTGAGGACAAGGTTCTAGGTTTGATTAATCAATATTCAAAGGTACACATGACAAGCTAATGCCTTTAGTTGAGATAGCAATCGCCGTAAAGTATTATACTTGATAGCATGTGAGAATATAGAGGTATATGCTTTGCCTGATACAAATAACATCTCCTCTAGGAGAAACCTTGTGTGTTAGTTTCAGATTGCCATGGAAGAATGCTTGGTCACAACACTATGAGAGTGTTGAACTCATTTCGTATTGTATTCCTTACCTTTAATCTTTTCTTCAGATAAATTATAAGTGATAAGCTCTAAAGGAGCTACTGTGATGATTGTTCGTGCTATTGCTTTATATTATCAGAAGGATATTATTCTTGCTTGTTGTTTTGTTGATCTTGCTCCAGATCACATGAGGAAGCTATAACGAAGGTTGTAGAAGGCAACGTGCTAAAGGAGAGATCATAAATGAAGCAATCATCAATGGAAAAGAAGAAGGTGGGTCACTCAGAAGCTGCCATGACCCACGCTATTGAAGAATCCATGTGAACTTTATAAGATTAGCTCACATCAACTACAAGGCGCTACCATACATATGCAAAGCTGTCACAAGTTTACCAGAACTCAAGGTTGATCAAGAAGGCATATGCAATGGATGTGCGCAAGGGAAGAATATGAAGAATCCTTTTCCAAAGAGGGGAAACAAAGAAGAACGAGTACTTGAACTCTTTCATTCAGACGTGTGTGGCCCAATGCCATCATCCTCCATTAATGGGTATGTATACTATGTATCATTCATTAATGATTATTCTCATAAAAGACATGGATATATTTGAAGTGTTCAACAAGATCAAGGAATTCAAAGCCTTGATAGAAAACCTTTCTGTAAGGAAGATTAAGATACTCAGGTCAGATAATGGAGGAGAATATACCTCAAAAGAGTTCATGAATAACTGCAAAGATGTTGGGATCAAGATCCCCAATAAAACGGTGTAGATGAAAGGAAGAACAGAACCATACTGGAAGCTATGAAGACTATGATCCATGATCAAGATCTTCCTATGTGCTTATGGGCAGAAGCAGCAATGGCAACTGTTTATGTGCAGAACCGATTATCCCATAGCACACTTGGGCTCAATACATTGGAAGAGATGTTCACCGGAAAGAAGCCAGAGGTAATCCATCTCAAAATATTTGGTTTTCCAGTGTTTATTCATATACCGAAAGAGAAAAGAAACAAGCTGGAACCCTCCGAAAAGAAGGGAATATTTGTGGGATACTGTGAGGTCTACAAGGCCTTAAGAATCTACATACCTGGTCACCGCCACATTGAGATCAGTAGGGACGTGACCTTTGATGAAGAAGTAGCACTTAAGAAATCAAGAAGATGCCAACTTGAAGAAGTATATGAAGAAGAACCTGTAAATCCCAGGATTGCAGAATCCATGAGGGAAGTTCCTAGAGCTACATAACCAGAGAAGGAAGTCGTAACTTCCCCTAATGAGGAGACTCCTAAAGACCATGATATAAGAGAAGTTCAAGAACCTCCTCAAATGACCTTCTCCCATAAAATAAAGCCTGTTTGAGCAAGAGAGCTTATTCAAGATGGAGAGAAGTATGGTGTTCCATAAGGAACCTCAAGACAAGTGAAAAGACCAAATCCATTGTCCAGTGACACGTCTTTGATGTGTAATCTACTAGATGAAGAGCCTACCTGCTTTGAGGAAGCCATTCAAAAGAAGGAATGGGCAGATTCCATGACAGAGGAATACCAATCCATAATGAAGAAAAAAGTATGGGAAATAGTTCCAAGATCGAAGAATAAAGATGGGGTATCCTACAGATGGCTCTTCAAAATAAAACATGCTGCTAATGGAAGTATTGAGAAGTATAAAGCAAGATTTGTTGCTCGTGGCTTTTCCCAGAAGGAAGGCATTGACTATGAAGAGACATTCACTCCTATAGCCAGATACACTTCGATAAGGACCATCATAGCTTCTATAGCTAAGATGAAGTGGAAGCTACACCAGATGTACGTGAAGACAACTTTCCTAAACGGTGTCATTGAAGAGGAAGTGTATATAGAGCAACCTCAAGGATTTGAGGTAGAAGACATGAAGTCTCATGTCTACGGATTAAACAAAGCCTTATACGGATTGAAGCAAGCTCCCAAAGCTTGGTATGTCCGTATAGACAGTTTCTTGACGAGCTTAGGCTTTACCAAGAGTAAAGAAGACTCAAATATCTACTTCAAAATTATGGATAATGAACCAGTAATATTACTACTGTATGTGGATGACTTATTCTTAACTGGAGAACAAAATCTCATTGTTGAATGTAAAAAGAGACTTTCCACAAAATTTGAAATGAAAGACCTTGGCCTAATGCATTACTTCTTAGGCCTTGAGGTATGGCATAGTCCAGAAAGGATATTCTGTAACCAAGGGAAGTACAGAGTTGAAATCTTAAAGAGATTCGACATGCTAGAATGTAAGCACGTGAATACACCCATGGAAGCGAAGTTGAAGCTGTTGGTCGATACTTCGTCAGACTTGATAGATGCCACACTATACAGACAGATTATTGGATCGCTGATGTACCTGACAAACACCAGACCAAACATTTGTTTTGCAGTGAACACCTTGAGTTAGTTTCTGGTAGAGCCCAGACCTGTTCACCTAGTGGCTACAAAACATGTGATGAGGTACCTTAAAGGTACAATGGATTATGGTCTCAACTATGATGGAGATCATAACTTTACATTGAGTGGATATACTGATGCAGATTGGGCAAGAAGCGTTGCTAACAGAAAAATCACTTCCAGATGTTGTTTCAGTTTGGGATCATCCATGATCTCATGGTAGAGTAGGAAGAAATCCAATATTTCTCTCAACACAGCGGAAGTAGAGTTCATTGCCGCATGTTCTTCTAGGTGCAAAGCTATATGGCTTCCAAAGTTGCTGACTGACCTATTTGATTTAGAGATGAGAGTAACCGTGATTCTATGTGACTACCAGAGATGCATAAAGATGACAGAGAATCCTGTATTCCACGACAGGTCGAAGAACATAGAGATCCGCTATCATTTCATCTGTGACATGGTACAGAGAGGAGCCTTGAAGCTCTAGTACATTAGCACGGATGAACAGGTTGCTGATGTGTTGACCAAACCTCTATCTCGTGTAAAGTTTGAACACTTTCGAGATAAGCTTGGTATAGTCTGAAAGGACCCTCCCTGAAAGGGGGAGTATATATGTATTCATTTTTTCTGACCTCGCTGTTAGACGTAAAGAAAGATGAGTCATTGCTTCTGACCTCACTGTTAGACGTAAAGCAAGACGTTGTGTGTGTTCCTTTCTTCTGACCTCGTTGTTAGACATAAAACAAGATGAGTCGTTGCTTCTGACCTCGTTGTTAGACATAAAGCAAGACGTTGTGTGTGTTCCTTGCTTCTTACCTCGTTGTTAGATGTAAAGCAATATGAGTCATTGCTTCTGACCTCGTTGTTAGACGTAAAGCAAGATGTTGTGTGTGTTCCTTTCTTCTGACCTTGCTGTTAGACGTAAAGCAAGATGAGTCATTACTTCTGACCTCGCTGTTAGACGTAAAGTAAGATGTTGTGGGTACTCCTTGCTTCTGACCTAGTTGTTAGACATAAAGCAAGATGATTCCTTGCTTCTCACCTCATTGTTAGACGTAAAGCAAGATCATGATGTGTTCCTTACTTCTGACCTAGTTGCTAGACGTAAAGCAAGATGATTCCTTGCTTCTGACCTCGTTGTTAGACGTAAAGCAAGATGATGATGTGTTCCTTGCTTCTGACCTAGTT
>ML783890.1:0-11217 GCA_009831015.1 Picea engelmannii | reverse complement strand
GGAGAACCCATACATGTATTGCAGTAAGGATGTCACACTCTGGGTCAAAATATGGGGTCCAACGATTCAAATATAATCCTATGGATCCATAGAAATATATCCAACTTCAAATTATTAAACTTCCATGTCCTATTTAAACTCAAAGAAGAAAGTATACAAATCGTTACCGCAAAAGAAGTGATTAAGACATTCCTTGATGAGGGGTTTCCATTTCTGTGCAATCAACAATTCCATTTGTCAGGGTGAGGACCATAGTCCAACAAATTTTCCTATGAGTCCTTCAGAGGCATGGGCAAGTTATTTGTTGTGGGTCGTGGATAAAGGGATTTTGATTTCAGGGAGTTGATCTATTTTTTTGACAAATTGCGAAACCAATGAGAGGGAAGGAGGCTTACCTAGAGATCCAATGAGCTCCTTAAAGTCCATAGCCTCCACGCGAACTCCGAATGGGGCCCACATCCCTATCACCCATAGCTACAGAAGAAACCTTGAAACCACAAAGAGACCCTCATTGTGAAATGCGGAATCAGACTAGGGTAGCCGCAGAGCTACACTGAATGAAATTATATTATTTATCTCACCCCATGACATTAACTAAGGGGATATGATTAGTGTAATTTTATAACTCCTAGCACTCATTTTTCAATGTATGCTAAGGGTGTTAAAAGAGTGAATGACTCCAATATACTATATAGAGTTACAACTTTTCCAACGACAATAACAACAACCCCAACTACAATTAAAATTGATTTTTTAAAATAATATTTGAGAAATAAAATAAAATAAAAATCATTCTTTAATAAATTTATTATAAAATTCATATATAAATTTACTTCTATTTTTTAAACTACAATTAAAATTGATTTTTTAAAATAATATTTGAGAAATAAAATAAAATAAAAATCATTCTTTAATAAATTTATTATAAAATTCATATATAAATTTACTTCTATTTTTTAAAATAAAATAAAATTCATTGTTAAAAAAATTGTTTAAAAACTATGTAGAAATTTAAATATAATATTAGTTTTAATCATTTTTAAATTATAAAATGTGGATTTTTTTTAAGATAAATTAAATAAATTTGGAAAACATTAAATCTGAACATTAGATGACTAAAACTAAAAGAAAACACTAATAAAACATTAAGATTTTGATAATAACGTTCCATAGATTAAAACCTAAAAAGGTTTTATTCTTTAATCCTTGTTTTCAGTTTTTTAAAGCAAGTATTTTTTTATTGAAAATAAGGATTAATAAAACATTATGATTTTGATAATAACATTCCATACATTAAAACGTAAAAAATATTTTTTCTTTAATCTTTATTTTCCATTTTTTTCCAATTAAGTTTTTTCTACTTGACTAAGGCATACAATCACTTTTAATTTTCTTTTATAATTATATCATGCTAGCAATCATTTTTCAATGTAAATGTATGTTAGCAATCATTTTTCAATGAATGTACGTCTAGTGGTGTTAGAATATAAGAATAGTTTTAATTTAGACAAATAATTGGAATTGTAGATTTTAATAGGTGATATTACATTTAGTAAGTATTTAGTAAGTGTAGATTTTTTTTAAGACAACTAAATAAATTTATAAATTCAAAAATCCAATTTAAACATTATAAAATTGTGATTTCTCCAACATTAAGATTACAACATTAAGATCACCGGATTCAAGTTACAACATTAAGATTACCAGATTCAAGTGATAGTAGCCAATAATAATGACAAAAAATTAGAAAACATACATGATCACTTCTGAAACTACGTGCTTAGAGGTAATCAATGGTTAAATGAAATGTGGAACTACGTGCTTACACATGATCACCCAATGGCACATAATGGCTTAAATGCCCGTCCAATTTGCTTTTATCCAAATAGGTCTTCTCAATATTCCAAGGATTTATCCAAAAAGGTCTTCCCAGTATTCCAAATCCTTGACCCACTATACTAGGGATAAAAAAGCAAATTGGACATAGATGAACTGTTAATAATTGTATTTTAGACCATATTCATATTGTTCTTTAAAAAAAAAGGAGTGCGCCATTGCAAGCACGTAGTTCCACATGTCATTGCATGAGTGATCACGTGTAAGCACGTAGTTCCACAAGTGATCATGTGTAAGCACATTGTTACGCATCTCATCGTATAACGCCCAATTTTTGGATGAGGCAAAATGGGTAGTTGTCGAGGAAGTTTAATCCGGCAAGCTCACATGAATGATCATGTGTAAGCACGCAGTTCCACATCTCATTGTATAGTTTAAGTTCAAGGAGATCACGCACTCTACTAGACCCTGTATTTACGCCCCCTAGACTTTTTGTAGGCCTAAATTTATTTTTCTTTAGTTCTATAAGGAAAATGCCTTGCGTCCTTCCAAGAGGAAACAATGCTAGTATTTGGAGGTATTTCGATTGTTGAAGCCTTTTAGTGTTTAGATTCATTTTCTTCTTCCATGTAAAGCACTATTTGAGTGTTGAACGCTCATCTGCGTCGACTCGAGGTAGAACTTAATTGTGTAGCTAAAGATCATATCCATGTACACTGCATGCATCGAATTAAATCCCATTTAGGTTGCACTCTTTTAGTTATTCTTGACATTCTATATACTTTGGATAATAGTTTGAATATTGAAAAAATAAGACAAAAGTTATTATAAGGTATGGATATATATCTTTTTTATCTTGTCTTCGGACCCCTGGTATGGATACATTCTAATTTATTTTCAAACCTTGAAGCTATTCCATCATCTGTCGATAGACGATCGGCGATGTATACGTCATCAAGCAAAAAACTACCTTATCATCGACGACACTTGGTATCATCGAGGAGTGGATAATATTCTGTATCGTTACTTGACTCATGAGAAAGCTGAGTCGGTTCTCAATGACTATCACAGTGGGGATTGTGGTGGTCATCTATCTAGGCTTGCAACAACCCAAAAAATATTGTGAGTCGGTTATTTTTGGCCATCAATTCTTAAATATCATGTTGAAGTGATCAAGAAGTGTCACCCTTGCCATATGTTCACTGGGAAATGTGCTCGCATCCAGCCCCTCTTCACCTAGTAATCATTGTTGATCCCTTCACCAAGTGGGGAGTAGATTTTATGGACTGTAACCCATCTTTGGTTGGGGGGTATTAACATATTATTGTGGCCGTGGATTACTTCACTAAATGGGTAGAGGCCATGCCTATCATTAAATCCAATGGTAAGAAAACATTCTTCATATTCAACCAAATTATAACACGGTTGAGAATCCCAAAGGAGATTGTCACTAATCATGGAAGTCACTTTCAAAATGAAATGATGAAGGAGTTAGCATCAAAACTGGGGTTTAAGCATGGTCATTCTTCGCCTTATTATCCCCAGGAGAATGGACAAGTAGATGCGGTGAATAAATCTCTCAAGACCATCTTGCAAAAAACTGTTAGCCTGAGTAAATCTGACTGGAATCTAATGCTTTATCCTCTGCTTTGGGAATATCAAACCTTGATAAAGAATTCCACCGGTTTTTCTCCCTTTTAGTTAGTAAATGGAATGGAGTCGATCTTGTTGATTCAATGTGAAATCCTTCCCTCAAACTGACAATTGAGCTCCTACCCGACACATTCGATCTTGAAGAACGCCTTGTGCACCTAGAGCATATAGATGAACAACGTCGAGATGCCTCTATGAATATCATAGAAAATAAATGATGTGTTAAGGTTTAGTATGATAGGTCGGTCTGTCCTCGACAATATGCGGAGGGTGACTTGGCTCTCCTGTATGACCAAGCCAAAGAACCATTGGGGGCAAGCAAGTTCAACCCCATGTTTCACAGTGCTTATATCATGCAACATTTTTTAGATAAAGGAGCTTATGTATTGGAATATTGTGAAGGGAATATGTTGGATGAGCCCAGAAATGGGATCTACCTTAAAATATAATACACTTGATCCCTCAAGCTTGGGTGTGACTCTTTGTATACTAGTGTATCTTAGTGTATATACATCTTTTGCTTTGTGTCATCGGATTGCTTATCAAGTTTTCCCTTGGTTAGAAGATGTCAATGGAGTCTTCAGTTTACTTAGGATTCGTAGATGGTGTCAGTCGTCATACATGAAACATGGCTTACAACGTTTGGGTCATTTACTCACTCGAGGGTCAACCGGTGTCTTCAGGTGGCATTCATCTGGAGCCATCAACGAATAATGTGGTTGAGTATAGCACCATTATAGAACTATTACGCGATGTCATTTCACATGGTGTTAGGTATTTAGAGGTTCTCATGGACTCCCAGTTAGTTGTATGTTAGTTAAATGATAGTTACCATGAGCGAGACCCTACTCTACTCCGATGATTCCTACAAGCACAACTTTTGGAATGATACTTTGATTTTCTTACTTATAATCACATACCTAGAAGTTCTAATCATGTATCCGATGCATATGCTAATTATGTTTTACATTGGAATTTGTCACATAACTAAAGTAAATAAAACACATTCATGCATGTACACATTGTAACATATATAAGTAAAGTCGAAGACCAAACTTTTTTTTATTTTATCTTTTCTAAAAATATGGTGTCATAGTAAAAAATGGTGCTCACACCATCAAAATACATATATGGATGGTAT
The DNA here is from genome assembly GCA_009831015.1 of Picea engelmannii. Lineage (NCBI taxonomy): Eukaryota > Viridiplantae > Streptophyta > Pinopsida > Pinales > Pinaceae > Picea > Picea engelmannii. The sequence goes on along the minus strand of ML783890.1, from coordinate 6,587 downwards.
ATATATAACCATGGAATCTACACCTGTGGTGCCAGATGTGTATCATGATAGCACAGTATGGAGTTTGTGAGACATCAGAGGAGTCACACCCATGCATGGGGCACATACTCATCTCCCCGACTCCTCCACCGATGTCGTGGGAATCCATCTGGTCATTGAAGACCTACATCTGCGTAACAAAACAATTGTTAATACTTAATAGCATAAAAAAATATTTGTTTTTTTTTATGTTTTTTTTTATTTTTTTTGAAGAACACAAAATAATGAAATATATTAGAACATTTCTTACCAATATCACTGTAGACAGAGCCTGGTGGAAAAGACATATCTAGATACCCTAACATGGGTACCCTAGTTAGAACCTTTTTTCCATTTGGTGCCCATGCATAATTTATTCCATAGGACCGAGAGTTCCCTATAGTTCTAATATGATTTTGCCTTCGAACTTCATATTCTTACTCAAAAGAATTTTTACCTTCACCTATGGGACTCCCCCCTTTGAGTCTTGGTTAAGCTCTTTTCCGACTCTTTAAAAAACGAAAAATATTGTCGAGTGAACTTGTCTCTTTCACACTTGTTAAATGGATTTGAATAGATGTCTATTTGGTGTAATTTTAACCCTTTTTCGGACCAAGTAGACTACTTACAAAAAATGAATACTCTAGTTAACATTGGCTAGAAGAGTTCTCCTGGGTATTATTTTATACTTTTTCGGGCCCAGGGGACTAAATATACGAAAAAGGACATTCTTTGGAGTTAAGTTTTAATCGCATTCCATCCTCCTGATTGTAGTATTGAGCCTATTTCTCATTCCCTCTTTCTTGTTACAAGCCTCTTACCTTAGCAATTTGCATCACTAGCCAAGAAGAGCATTGTTTATATCCTTTGCATCTTGACACCCTGTACCCTGAGGAAACATCCCCCCGAGTGTCCATACCCCGCATTCACTTCCTTGAATTGAGCATATGTATCTTCCATTGTTTGGAGCTAGTTGCTTACTCGTGATACTCGTTTCCTCTCTTGTATCATAGCATTTATTTTCCTATGAAAAAACAAAAAAAGAGGGGTGTGAAAAAAATATTATCTCATATCGGCAACAATCACGTTTCCTTTGAATAGAGCATAATATTTTGATTCCATTGTCATCCAAAGTTTGGGTTTAGCACGACCTTGGGAAGCTGAGCTCGTTACTTAGAGTTTACTCATTTAAATGGTTATTCTTCCAGTCCCTACGGAGAGTTTGTCGATGCCTCATGCATCACAAAGTTTCACCATTAAGTCTATTCTACTTGAGTTATCCATATGTCTCATGCTCTTTTTCAAAGGAAGTCTATAATCCTGTGTCAACCATTTCTCATGAATCTTGACTTTGCATGTCGGTCATGCCCTTAGTGTGTCTTGGAGTCACATGAATTTGTGGTCTTACCATGTACCTTGGTCCTACTTTCATTATGGGTAGGTAACCTTGAACCTAGCAGTCGACATATCCTCATTGATCGTTGATTGGGAGGTTTCCATTACGTTTGACAACAACAAATCTATTCACACATTGGAATTTGTGCAATGTCTTGGATGCCATTATCCATGTTGGTGGTTTCTTCTCATTTTTCAGAAGTATTCCTTATTGGATGCTATTCAGAGGGTCTTTTTCATGCACTACTTGCATCTGGTGCATACGAAAGACGCATAGGGTCATCCTATTAGTCCGAGCTCATCCTAATATTCAAGTTATTTCTTTGTACCTCATGCTGACCGATGAGAGATTCCATAATTCTCTCCTTTCAATGGGTCTCCTTCCATCGAATTCAGCTCATCTATTCTAGAAATGAGACCTAGAGTCCTATGGGTACCTAAAGGCTTGCAGTCATCAGTGGTAGGTTCTCCCACCATCGACAACTAGGAATACATCAATGTCTCTTGATCGATGGATTCTTCAAGTGTTCGACCTCAACACCATTATTCACACTTGTAAGAATGTACTCATTTCGTTGATACCTACTTTCATTATGGGTAGGTTGTCCCGTGTTTTTTAATGGTATACATTAATGACCGGTAATCAAATGAAGTCTCATTTTGTTCGACATGAACTCCTATATTCACATGAAGTAGATAAATTGACTTCCTTAGTATAATGAAAAGTAGAACTAGCATAATAGTCATGTATAAAATTTAGTGTGCAAATTTGCGCAATTTCAAATGGATAATTATCCCTTATTAATTTATAGCACCACCAGATACAAATCCTTGAATAATGTCATGTCCTTAATAGATTTTAATGTTTTAAACATTACAAATTACGCAATGTAGTTTCACTTTATTTTATGTTAAAGATATCAATTTAGATGTGTGAATTTTAAAATTTTCTACCATCAATGAATGAAATTTACATTCATGTTCATGCTTAGTCATAATTGATTTAATTACAAGGAGGTTTGTTACACAAGAGAAATTGATTTTGATCTTCTTCTTTATTAACTGAAAAATTAAAGGACATAAAATATTCATGGAACCATGGTATATCTTTCCCATGGAGTTAGTGTAGTATATTTATAAGGTATCCGTGTAAAGTATTTAACTATTTATTGACAAATAATTCCAAGAGAAAAAAATGCGATATGAAATCCCCTCCCCCTTAGAATAACACCATTCTCAATGTTCTTTATTGAAGCAATGTCTATGGTGAAAAAAAAATATAGATATGCCTCTCTCATGAAATCCTCCATCTACCAACTGGCCTCATTTGTCCCAAAGTGCTTCCATTACACTTTTACCTAAGCAATGGCTCGGTTCTAGATCATTGTGACTTTTCTGTCTAGTATGTATAGGGGCACTGGCTAGAATTATCCCTCTGGTTCCAACTTGGTAACATTCCAATAAATAACATGGTTAGAATCATGTGCATATTTTTAGGAAAAGATAAATGAATATAACACCCCGGTTTTAACCCTTATGAACTATAATGTATTATGTAATTTTGACTTAGTCTGGTGAGTCGATAAAGTTGAAAAGGCGCCAGAGTGCTTAGGAAATGTAATACTTAATATACATTAATAAAAAACATTGTTGGCTGCAAGACAAACAAAGTAAAAAAAATGATAGGGGGATATGATTCCACGAGAGAGGGGGATTAAGGGGATACGCATTTTTATTTATTGTTTTGATTTACTCATAATTGATTTTATGGAGAAAATTGGGTTACATGAGCTTCTTGGGGGAGGCCATGTGGTTCTTGATTTTCATTTAATTATATAAACATCCCTTGTGGGATATTTTGGGGGTGGTTCAGGGTTTCTTCTTCTTCATTCTCCTCACTCTTCTTGTTAATTTGTGTGCTCTTGGTATAAGCATGGAAACAAATGGATGAAAGAGGAGAGCCATTGCTAGATGGTTGTAATAGATTATTGATCATCCCAGGAGGGAATGGATGCATGTGTGCATGCGATTGATGGCATTTTGGAAAGAATTGTCCACAACTGAGGATCCTTAGAGTTTCCAACTGGGATATTTCCTGACTAATAACACTAGATCCTTGGAGAGAAATGGAACAACATGAGGGACTGCATGGCAAAGAAAGGTGTTAATTTCTTTGGGCTGTGCAGGTTGAGGGGGAAAGAGAGTTGGAAATTTTGATTTGTTGTGTAGTTGGGAAACTTGAGAGCTAGTTAATCAACTGTTGTGTGTTTAAAATTTTTCCTAGGACCCATCCTTGTGGATTCATAGCCTTGGCTTGGGGGTGACCTATTGTTTATAGTAAATTAACAAAATTATCTATGGTTGGGAGGAAAGTCCTTAGTCTACAACCAATTGGTGAATATTTTCTGGAAAAAGTCTATTCTCTTTTTGTTTTCAGTATATGTATATTCTGTTGTGTATTTAATTATCTTTGACATATGTATTTATAATGTGTATGTATGTTGGTTATTTGTTGTGCATGGCACATTGTTTATTTATTTTATGTTGTAGCATGGATCTTGATTAATTCATGTGGGTATTTCATGCTTGATTTCAGACTAATTGTTATTAGAATTTAATATGAGTTCAGAAGCAAGTATTTCGAGTTGTGTGGCCAGCCTGTGGGTGGATGGGTACATTATAGAGTGGTATCAGAGCTCCAGTTTTCAACACTGAGCCTTGAGGGGGTGAGAAATATGAATTGAAGAGAAATTTCACAGAGAATTGATTTCGAAGTGGCTAAATTTCAAGTCACAACGTGTCCATGGTAAAAATAAGAAACAATTTCATGGAATTGGGAAAAGCCCCAATTTTTGTTTCTAAATTAATGGGAAGTTTGAGAAATTTGGCCAAGTGGTGAGATATTCTTAATTTAATATATGTTCTAGAAAATTCAAACCTGGAATTGGTCGAATTTGAAGTTACAGGGTTTTAGGAGGGTTCTGAGAGAACACTTTGACTGTGTTCGAAAGCCCAGGAGATGTAGCGGTTCAAGAAATCAAGAAAAATCCAAGGCGTCGACCCTGCAGTGGAAAGATCAAAGGTTGAGCCTTTGAAAGATTGAGAAATCCTTCGTTGGAGGGAAGGAGATCCACAGAGGAGAGAAACTATAAAAACCATTGATTTGGGCTACAAGATTAGATATGGGTTATTGGATCGAACCCATACGAGAGGAGAGCACACGACAAAGGATATCATATCCCCACAGTTGGATCTGAGCGTAGGAGAACAAGAACTATTGATCATAGTTATTGGGACATAAGTCTTGGTCAAAGCAGAGTGGATATGATCCATAGATCCCATCATGGAATGTGATTTGTAGATCTCACTGTAACATACCCCAAATTTCACTAAAAATAAAAAAAATTGATTAGGGGAAAACAACTATAAATTACTGAAACCGTCGTGACATACAAAATAATATTTATAAATTTACATCATTGTTTATACACATAAAAGTGTTTTTCTACTAGATTAACCTCCTATACAAGGTTTTAGTACCCAATGATAAATTATTTCTACTATCCATGAAGACATGCCATAGTAATCTCACTTGTTTTACTTGAAATCTATTCTTATTACTACTGCATTCATTTTTCTAAGTTCGATTATTTTTATGAGGATACTAGGACTATCTAGGTCGAGTATAAAGTTTGACTATAAAAACATGTTGGGGTTTTCATCGAACCCATGCTAACATTACTAAAAACTTATAACAATATCCCCTTCCCACTATTATAACCTATGCTATGCATAAACATCCATATTATATAAGTCATGATTTGGATTAAGGGCTATGACTATACTATTGTAACCACTCTAGATCATATTCCACGCGCTAGGGTACAATCGTCCCCCTACTAAGAATGTTCCATAGTAGTATGTGAGAGTAACATACGACATGTCATATAGTATAAGTATGAAGTTATACCATGGTAAGTTATTGTCGATCCAACATTGGGTTACATGTCCACTCAACATTTAAATGAGTTTGAAATGAAAGTAAAGGTAGAAATGAGGTCAGATCTGAAGCTCAACTAATGTTTTGTCTTGGCATTAAAACTAGGGCACGTCCATTAATGTCGGACTGACTATCCTAGTACCCTCTAGGCCTGCAACTGTATGAACCACCCACTGCGGCCTCGACACTTCGGAAAACCTACATGGAAAGGAGTGGGGTGGCATACCCGATGCTCCTCCCATCACTGAGAAGTTTGAGGTGCCATTACTCTTTCATAACTAATCTCTTGAATCTCGTTTTGCTTGGTCATTTGTCTATTTACCCCTCACGTCCAACACTAGCATTCAACTCTATTACGATATTAGACTTTGTTATGGACTTCGTCTGTGTTACGATGTTTGGATCTCTTATGGCCTTCGGGTCTATGAAGGATCTCCACAGGCATGGTGAGTACTCTATTACCCTTCTTCGACAATTTTTATAGGGGGTTCTTCTATTGATTAGGGTTTTCTTTACGACATTTCTTTGTGCGAATTCCTTCTTGCAAAAATGATCTTATGTCCAAGAAACACGTGTTTTTTGTGAGACAATACTATAGTTATAAGAACCTTGTCCATTAGTTTCTTTGTAAATACAGTATGCATCCCATGGACTTATCTTCTCCGTCTAAACAACCTAGAGTTCTCTGTGGATATTTCTGTGTATAAAAGAACGTCTATGTGAGTCAATATATATATATATATATATATATATATATATATATATATATACTTTCAATGCTCATTCTCTGTGAAGTACTTCCTCCGTATGTGTATCATGCTTCTCTATAGAATACGTATTTGGTAATATATATTTCATTATTTGTGGAGTACTACCTCTGTATATGTATCCTGATTCTCTGTAGCATAAGTTTATGGTAATATACATATTGCATTATATGTGGAATACTTCCTCCATATATGTATCATGATTCTTGGTAGCATAAGTTTATGGTAATATATATATTGCGTTCTCTATGGAATACTCCCTCCATATATGTATCGTGCTTCTTGGTAGAATAAGTTTTTGGTAATATATATTGTGTTCTCTGTGGAACAGTTTATGTGTATAAAAGAAAGTCTTTGTGGGTAAACATATATATATATATATATATATATATATATATATATATTCT
>ML783889.1:666743-704185 GCA_009831015.1 Picea engelmannii | reverse complement strand
AGATATATGTACTACCTCCTTGGGGGTGTAAATCCTCTTACTCCCCAAGGCAAGTATCCCTAGCTAGGGTTTAGGCTAAGAGGGTGTATGCACTTATAATTCTCTTAGCAAACCCTTGTTAAACCAATAAAATGTAAGAATAAAATGATGGAGGCTAATGTATGGGTGCATTCACTTATACTTCCCACCTATATCTAGCAAAATAACCTTGACTTGAATAACAAATGATAGCACAATGTAAAAATCCTTACCAATTCAAGGAAAAATGCCAAGACAAATATCCACAATAGAAAATAAGAGCCTTCCAAGGCTAGTGCATCAATTCCATCAACAAATAACCAAGAATATATCCATACACAAGATAACAAGAGAGAAACTAGCCAAATATAGCGAAAATTTCATTCCAAGGCCTCTCCAAATGGGAGGGATGTGTTTAAAATGAGATCTTATGATCTCTATTTATACAAATTGTCTCCAAAATAGTTTTTCCACATAATTTTAGGTTAAATCACAAGAATAGGGGTAAACAACCCTAATATTTCCCCTTTACACAATTAGTATTGAACAATTCACTTAAAATTTAATTTTACACAAAAAGAAAACCCTATGGGCGACGCCACCCCTTAAGGAGGGACGTTTTGACATTTTTAGGCCAAATGTTGAGTTGGAGATGGTAGGTTTGGGCCTCCAAAGGCCATATGTCTCCAATCCACCATTATTATTCATGATCCAAGGGTTTCTTCCTTCAAAATTTTCCATGTGTAGTCATCACCACCTCAAGCCCCTCAACCATGGCGTCAAGCCTCCAAAAGATGACATTTTTCCACTTTTAGGAAAAATGTTTGGTCATGTGAGGAATAGGTCATGTCTCTCAAGTAATATTCTAGGCCTCCAAAGATACATTCCTGTCATCCATAAATTGGGTCCTTGGCAGCCAACCTATGGGCTTCAAGCCCCATGGAAGCACAAGCTAGGCATGTTCCTCCAAAACTGTCCACCAACTAGGTCCTGCAAAGACAAACGTGCATGACCTCCAAGGATATCAAGTCAAAATATAATGATGAGTAAGTAAAATCAATAAATGAGCCACCTAATCATGTGCATCAAATATTACCATGTCAAACAAGTAAGTGCTCAAAAACATTATGCGACTTGCCAAGCTTGGATATGGGAGGGTTGACGAGGTGTCCTATTGGGTAGATCTTTCCTAGGTCAAGGAATGTTTCCCAAGTGACCCATCTCTAAGTCATGTAAATTGGATGAATTTGTTAAAAATCAACACTCAATGGGAATGGGGTTCATGACATACAATGGGTTGTAGTGTCTCATTCATGGGTTCCTTTGTAAAGGGTGTGTGGCACCTTCGTTTTCAATGCAATTTTTCGAAGAACATCGTTTTTCCATTATTTGTTTATTTAATTTTTTAAGGAAAAGTTGAAAGCCATTGTCATGGCATGGTCTCTATATAATGACAGTGTCACTCATGAATACTTTGTGGAAATGAGAAGTTTGGTTCGTGATGAGATCCCCTTTCTCTCAGTTGTGCAACTGAGAGACACGAACTTGTCTTGGTGTCCAAATCATGGTAGTGTCATACCTATAGATACCTATGATTATGATAGGTCGGCTCATGATGAGACCTCCTATCCTACAAATAACCCTTAATCATTCTATCTCTTATTCTTATGGGTCCCCACTTTTCGTACAAATAAGTGTTTCATTGCTTTCTTGGGGGATCCCTGGGAAAAGCATCTGGAAGGTTTTTACAGAGGATTTATATTTTACCCAACAACAATCCCTCTGAGCGTTCAACCCCTTCTTCCCATAGAATGAGGTTCAACCGCTTCTTGGGTAAATACACCCTAAAATCCCAAGAGATAAGGAAATGGGGGGTTTAAGTGATGAAAAGTTGTAAGTATGGTTGGGAATGGTATGATGTCTCTTCAATGGATTTCCTAGTAGCAAACCCATTTCTAAGGAAGGCCACTTACTAGGGAACAATGTCAACCACCAAGGTCAAACAGGGAAAAGGCATAATTTCTAAGCATATGTCATGAAATATAAAGAAATCTAAGATGCAACATACTCAAATGCCTCAAATATTGAAATGACACTCACCATAATACCTTACTTGTACCTCATGGAGCAAGGACCAGTGCCTCTTGGAAGCCAGCTGGTGTGGTGGATTCCATCTGAAAATATAAGACCTCTATGGTGGTGAGAAGGGTATCCAATATGTGCATGTGGATATTTCTAGTCATGTAGTCTCTTTGCACTCCATATCTTCAACTTGAGGGCCTCGAGACATAATCTCCTTAGTTATCCACAAAATGGAATAACAGGTTGTATTTCCACTTCATTTTGAGATATAAGGATAACTTGACCTATGGTTCCCACTAGTGCTCGATTTGATGAGAGTAGGTTGTCCATATCCTCCACATTGGATAGAGAAAAATGACAGAGTGAGGTTTTTTTGGCGTGCAATGGGTAGACCCAATTTTAAACTTTAATTCACCAAAAAAACCCTTAAAATACTGGCCCTTTTAGCATCACCCACAAGCAGGTGAGGTCTCACCCGAGGTACCTATGGGGACTGCAGGAACCAGGTTTCCGCAGTCATGAAGGGGAAAGAGACATTCATCATAACCATTTGAATTAACATTCATTCATTGTACCATTCATTATGTGCGCAGAACCATAACAACATATAACAGATTCATACTACCCAACACAAATTAAGTGCGCACAATAAACAAAATAGTAAACAAGCACATCACAAAATAACATAGAGACACCATATTTTAACATGGTTCACCCAATATAGGCTACGTCCACAACAACGGGATTATTATATCACTATTCAACATGATCTCTTACAAAATGTGTGCACTGTGCTCATACATGAAATCTCAGTTCTACCCAAAAATGCCCTTTTCATTCGCGCATACATTGCACACTTAACTCATTCTCTCCTTGCATAAACATAGCCTCACTTTTTCATCACACATCATAATCTCACACTTATCCCCACTTACATATTTCACATCTCATAATATTGTTTCTACCCAAAACCCTTACATATTTATACATTTTCATTAGGGATTAGCCCATTGCAAAATGGACCAAAATGCCTAACTAACTTCCTCCTTTCATGTGCGGACACATGAAAAATGTGCTAATTTCCTTCCTTTCTTCCGCATGCGATGCTCCTTAGCTGACTTGCCACTGAATTTTTCCTTTGCGATTCCCAAACTGGTCCCAAAATGTCCTTCTCCAACAGTCCCCCAACACTCACTTGTGGCTTGTCGCGTGCCACTTCAGGCCTTCTTCCACATTGCAATGAAATTCTGGAACATTTCTCTTGCAGTCGCAACCTTTTCCTTTACTTTTGTTTCCTTCAACAAAATTCCCTTTGTTGTCTCTGTAGTAATGTGGGTCTTCATATTCTTTGCACACTCTTGCACTACCTACTTGGCTATTCCTTGTGCAACCACAAGGTCCTGTGTTACTTGAAATGATTCCTCCTGCATTGTCTCAATATTATGTGCATGATCCTATTGTTTTTCTCTCATTTGGTTCATTTCTAAGTACAACTTCCTATTCTTGGTGATTGAAGCCATATTTTTTGTTGTTGGCGCTGTGCTCATCATCTCTTTAAACTTTTTCACCTTCTCCTATGCAACCTACAACTTCTTCTCTATTCCTTGCAACTATCCATATTCTGTTAGCTGAGTCCATACTTGTGTGCTTTCATCATACAACTTGACACACTCCTCCTCCAAAATCTTGATAATTTCCATTGTTGTTGTCGTTGTCTTCTCCCTCTTCTCCCTTTCCTCGGGTGGAGTGTTTGGTGTAGTGTGTGCTCCTAAGTCTACTATCTTCACTAGGAAGCCCTGAATAGCTTCACTAATCTTTGACACTTTATCTTATAATGGAACATCTACTTCCATAGGGACCTCTGGAATGTCGCTATAAACCTTATAGATTTCCTGTTGTATCCTTTCTTCTTTCTCTTCGGCCTCATCCCACTCCACCATAACTTTTTTGTATTTTATCTACAATTCTGCCTTATCATTTTTTATTTTGGTCAACTCTATCTCCATCAACTCTGTGCACAAATTTATCTCCCGCGTAACACTTGTTTGCAAGCCCTTTAATACATTCATCAAAAACTGCAACAAGACTAAGTGAATATTAATTAATTCTTGTGTTTGCTCCTGCAACTCTGTCGAGGGGAACTCTATAGTCCTTGGTGATATCTTTATCATTCGACGTCTTGCTGATGCTTCTGATGGGTGAGATATATCTGGTCTTTCTTTTGTAATCTTCGTTGTACTTGCCATATGTTCTTCCTTTTCCCTTTTCTTCGGTGATATCCTAGTTTCTTCTAAAAGCTTACGCAATGAAGTTATCTGCTCCTGCACCTACATGTGTATCTCCTCTTGTTTCCGCATCGTGCGCTAAAATTATTCGTCCACCACTTCCTTTACTTGATATTCTATTTTCTCTAGGTCCTCTTCTATCAAGGCATGGGTGGCCACTTCCTTGAATTCTTTCCTTTTCTTGTGTTGGAGTACCAATTTCCCCTTATCATGTTCTTTCCTCTTTTCTCCAGGGCATAGTACTGTTTTCTATGTGTCTTCTGCACCATTTCCTTGTCCTTCCTATTATTCTTCTTATTATTCTATATTGTTCTCTAGTGGTTGTGTTTTTGGATGCTCCATTTCTGGTATCGGGGTTTTCCATTATTCCTCCCAGTTTTCTATAATCTATCCGACCTCATATCCTATCAACATGTATCTGGTTGTCAACCATTGTTGATCTAGGTCTCTCTTGGCTTGGATATACATATGGTGTCTTCCTAATTTAAAAGTTTCATTCTCCTTGTATGCTTCACTACCTGTGGTAGTATGCGTAGTGTATCCTAAATGCTCTGTCTATTTATCTCCTTGTTGCTACGGGTAAAATCCACCTATATTGGGTCTAAGGTCAAGGAAGAGTGATAACTCCCTTAAAATACTATTCTACCCTTAAGCTACCCCAAAACCATCTAAAAAAATTGACGAGAGAGAAAGGAAAGAGAGTTAATGAGTGCACCTTTAGTCCTTTCAGTTGGTGTAGACCTCTTTCGCTTGTTGTCATTTCCTAGATCACAGATCTCCTCCCAAAGATGACCTGCAAAAGGTTAGGAATACAATGCAATAACGTACAAAATCTCTACTGATCACTTTAAAATTTTAGACATAGATATAAATGCGCAATTTAAAAAAGAATGCAAACATAGGTTTTGGGACAAGGATGAACTCTTTTATTCAATTTCAAGATAAAAAGGATTACAACCTTTGTTGGAAACCACTCCATGAACCAAGTTTGGGATCCTTTGTCATGGCTCCAAGTGAATCAATCCCACATTAGCTTCTCGCAACCAACATATCACCAAGTGAAGGAGGAAGGGTTGCATAAAGAGAAAGGTTGGAGGGGAAGATTGGGGCTAAAACTTAGAATGGGATGCAAATCTTGGGCTAAGAAAGGGAAGGGATTTTGGTAGAGTTTTCTTATTCTCTTGCTTATGTTCATAAATGACTCCCTAATACCTCTTTTTATATGATAAAAATATGGTTATTCGGTTTGGGGACGGGCTACAAGGGGTAAAATGGTTAGGAAACTCTCCATAGCTCGTAAACTCCACTGAATTCCACACAATTTTATATTTTTTGCAACTTTTGGATGTAAAAACAGGCTAACTAGAATGCAACATGATTGTGTATGAATGATAAATAGCATTCAACACATGTGTGTATGCGGGCTATCAGTTCAGTAGGGCATGTACACTTTCCAAAAAATGGTTTTTTAAGAGGAAGTCTCAACAGTATTTTGGAAAAATATGCAAATGGAAGGGCCAATGTCTTGTATGCACAAATAAGGCATTTTGGAATATAACATATTCCCCCTAATGTCTGAGGTCATAAGAGAAACTAATGGCTGAAATACATTACAATATATTTACATAGTGGGAATCCATGGAGTTGAGTGAGCCTGAGATGAGTGTTTGTGACGTGACATCTGCAAAATAATGATAATCTATCCAAGGTGAGAATACCCATGCTCGATATGAACTAAGCATGGCTTACAATAAAGTACACTGCAGATCCATGTCATATATGACTACTAGACAAAACATAAATCTCCATATAAAGTGTAGCCACAAACAATACACAACGGATCTACATCTCAAGATCATTTGAAGATATACAAGTACAATATGATATGCATCTTCTGGAAGAATTGATGTCTGCGGCTGAAGACAAGGACTTCATAACTCGAGAAAAAACTTTAAGATATTAAAAATATCGGATAGGAGTGTAATACTCACTACTTTGAGGTCTTTGACATGTCATCGAGGAAATACTGGAGGATCTCGATCATTAGGCATAAAAATTCATTGATTTTGAATTCGAACTTGACTGGACTCATCGAGATGGTCGATTCATGAAATTCAAGAGATTAACTGTAGAATGGCTGACTCAGGTTGGATAAAACTTCCCTTGGACAAAATAACGACAAAAATATGAGACTCATGCATCATATTATTGACATAAGTCTGTGATACATGAGACATCAAAAACTCTCCATATGTTTGGAAGAGTAACCAAACGGAGGAGGACACAACTCTATGTAATGAGAAAATCTTCCTAAGGTCATAATATATCCCAATGCTTGGTGAACAAACGAAAGGATGTGCTTTTTCCAAGGGAGACTATCTTCCTGCTGATAAAAAAGAGAATGTATATCCCATCCCCTTTTTTTGGAATATTTTATTTTTTGTCTTTTTCAAATTTTTAACGAGCTTGAAAAAGAATAAAATAATGCTATGTTACAAAGGAGGAATGAGTGTCATGGGAAATAAAACTAGTTCCAAGAGCATGTAACATACTGATGCTCAACGAAAGGAGACATGTGGAGGATAAGGACACTAGGGAAAATTCCTCCATGGTTCAAGGTGTCAGATCACGAGAGAAAAAGAGCTACAAGGCTTGCATTTAAGGAATGCTTTGAAGGTTCATTTAATAGCAACATGAATCCGACATTAGGCCAATGATGCAAGGATGAGACATGTGATGTGATTAAGTATGACACAACAAGACTCCTTCCATGTGGATTTTTACGAGCCCAAAGAAGGTAAGCTCAATGGTGTTTCATGTTTAGAGAGTCCGAAAAACACTAAAAGAAGACTCCAAAGTGTTCATTTTCTGTAATTACTCCAGTCGGTTCGAAAAAAGGGTTAAACTTATATCGAAAGAACATCTCTTCAAAACCATTTTAACAAGTGTGACTGAGACAAGATCACTCGACTATATTTTCAATTTTAAGGAGTCTGAAAAGAGATTAACTATATGGACTCACAACCTTTTTTTAAGTTTAGTCTCCCTAGCCTGAAAAAGTATAAAATATAACTTAGGAGAAATCTATCGGTGAGACATGTCTCCTAAGGAGTACCTTTTTCCTGGATAATCTATTGGTCGGAAAAAGGGTTAAAATTATGCCAAATAGATATTCCTTTTGGACCAATTAACGAGTGTGAAGGGAACAAGGTCACTCGACGATCTTTTTATATTTAGGGAGTCTGAAAAGAGATTAACTATGGACTCTGGAGGGGTTCCTTTTTTGTAGTTAATCTCCAAGGCCCGAAAAAAATAAAACCAAAACCTAGGAGAATGGCCCTTTTTCAAAAATTTAGTCCCCTGCCCGAAAAAGGGTTAAACTTATGCCTGAGAATACTCTCCTAGCTAACCGAAGCTCTTAGGGAATACCTTTATTCGTAAATTAACCATCTAGATTTAAAAATGGGTAAACTACCTCCAAACAGATGTGCCTTCAAATTTTAGTTTGATGAGCGTGAAGGGAAACAAGATCACTCAACAATATTTTCAATTTTAGAGAGTTTGAAAAGGGCTTAAAGAAGACTCAAGGGGGGTTTATTTTCTTAAGTCATCTTAACGAGACCAAAAATAATAAATAATCTCTCGTTATATGTTGCTTTCAAAGTTTAAGTGAGCCTAAAAGACAACAAACCATGCTCATAGGGAGTCCCTCGGGTATGATCCAGAAAATATGAAGAAGAATGGGGCTTCGATATATAATCATGGAGGGACTAAAAGGACTCCCAAGCCTATTGCAAAAAACTCACAACATGGATGCCAAAATGAAGTAAAGGATCTACCTAAGGAATCCATGTAAAGGAAGGCTCTACAACCTAATTACGACACTTCTAAAGCAACGTAGAAGGTTCTGTGTCACACTTCGGTGGGATCAATCCTATGGTGAAGAGAAAAAGTCAACAATCTTCAAAATGAAAGGTGATGAGAACCTAATCTATATGAAAATTCCAAAAAACAACTTTTACCACGAGATGATATGAGTGTAACCCATCTCATGAAAACACCAAATCAAAATAACTCATACATCAGAACAACCCAAATATCTCTCAAAAATAAATTCAAGTACCCACCGAGCCAAGAATAGGGAAAAGAGGACCAAACTGGGGAAAAAAGGGCCAAAAAATTCTATAAATAGAGGTGGACAACTCATTTTAACCATTGCAAATTGGAAAATAACCAAAAAGTAAAAAAAGCTTCTTCTTTAAAATGTGAATTCGAGGATCTACGATGGACGAAATATCCTCAAACCTGAACCAAGTACAAATGATCTTTCTCTTCCTTTTCATTCATTATTTGTTTCTTAATTTATTGTTTGGAGGGTGTTCTCCCTAGTAAAATGGTTGGGACTGGGTGTACGTGGGTTGTCCATGCACAACACACATATGTACATGGGCAAAGTAACACTTATCCCACGTACATATGCGACTGTCTTAAATATAGTCTGTGTACATATCTTTTATATTTCAAAAAATATGAAACAAGGGGCTAACCTCACCAATGTTTTGCAACTGGATGTATGTTCACTTGTGATAGAGGGAACATGAAGAGTTATATGTATCGGTAGAGGAGGATCTAGAGGCCATTTCCATGCTTAAGAAGTGTGGTATGTGGACATTTTTTCAGTGTCCATTCATGAGGGAACAACCCAGGCTACTGAACCAATTGATAGAGTACTAGCATCCATATGCAGAGGCCTTCATGCTAGAGGGTCAATCATTGAATTCGATGATGGAGGATATTTACTTTTTGACTGGCCTCTCGAGGAGGGGGGAACCAATCAACTTGAGGACCTTTCCTCCAGGACTGCATAACATAGAGGATTATATTGGGATGTATTGTGAGAATGGCACTAAGAAAATAGGATCTCAGGTGCCAATTCACAATATCACAAGCCTAAATATTTGGATAGTACTTTACATGATTGGGTGGATCACGAGATCTACAACACTTCATCAGGATTAATTTGCACAGATGCATTGTGCATCTTAGTGTCTAGATTCCACTATTTTTTACTAGAGCACTACCATGATCACATACATGAAAAAAAAACTTGTCGACTACTAAACAAGAACGAACAATAACTTCAGGTTCGAGACCGTGTTGTGTGATTTCTTTTTCAAGAGAGTGCCAAGCCTTATCCTGAGGGAGAAAGTATGAGGCCATATTTCCTCCTTTCTAGCATTATGCAGGTGGGAAACTTTGTTACCTTGACAGGAAATGGGGAGAGTACATGAGTCCTTCAACGTCAAATTTTTTGACTCATGGTCCCATCAGATTCCTATCATCGAGAACTACCCCTATGCAGGGATGAGTTTCCTGAGGGATCTTGATATGCCTATGCTCCCTGGAAAGGAGCACAGAGAGATAGGTAAACACATTTTAAATTTATTTTATTTTTAAACTTTTTAAATGTTATCCTTTTTATGGTAATGTCAAAGTACTAACTCAATGATCTGTCATATACAGATGTGGGACCAGTGTGACTGGAATACTTCACCAGGACCAAACATCATCCTCACGAAGATGTCAAACCAAAAGTAGTAGGAGGACCAGTAGTTGCAAGAGGACTACTAGCCGAAGAGGCTGAGAGACTACTGTGATGAGTAGAGAGGACCTTGACAACTCACACTCGTTTAGTTTTGATGGCATAGATAGAGGATATTCCCCCTGCCATGAAACCACACATTGTAGGGGTACCCAAAACTTGGGTTCAATTGTTTCGATGTCTTGCGAATGTCGTAGTTCATTATATTAGGGCCAACAGGCCTAGGCCACAATAAGTATTGGATCACATTTGTGTCGAGGGCACCTTTTGTACTCTATTATGTAGTGAGGGCTTGAGCCCAGTGATGTATATCGTCTCTATTCGATGCTTTATGGCCCACTTTTGTACTTATGACATTATTTTTGGAAACATTATTATATATATACATCTTTTTTTCTTATGGATAATCATTTTGTACAAATTTGTTTACATGTTCATGATTGTGTGTGCTTTTACTTTTATGTGTGAGGAATATGCCAATCTAATACTTGATTAGCCAATGTATCAGTTAGTTGATTATATCTCCTAGGAACATGAATATAATTAATATAATCAAAATAGTGTTCTAAGATACATACCCTAAGGAATCATCGATGAAGGGTTGGATTGTAAACATGGTATACTCCATTTAACTAAGACATGACTAGTTGAGCATCTAGATAAACCCGGAGGTGAGAAATACCATGTGACAAGGCATCACATAGTAATTATATTATAGAACTGTACTCGGTAACATTATTAGTTGCTTCACCTAGAGAAATACCTCCAGAAGATATCAACTGACCAAAAGGTTTAAATATCACCCAAGCTGCAGAAGCAAGCCTCAGAGTGTGTCGACAAGCACTGTCTGCGAACCCAACATAGACCTTAGATTCACTTTACATTTTCCACAGTGAAAATAAAACACAATAAACTACATTTCCATAAAATTAAAGATAATACTATATAAGTAAATATATACATTATATACAATAAGTCATGCTCAGGTGACCGATCTAAGCATAATACTTCTTAAGGTAGTGCCCATTTCTAGGCTATGATAAAGCGTTACCCTCGAAATCAACCAGTTGATAGGAACCCTTTTCTAAAAATTTCTTAACAATGAACGGTCCAAAACACATGGGTTTGAACTTGCCTTCCCCTAAGGGATATTTATCTTGGTCATATACTAGGACAATATCGCCTTTGAATAAAATCTGAGGGTGGATGGACCAATCATACTAACACTTGACACGTTGTTTGTGAGCCTTGTTGGCCAAGACTACATCTCGACATTGCTCATCGAGTTGCTCGAGATATAAAAGACACTCTTCAAGTGGTGTAGTGTCGGGCAGTAGTTCCACTGCCAGCTTAAGAGAATGGATTTGGAATTATATGGGAAAGACTACCTCCAGCTCGTAAACGACTTGGAATGGAGAAAAACCATTAGCAGTCTTGACTGAGGTTCGATAAGCCCAAAGTGTCGAGTATAACATCAAATGCCAATTTGACTTGTCCGAATTGAACATCCACATAAGAATAGTATTGAGAGACTTATTAATAGCCTCTACTTAACCATTCTCCCATGGGTAGTAAGGTGACAAATGTTCCTGTTTAAACCCTAGTTTTGTTGTTAACTCAAACATCATCTTGTTATGGAAGTGACTGCCATGATATGTGACAATATCCTTCGGAATACCGAACCTGGCTACAATTTGGTTAAAAACGGAAAGTACAGTTGTTTCCCCATCATTTTTGAAAATCGGCATAGCTTCAACCCACTTAGTAAAGTAGTCTACTGCTACAATGATATAGAGATTCCCCCTAGCTAAAACTGGGTGGCATGTAGTGAAATTAGTTGCCCACTTGGTGAAGTGACCAAAAATGATAACTGGGAACATGGGAGTTGGGTGTGCCCGCATCTTCTGAGAGAATATCTAGCACAGGTGACACTTCTTGATTTTCTATACATAATCTTTGATCAACGAGGGCCAAAAGTATCGAGCGCGAAGAATCTTTTGTGTTGTTGCCAACCCAAGTATCGAGTGTGAAGAATCTTTTGTGTTGTTTCCAACCCAGACAGGTGACCACCATATACTCCTGTGTGATAGTCATTTAACACAAGTTCTTCCTCTTTGTGAGTGATACATCGACGAAGAATGCAATGCACACCTCTATGATATATAGTATTATCGAGGATAAGATAGTTCCGCGCTTAATGGTGTATTCGTCGACGCTCATCATGAGAAGAAGAAGATGGACACTTCAAAGTCTGAAGATACACAAGTATATCTCCATACCAAGGGTTAAAAGATGCAATAAGTAAAATATCCCCATTAATCAGTGACTCTTCAAGAAAATTATTATCAGTCTCGACCGAAAGTTATGAGATTAGTTCAATAAAGACAAAAGACATTTTAGACTTTTCCAAACAAAATCCAAGTCAAATTCTTGCAGGATGACTATCCATTGGATAATTTTCCCGTTGATGACCCGTCGTGTTAACACATATTGAAAAGGGTTCATGAAAACTACGATGGTGGTATTCTGAAGTAATATGTAATGATGGAATCGTTGGACAACATGAAAAAATTCAAAAGAAATTTTCTCAACATGTTTGTAGTTGAGTTCCGGTCCTACCAAGCCTCGGATAAGATAGTAGATAACATGATCTTTGAGCGCATCATCCTCTTGGACCAAGACCATGCCAATAGTAGACTCTGCGGCAACCAAATACAATAAGAAATCCTTGCCATAATTTTGAGGACTCAGTAGAGGAGCAATCGTTAAAGCACGTTTCAACGTTTCAAAAGAGAGTTGACTCACTTCATCCCAATAGAATGGGACCCATTTTTTTAAGAGATGCATAAACCCTTTAGTAATCTCGACATAGTTGGAAAGAAAACACCGAATAAATTTAGGTTTCCTCTATAGACTTTGAAGCTGGGGGATTGTGCACATGGGAGGCAATTGAACTATTACCTCAACCTTTAGAGGATCGACCATGATCCATTTAGTTGACATGATAAAACCTAACAAGCATCCTGATGTCACACAAAAGCTACACTTATTTGGATTCAGGTGAATCCAATAGTAGCGAAACCTCTCAAAGATATGTCATAAATGGGTGGGATGATCAGATATCTTATGAGAAAGTGATGCTAGATCATCTAGATACACCTTAACTATGTGTTTGAGGTTGTGGAAGGAAAATGACATGGCCCACTGAAATGTGGCTCCAACATTCTTAAGGACAAAAGAAATTTTTTTGTACGCAAATGTACCCCAAGAACAAATAAATGTCATTTTATGTTGGTCCTCGGGCTTGATCTGAATCTGGTTGTACCCGAAAAAATTGTCCATAAAAGAAAATAACTCACAACCTGCACATTCATCGACAATCTCGTCAATGAATGGGGTTGGAAAATTATCTTTCGGGCAATATTTTTCCAGGTCATGAAAGTCCATACACACATGGATCATACCTTTCTTTTTGTTGACAGGAATAGGGTTTGACACCCATTCCTTCAATTTCACAGGATATATGAAATGAGTCTTGATGATTTTCTCTACCTTAGCCTTGACTGTTGATGCCTTGTGAGGATTGATTGGGCGAAGCTTCTATTGGACAGGCTTAACATCCAGGTAAGTTGTGATCTCTTGTTCAACGATACGTGGGTCAATGCCTGGTATATTCTCATAAGACCAGGAAAATATGTTGTGAAACTCTTTAAATAGTTCAGTTTAGATATAAATCTCTTCGGGGGAACAATCTTCTCCGATGAAGATGTGTTCCACGAAGCCAGGGGTTCTACAGATGTCGATAGGAATTGTTTCAGCTATACTTTCCAATTTCCCTTCGCATATATTTTGTGCATGGCCAGAGGGCTAATAGGAAAATGGGCATATACTTTCATGGTTGTAATGAACTCTCCTGCCTCTATTCTCTTCAACTCAGGTAAGAAATAAGATCTGTGGTGAATATTTTCCCAAGGTCTGTCTAGCCCAGTCATTTCTTCCAAAATCGCCTCGTTAGAGGGAAAGACTAAGTCCAAAAGGGTAGTAAGCGGCGAGAGAGTCTTGAGCCCAAATAGGCTCGAGAATGGGATATAGCTCCTATGGGAGAGCCAGATCAGTGTTGTCTGAGGCTTGCTGGAAAATATTGTATGAAACCTCAACAACGGATAATGGAATAGCCATTCCAAGGTGCCCTATCCCTTCCATCGAAGCCGATGGGGAAGGTAAAATCCATGGGTCATTAAAGTAACTCGTTCTAAAAGATGAGACTTGAAAGATCACAACCTTCGACTGGTCAGAGACAACTGAAATAAGCTTGACATCATTAATAGGTGGTGGATAATCAAAAGTCCCCATTAAATATGGAAACAATCTGGCACCTAAGTTGACGATACGTGCCTGCGGGTTGTCAATCATTGGGATCGTGGATTCCCTTGATGAAGGGCCAATATGGGAGAAGGATAACTAATCAATGATTATGATTTTTCCTTCATGAGGAAAACATAAGACACGAAAAATGATGGTTACAACTGTTGTCATAGCATACATCCAACTCCTCCCTAAAAAAATATTGTAGTCGAGAGGCGCATCGACTACTTCTATTTCGATGCACATAGTGTTTCTAGCCAACTGCACGGGGAAGGAGGGAATTATGCCATGTGGTCTAAAATATTGATCGTCAAATGCGGTTAGCAATGTGGGTGACAAAGAAAAATCAGGTTGACCAATGGACTTCCAACATGCCAATGATATCATGCAAGTCGATGCACCCTCATCAACCACCGTATGGAAAATATTTCATGTCAACGATTTCGTGGCATACACCACTACTATCTGAAAAGCGACATGGTTAAGAAGACGAGTTTTATAATCTGTAGGGTAAAAAATAATGATTCCTGAGTTAGAAGTCTCGACTGCTCCCAAGGTAGACAACAATTCTTTCCTCTGTGAGGTACAACTCTGCAGGACTTCCAGCACAGACATTGCACAAGGATTTTGTTCCATATCCTCCACAACGGAGTAATTTTGATCATCCCTTGCATTCGGGTTGTGCGAATCCTTTTTGAACGCACCCTTAGGGATGTGAGTCACATTTTCTTCGACAATCTTCTCAATTTGAAGAGGAGGTAGTGGGTTGGGGGATTCTTTCCCTTCTCAGCAGATTCTGGCATTCTGTAATCATGAACTCTATTTTGTAGATTAGCTTTGACCTTCATCATATAAATGTTTGTGGCTTCGTTGTTAGTATTAGGTGCGGGGGCTCCTTGATTTCCCCCAGGCACGTTCATGGATGAGGAAGCTTGAGTCAAAATTTCCCCTTGTGGAAAAGGGTTGGTTAACATAGTGGGTTGTTGTTGTGCCAATAACTTTTGGGTTTCCTCAAGTCGAGGGAATTGGTGAGTCAAGTGGTCGTGTGTGCAAATATTACATGGAAAATTCACCTTCATCTTTTTATTTTTTCCCTCGCCAACATTATTTTCAGCCCTCTTAACCCCCTTACCCTTCTTATTTTTAGATTTCCTCTTTACCTCAGTTTGTTGTTTACCCTTGGGATTCATCGATTACACATTGTGTACATCCAACATTTGGGTTAAAGGGGCATCCAAATTAGGAGTTCGGGTAGCCACAGTTTGTTGAATTGATAATTGTTGTAACTAATTAAACAAATGATCTGTGGGCTTGCTCTATGTTGATCCTACTATGCCATGGGCGTGAGGCCCAGACTTCTATTTAGTCTTCTCGAAAGTTGACCGTGGTGTGTCAGGCATGATATCGTACAACATATCAGATTGAGAGTAAATTAACTCTAGTTGTTGGGATCTCATGATAGCCTCTTCTTCGTAAACAACCCCGGATGTCGCGATGTCTTTGGCTACATAGGGAAACAAGGAATTTAGGAACCACTCGATAAAAAATGTGGCAGGGACCTTAACTTTGATCAAAATCTTTCATCGTCACCATTATCAAATGTGATCCGAGATATGGTCAGCTTTTGTTTGCTCTAAGTTGGTCAACAACTCGGTGTTGGCATCGTATCTTACCGGTAACTGTAAATGGTTTAAAAAGACCATATCCAGGTCATTAAAGTAAGTGTATTTCGATATATCAAGCTTGATATACCATTTTTTGGCACCCCCTATAAAAATGCATTGAAACAAACAAAATTGAACAAAATGATCCTTTAATGAGTTTGATGAGCACCATAAATGATATGTCGTAACATGATCACTTGGATCCTCGCTAGGATTTCCTTCAAAATTAGGAATGTCTAAGGGAAACTTAGTAGGTATGGGGGACCAACACGGATCATGACATATCAGGTCATTCAATAGTCTCAACAAATCTAGCAAACACAGAGTTGCCAGGAAAGGTAGTCTAGGTTGTGGCGGATTCAAATGAGAAGAGGGGCATGGATTTTGGCTGGCACCAGGTTGCTAGGATAAGTTTGGCTATTGGATAGAGTTTTGGTAGAGACCATGGTAGCCCTGTCTAGTAAAAGGAGTTTTTCATTTGATTCTGAATTGTTGGTTGATTCCCATAGTTTGATTACATGCTTTGTGTAGGGATTACTCCCTGCACAATATTCCAAGGACCTTGGTTGGGTATGTCCCCATCTGACCCTCCTGGAATAGGTATTGAACCCTTCTCAGGGTTCCACTAAGTGTGGGAGGGGTTTCCCCCAATCGACATCCCTTACGAAGGAAAATATCCTTGCTAGGTATTTCCAAGACCTTGTGAGGTGTAAACTCCTGTCATCGCTCCCTACGAAGGAATGAAACCTTGCATAGTGTTTGGTTGAAAAAAAATGAGGTTTCCCCCTATTGAGAAAGCATATGATGATAAAGTGTTATTTCCAAATGCACCGAACAAATAAAAAGGAATAGATCCTACTAAAGTCATTTAGGACTGAGGTCCATGACTCCCCCCACTGAACAAACTAGATTTGGTGTTAGGCCCGATCGACTGCTGGAAAGTACCTCCAAGTGAAGGGGATGGAGGAGGGATATGACCCCCCACCATAAGAGATAATGTTGAATGGTTCAGTGGTTCCCACAATATATCCTTCCAAGGTAACATTAGAGCTCCCTGCCCCCAGAATAATAGTCTATAGAGTAGAGTAGGTTAGGATTGAACTAGAGATCCATACACATTCTGGATAGAGAAAATAGTGGTCAGAGTCATTGAAGGGATTGTGCCACTACCCAAAGTAGTGGGTCTCTGGACAACCGTAGTCCTGATAAGCAGAGGTGGGGGAGGAGGCATGACACCTCCCCCCATGAAAATCGAGATGGTAGTATGAGGAATACTAGAAGAAGTAGCACTAGTTGCTTCCATCGTCGCTCGTCTAAAAAATGGATGTTCAGGTGAAGTCACCTCAGGTGGGACTATCTGAATAAGAAGTGACGTCGATAAGTCTGTGATCAAAGGGTTTGCAGGCTTGAAGCCTTCAACTTCAAGGTCAGAATCGGTGGAATCCTTTAGTGTAGGAAATTATTCTCTAGAAGATGGCTCAGGTACAATTTCCTATGGCCCGGTCGCTTCAAATGAACCCTCTTGATCGAGCTTGTGCCTCAGCAGTGGTAGATGTGGTTGCAAAGTAATCAGTGGTAGGACCTGAAGCCTATGTGAATGGTGGATTTGTTGATCTTCCACCTTATGAAATGATCAATCAACACTCTAAGTTTGAGCTAGCATGAAACACAGAGCACGCACTAAAATGTTTCTAATGACAAATCAAGCAAACAACTGATTGGAAGGAAGAACAATTACGCCAATCACCACTAGAGAAACTTACTGGTGCAAGTGTAACTCGAACACGAAAACACCCTTCGGGTATACTCTGCAAAGAACAATCCAAAATCTGCCCTAGGTACCGTGGTATATCCTCACAGTCACCCATGTAAGTCCCTAAAAACAAGAAACTAGGTTTCCAGCTCACAGTCAGTCACTAGGTGGGTACAGTCGACAATAAGGCTAATCGTAATGAGCATGATAACAAAGTCTAAAGTCTTTCAAGGGTACCGAAGGAAAATGGTCCATAAAAAAACTGAGGATCTCAAACGGATTCAAGGTCCACGAGGCTCCGTATTCAAATGCGATCAGTTTAATTTGCAAGAATGACCCTCAATATACGATTCCCACTACGCTCGGTTCAGATTTGGAGGGGTTATCACCTCTACCTTTCCTCACAAGACCTTGTGTTTACCCCTTGTGTTAGAGGGGGGTCTCTGCTAACTCTTACAAAATTGGACTTTGACACTTCCTATCATAGACTCTTATGTTTGTTTAAGCAACCTTGAAGAGTTTCCCCTCCACACCTATTTCAAGACCCTAGAGCCTAGACTACTTGGTGAAACCTACAAACAAAAGTCTAGTTGATTTTAAGTGTTAATCATTGATTTTAATTGGATTGATTTACTCAAAAGGGTATGGACATGCAACTTATGGTGTTTACAAGAGACAAAAGAGAAGATATAAAAACTTTAGAGCATTTGTGCAAAACCAAACTAGGTTCTACTATTGAAAAATGACTTTTAAATCTTTGAAAATACAAAATTTTCAAAGTAAACTAGTCCAAGATCATAAAATGAAAAACGTTTCCTAGAATGCACTTTTTGTTTTACAATTTAGATGAAAACTACTAAACTTTCAAGGAAATATTAAAGAAGGAACTTTGGAAATGAAACTATTTTCTTTTATATTAAACAACCTATGCTACGACTACCAAACAAAATGCAACCATTTTTTTATTTTTTGAAATGCTTAGAAAAGAAAAATCATAAGTAAATGATACTTTTCATTTTTCAAAGAACAAACAAGGTAAAGAGAAAATAAACCCAAGACTGAAAGAGACCCTAAACCACTTCTTGAATGCATGGATTCAATGGAATCCACATGAGGATCTAACACTTATAATTTCACCCTAAACCTTCAAACAAAGCAAAAGAAAATAAAGAAACAACAACAATTCTTTACAAAATGTAAGATAAACCGAATCTTTAACCCAACCAAACAAAATTAACAAATACCCTGAAGAGTTCAAGAAGGCTTTAGAAGCATAGAGCTTCTTGCTAGGAAAGAAAAAAGTATTTTTTTTTTAAACATTCCAAAACACAGAGATGCGTGTTGAACACAAGCAACCTACATATGTACACAAGTTGTATACTATGTATACTGTGTATGTATGCGGGCTATACTGAGGACAGGGTGTGTACACCTTTGCAAATTTTCAAAAAAGAAAAAGGTTTGGATAACCAACTGGGAAGGGAAGGATGGTAGGCACCTGGAAGGTGACCAAAGAACCTAACTAACTTGGTAACTTGGAAAACTAAAAACGAAATTGTCAAAATCAAATCAAACCAAAATCTCCCACTAAGACCCTAAAGAGACTCCCGAGTGGAGTCGCCAATTCTTCTATGGGAAAAATCCCCCTATATTGGGTCTAAGGTAAAGGTAGAGAACTAACTCCCTTAAAAGACTGTTCTACCCTTAAGCTACCCCAAAACCATCTAAACAAATTCATGAGAGAGAAAGGAAAGAGAGTTAATGAGTGCACCCTTAGTCCTTGCGGTTGGTGTAGACCTCTTTCACTTGTTATCGTCTCCTAGATCACAGATCTCCTCCCAAATATGGCCTACAAAAGGTTAGAAATACAATGTAACAACATACACAATATCTACTAATAACTTTAAAAGTTTAGACATAGATATAAATGCGCAAATTAAAAAAGCATGCAAACATAGGTTTTGGGATAAGGATGAACTCTTTTTATTCAATTTCAAGATAAAAAGGATTACAATCTTTGATGGAAACTGCTCCATGAACCAAGTATGGGATCCTATGGCATGACTCCAAGTGCATCAATCCCACATTATCTTATCGCAACCAAGATATCACTAAGATAAGGAGGAAGGGTTGCATAAGGAGAAAGGCTGGAGGGGAAGGTTGGGGCAAACACTTAGAATGGGATGCAAATCTTAGGCTAAGAAAGGGAAGGGATTTTGGCAGAGTTTTCTTATTATCTTTCTTATTTTCATAAATGACTCCCCAAGACTTCTTTTTGTATGAAAAAAACATGGTTATTCAGTTTGGGAACGAGATACAAGGGGTAAAATGGTTAGGAAACCCTCCATAGCCCATAAACTCTGCCAGATTCCACACAATTTTATATTTTTTGCAACTTTTGGAGATAAACGTGGGATAAATGTCATGCAACATGTTAACTATCATGCAACACATGTGTGTACATGGGCTATCAGTTCAATAGGGCATGTACACTTTCCAAAAAATGGTTTTTTAAGATGAAGCCTCAACAATATTTTGGCAAATTATGCAAATGGAAGGTCCAATGTCTTGTATGCACAAATAAGGAATTTTGGACTATAACACTTTTAAACATTGAAAGTGATGCTATTATCCAATTGTCTTTCCTTGTGCACAGTATGACACAAGTTCACATATCTTGCTGCTAAACATGGTTTCTTCACAATTCCCAGAAATTCAGTGTCTTTATGCTCCCTCTAAGCCACTAACGTAATAAATATCAATATACATGCATAATGGAATTATGTTCCTTTATCTTGTGCCTCCCTGCAATTCATCAAGAATTGGTTTACCAGGAACATTGCCCAATTCATTTGTACTCCTGCGACACACTTCTCAATTGTTGCTATCACACCTACTAGTACTTTATATTTGCAACATTTCCTCAACAAATTACAAGAAAACACCTGCGTTGTGAACCTGACAGTCTCATCATTAATACTTGCAACGTCCAAACCACATGATCCTCTATTTTTTTCGTACTTATATTTCATCTTCTCTTCCAAGGATTTCTCCTTAGATTTGTCCGTGAATAATGATAGTGGGCCTTCCTTATATTTCATCGACACCAACCTATCCAACCACAAAAATCCTCCATGGATGCAGCTTCATAAAAAAATGATGCAGATGTTGATCTCTTCACTCCTACCAAAATCGAGAATCTCTAATAGATTCAAAATGCATGTTTTCTCCATCCCTTCTAACCACTCTTTTGGCTCTACTATAACTTCCTATGAATCCGGGTTGAGTTTTTTGTGCATGTACTTATCTGGTGCTAACTATGGAAGCTTATTTACGTATGTCAAGTCATGGTCTGGAAACTTTATATTTCCTACTACACCTAACATATATCTTTTAATGATTACCCCTGATGGGATCTCTGGTTTGACAAGTTCATTCTTCAGCTCCTTTGGTAGCTTAACCTACTTCGTTTTTTATTTCTTGCATGGCACGTAATCCTTTGGAGAGTTAACTAATATTGTCCCTGACACTGACACTCCAGGGGCTTCTTTGAATAGAGGTATTGATTTCTTCCTAGTGCATTGTTTCTTCTGCTATGATGAGGATTCTCCTATCTTCAGTGGCTCCATTGCTCTCTGCAAATAACTCATGTCTACAACTTACTTTCTCAACTCTCTCATACTCTCTCATCTCTTTCTGTCTCTTTGAATGCTCGAAAAACAATAACCTTTTCCTATTGACCCCTCATTGTAATATTCCAGATATAAAAAGTATGAAGAACAAAAATAAAATGCTATAAATGGCACATGAACAACAATATAACTAGAACAACAACAAAATAATATTGAAATGATAACAGAATAACACCAGAAAGAGCACTTTGATTACTGAGAGCAATGTTCACTTGCCTCTTCGAGGGGGAAACCTCCAGTCGAGTAGATCTCTATTACAATAATATCCAAGACAACCGTTCTCATACCCTCGACTCCTATTTATACTAAATATCTCTATCAAAAGAACCATATAGAGGAAGATCCTTCTAGAAGCGAAAGATTCTATTAGGTATTCTTACATTCAACTTATTCTTCCTTATTTCTAGGCCTTATTAATATTGACCTTTATTACATCGGAATATATTATTCTACCTATGTGAGGGGTTAAGTCCCTAACATGTCC
This sequence comes from Picea engelmannii, assembly GCA_009831015.1. NCBI lineage: Eukaryota > Viridiplantae > Streptophyta > Pinopsida > Pinales > Pinaceae > Picea > Picea engelmannii. Next base: position 682,240 of record ML783889.1, on the reverse strand, counting down.
TCCCCCTTAAAAACAACCTTGTCCTCAAGGCTTGATATGTGGAAATTGTTGCAGAATGGTAGCTGGTTCCCAAGTGGCATCTGTTGGGGTTGTATCTTTCCACTGGAATACCACTTCCTTTATGGTTCGATGATGTAGGCAACTCTCACACTGGTCCAAAACTGCTTCTGGTTGTATCCAAATGGATCCTTCTTCATCCAACTCGGGAAGGTTGGTTTGAGTTTGGCACTTAGTTCCAATCACCTTCTTTAAGCAAGAAACATGAAAAACAGGATGTATCTTAGAATGACTGGGAAAAGCTAATTGATAGGCCACTTGTCCCACACGCTTGAGAACGATATAAGGACCATAAAATTTGGGCACCAGTTTCTGACAATGGTCAGCCTTGAGGGAATTTTTCTTGTAAGGTTGCAGTAGAAGAAACACCTGATCCTCTTCTAAAAATTGACGTTCAGAGAGACCTTGATATTCTTGTTGCTTCATTCTATTCTGGGCCATGAACAAATTCTCTTTGAGGGTATGGAGAATAGCTTCTTGAACTGTAAGTTTTTGGTCAACCACCTGGACCTTTGAGACACCCAGTAAATATGAGAGAACTAAAGGTGGATTTTGTCCATATACTGCATCAAAAGGAGTCATGCGGGTGGCTATATGGTATGAAGTGTTGTACCACCATTCAGCTAGTGGTAACCATTAATCCCACTAATTTTTCTTTTGTGATGAAAAACACCTCAAATATGTTTCCAAACACTTGTTGACAACTTCAGTTTGACCATCAGTCTGGGGATGATAAGTTGTGCTGAGATGAAATTGGGTGCCTTGTAGATTGAACAATTCTTGCCAAAAATTGCTGGTGAAAGTTGGGTCACAATTAGAAACAATAGAATGTGGCATGCCATGAAGCTTGAATACCTGATCCATGAAATTTTGAGCCACAGTGGCTACTGTAAATGGGTGTTGAAGAGAAAAGAAATGAACATACTTGGTGTTTTTCCTGAGATTTAAATTAAGGCTCAAAGAATAATGTCAGGCATCGGGAATTAAGGAAAGTTGGTTTTAAAGGTTCTTTTTCTTTCGTTAGTTGTGTGAGATTTAAATACTCAAATGTAATTAATATTTGAAAAGAAAAGAGGCTGTATTTCGTCGTTTGGGTCAATTTATCAAATTGAAAGAGGAGAATAAAATTACAAAACTATTAAACAAACTAAGGAATCAATGACAGAAGAGTCTTACCTTGTTTATAGTAGAAGGAAAAGTAGAATGCACTCCTAAAAGAATATAAGATGTAGTAATCCAAATAACAGGCAAGTCTTGTATTTGTTGATAGCAACTACAGAGGAAAAATGACTTGCTAATCAAATACTAAATGAAACGTAATCACAGTAGTTGTTGTAATAAATTGTAGTCATTCATTTGTTCAGGAATGACTTAAAGAGAACAAAAGATATGAAACACAAAGATGGCACATAACTCAAACAATACAAAATTTGGAATCCCTGTTTGCACTTGTATTAATACTCACAAAAAATGAGTTTTCTTAGTTACAATACGACAAGAAGCAGCCCGTGATTAACCTTAGAAAGTTATATTTATACAAAAGGTTCTTAACCTTAAACAGTTGGAATTCCCCTTATTTCTAAAATAGTAAAAAATAAAAAATGTTAAATGCGAAATGCTTCACTTACATCTTTCTGTCAGTCTCCTCATTATGCTGGCAGAGGTGTTTTCTCTCTAGTTCTCCAACTCCGAAATGGATAAAGTACACAAGTCATCTCATTTGTTTCCAGTGATGCTACCTTTTCCTTGCTCAATACATTTGATGCATCTTATCACAAATTGTGCCACCAACCTGAAGGGCTCTGTTAAATTATTAGCCTAAAAAATATATAATTTCTTTTCCAATTGAGGCAATCTTTCTACCATTCTTTTATATTCTAAAACTATAGACTGTAATTGTAGACTAGGCTTCACTAGCCATCTATTTATTTGAATAATATCAACCTATTTTGTCTGTGAGATTTCGACCCGAGCCTCTTCCATATTTGTCTTAATGTCAAGTTGATGTTTTGTTATGTCAATCTGTCCCAGTACTCCAGAGCTATCTTCTTTATCAAGGCCTAATGATTCCTTGTTGAGTGAGTGGAAGGCCTCTTCACAAAACTCCTTCACTTCCTTAGCCATTTTCCTTCTTTCAACTATGCTATATTCCCAGGTCTTTAGTATTATATCACCTCTGGTCTACTCCGAAATAGACAACCTGGAAGCCATAGCTATTCCTTCTTTTACTGATGACACAACTACTTCTTGGAAGGTAGTCCGGGAAGAAATAGCTTCTCTCTCTCTTAAAAAAATGTTATTTAATGCTTGATCTATCACCTGAAAATGATCTTGGACAGTTTCAACCTTAGTGAGAAGGATTTGCCATGCTGCTTCTAGATCCTTTCACACTTCCAATGCCTGATCTTGGAACACTGTTATATATACAATCATGTTTTTGGTAGATCTTACCTTGGCTTGTAGTTGCCTTACCAATTCATCCTGTTGATTGGCCCGTCCTTGGCTCGCCTATATATTCATGTGCATCTCCTTGAGGATGGATTTGAGCTGCTAGATTTCTTGTTTGTGGCTGGCTCTAATATGCTCAAAGCCCTTGTTTACCTCACCCCGAACATTATTTTCTACAGTATTCATTTGATTATGCAATTGTCTTATTTGCAGATCTTTCTGCTTCAGTCATTCTTTTAAATTTTTGACTGAAAACTGGTTAGCTATTGCAAAAGCACCCAGTGATCCTGCTACTTCTTCAACAAAGTCTACCTCCTCTAAGGCTTCTCCATTAATTAGCAACCTATGTATTTTGAGATCCGAACCTTCCTTTAGGTGCATTTCTCTCTTCACCACGACCTTCCTTTTCTTGTTGAAAAAGAAATTGGAAGGAGGCAATTCTTCAACCGAAATGGGTGTGAGTTCCTCTATGAATATTACCTTTGCATTTGGATTCCCTCTAGTGAATTGTTATGGTGTGATGAACTGGACGGGGCTGTCGATTTTAGTGGACGACTGTTTCCCGGATGCATTTGTAGTTGATTTATCTAGTGAAAATGATGGTCCTTCTTCTCCCTCCTTTGTCAGCGTCTCTGTTTGATCTTTGGCTTGGTCACCTGATACATTTTTCGATGGGATATCTTATTTATGAGTCGACATCTTAGTCTTCTCCAAGATTTCCTGGTTTTCTTGTCTGCTGGAGCTTACTGCTTTTGAGCTTCGGGTCTCTGTTTGTTGTGCAACTATAGACGTCGAGGTCCCTCCTTGTAACACTTTAGGGAGGCTACTTCTCTGGTGCCTCTGGAAGTCATAAAAATCAATCATTTTATCATGTGACAGATCTCGAACTCGAATCAAGACCTCTGGATAGGATCTCTCTCCTCGAAAAATCTCGTCTTGAGGGGAATATTCATGTTCATACCTTTTCAAATTGCAGTTGGACATGTGGTTACCCATGACCTTCTATGGGTCCTGCATTTTGAATTCAATGCTGACCAGCTTTATTTCTTCCAAGGCCACAACCTCTACTTTAGAGTGATCGAAATCCAGTAGGGAAAAAGTACCAATCTGCAAGGGAAAAGAGGGCCATACCTTTTTCTGTACTATTTTGAGCTCCTTGCTAATCCCACCGAGCACAGTTTGTTGTGCGACCTCTCGAAACACTATTCATTATGGTAAAAATTGTAGTAGAGCATATGGAGGAATTGAACATCCAAAAAACCTAATATAGGAGAAGTGTTCCTCGACGTACTAGTCTGCTATTCTGCCCAGGTTAGTCACAATTTTGTCAGAGATTCTGGGAGGTGGGTAGCCATATATGGTGGTGTGCATCAACACCACTACCCAGTTGCAGATCTCATAAAAGAATTCTTTTGGATTTTCTTCCCAAAGCTTCGAATGATAAATGTGTATGGGTTCGGAACTATTTGGAGTCTAGCTCTAGTCCATCACGGAAAAGATGTCATGAAACAGATGACGTCCATAATATAAGCTGACATAAAAAATTGGGGCGGTTTCCCCTTGGCTCTTAGTGACTGTTATCTTGCAATCTATTGAAAAAAATTGTCCGACAATATCTTTTCCCAGTCAAAAGAGTACCCTTCTGCTACTATGTGTATAATAGGTACCCACTGTAAAAAGAAATGAGTTGTGTTTTCCTTCCCATAGAGCCTACACATCATCATTTCTATGTACATTATGTGGGGTTCTAGTGCAACAACTAGGTATATACCATGGGAGTTTGCTCTTAACTTCTCGGGGTGAGAATACCAGTCTTTAATTAAATTGGGAAGGTTTTTTCCATATTGGTCGCATTCCTTCTTGTTGAAATCTACTAGGAAATTTGCATTATAAACAAAATTGGATACCGAAGACAATTTGTAAATCACCTGTAGATTCTCTTGCCTGAAAGACCCAGCTGTGACCTTTTGTGAATTGAAAATAGTCCTGGTTGGGATATCTATGTGGTCCAGTGCCCAACCGATCATATCGTTGTAGGGAAAGAGATTAGGCCTTGTCACTATCTTCTGTAGCTATGATTGAGCAACAATTTTGTATTTGGTAGATATTTCCTCCTTCTCGTTGTCGCTTGAATCATCAGGGCAATTTACCAATTCATATTGTAAGATGTTGAATACTTGTGTCCAGGATTTGACAGTGTCTATGCTCCTGGGCAAGGTGTTAGAGAGAACATCTGCATTATGGCTCAAACTTTCACCAGTCACTTTAGGTGCTTTCCATGGAGCCATGGTATCAAGCCTTTGAAATCTGTTATCTTCCACAAAAAAGGCGTAGAATCCTTTAGCTGGAAAAAATTACAGCTCAGTAAAACACATAATGAAATTTAAATTCGCATTCCTTTTCCTTTAAATGCATCAATCAACCAATACCTTCACTGACAGAGTATTTACTTTCTTTAATGAATCAGATTCAAGCGGGGGCTCAAAATCTTATTTGGAATGATTTCCATAAAGGTATTATTAATGGCATTTATTTTTGCTAGTTCATGCTCAGGAAAAGCACCTATGAAATTTGAATCTATCCGAGTTATCATTAAGAAATATATTAATTAAGAGATAATATTTGTTTAAGCATCGGTTAATCATAGTTATCATTAAGTAAATTTCGTTGTTTCGGCTCTCGAGAGATCTTATAATAGCCTGAGCTATAACTTACGAAATGTGAAATCATGGTATGATTAATTAAGTTTAATTGCATTTAACCCTTTTAATTAATCATGATTAACCTCAAATATTTTTGGGGTTTCGGGTCTCGGGATATTCTATACTAGTTCGAGATATATTCTTCGAATCGCGAAATCGCGATTGATTAATTAATATTAATCACTTTTAAAATTTTAAATAATCGTGATTAACTTCAAGGGTTTCGCAATTTCAGGTATCAGGACTTTGGTTGTTGTTCGAGGTAGGATCCCCGAAATGCAAAATTGCGATAAGGTTTAAATATCGTTAATCATTTTTAATCGTTTAATTAACTCGGTTTAACTTAAGATAGTTTTGCAACTTCGTATATCGAGGCGTTTGAGTTCTTACATGTTGGACTATTAGTATCGCAAAACCCCGAAACCCGACATTTCAAAGGTAGCCGCTGGTGATTTGACCTTTTAACGAGTGGGCGACTCCATAAATTTTAAGGATTTCAGATCGTTGGATTCAACGGAAGACTTCATCAACAATGATATTCAAGTGCATGATTTTCCTTATTTAAACAAGAATGAAACTTATCTTTAAGTAAATTTTGTCGTTTCGACTCTTGAGAGATCTTATAACAGCCTGAGCTATAACTTACAAAATGTGAAATCGCGATGTGATTAATTAAGTTTAATTTCATTTAACCCTTTTGATTAATCACGATTAACCTCAAAGATTTTTAGGGTTTCGGGTCTCGGGATATTCTATACTAGTTCGAGATATGTTCTCCGAATCGCGAAATCGTGATTGATTAATTAATATTAATCACTTTTAAACTTTTAAATAATCGTGATTAACTTCAAGGGTTTCACGATTTCGAGTATCACGACTTTGGTTGTCGTTCGAGCTAGGATCCCCGAAACGTGAAATTGCGATAAGGTTTAAATATCGTTAATCATTTTAATCGTTTAATTAACCCGGTTTAACTTAAGATAGTTTCGTGACTTCGTATATCGGGACTTTTGAGTTCTTACATGTTGGACTATTAGTATTGCAAAACCCTGAAACCCGACATTTCGAAGGTAGCCGTTGGTGATTTGACCTTTTAACGAGTGGGCAGCTCCATAACTTTTAAGGATTTCAGGTCGTTGGATTCATCGAAAGACTTCATCAACAGTGATATTCAAGTGCGTGTTTTTCCTTATTTAAACAAGAATGAAACTTATCTAAGTCTAAAGTTTAGAAAAATATATATGTTCCAACACTTGGAAAGGCGATCAACGACCACCATGATGACTGATTTATTTCCCGATTTAGGTAAGCCTACAATAAAATCCATAGAGATATCCCGCCAAATAGCATGTGGAATCGGAAGCAGTTGTAGTGTGCCAGGATATTTGATTGTTTCACCCTTCTTGCATTGGCACACATCACATTCAGCCACAAAATTACGAACGCCATGTTTCATACCATCCCCCCAAAAAGAATGCTTGACCCTGTCATAGGTTTTGGTAAACCCTGAGTGCCCAACTGTGGGTGTAGCATGAAGCTCAGAAAGTACCATGGATTTAAGTTTTGACTATTTAATTAAATACAAATGACCTTTGTATCGAAGCTCATCATGGAGCCAATAGTACCCTGGGGAAACTAGAGAATTGGATTGCAATTGTTGTATCATATGCGAACTTTTGGGATCATGTAGCCATTCCCGACGAATGACTTGGAGACAATCTGGTACAATGAAGGAGAGAGAAAAAAGAGACCCTTCATCTTCATATTTTTGGGAAATTGCATCCGCAACCACATTGTCTTTTCCGTTCTTGTAAATGATCTCATAATCATATCGAAAGAGCTTAGTCACCCATTTTTGTTGCTATGGGGAGGAAATGCGTTGTTCTAGAAAATACTTGAGGCTTTGATGATCTACCTTAATTTGGAAGTGTTTCCCCAATAGATAAGGGTTCCAAAGATCAACGACATATATAATAGCCAACATTTTCTTTTCATAGATTGATTTTCCCAAATTTCGTTCAGGCAATTGTCTGCTGGTAAAGGCCAAAGGCCGACCATCTTGCATAAGGATAGTGCCAATTCCTTTTCCTTAAGCATCACATTCCAGGACAAAGGTCTTTGTGAAATCAGGGAGTTCCAGGACTAGAGTGGTGCACATGGCCATCTTCAAAGTTTGAAAATCCTAAGCAGTTGTTGGAGTCCAGGTGAAAGAATTCTCTTTAAGGAGTGCAGTGAGAGGGGCCACAATCTTTCCATAATTCTTAACAAACTTGCGATAATAACCTATTAAGCCCAAAAATCCACGCAATCTTTTGAGAGTCTTTGGGTGAGGCTAGTCTTGCATAGCTTCAATCTTTTTAGGATCCAACAAGATGACCCAAGTACTCGACTTCTGAGGCACCAAAATCACATTTAGATTGTTTCAGGAAAAGTTGGTGCTGAGAGAGTAGATGGAGAACTCGATCCACATGAGAAAGATGTTCTGTCCAGGTTTTTCTATAGATGAATATATAATCAAAGAAAACTAAGACAAAATGATGAAGAAAAGGATGGAAGACATGATTCATGAGGCTTTGGAAAGTGGAGGGAGCATTACACAAACCAAAGGGCATGACCAAAAAATCATAGTGGCCTTGATGAGTTCTAAAGGAAGTCTTAGGAATGTTTTCCTCTTTCATACATATCTAGTGGTATCCAGAACGAAGATCAAGTTTAGTAAAGAACTTGGCACCACTCAATTCATCCAAGAGGTCATCAATGCTAGGATTGAGAAATTTGTCTTTAATGGTGAGTTTGTTGAGGGAATGGAAATCATGACACATGCACCAATATCCTTCTTCATTCATGACCATGACCACAGGATAAGAGTATGGGCTGGTACTAGGGCGGATAACACCTGCGTTAAGCAGTTCTTGAACCATTTTCTCAATTTCATTTTTTTGGGAAAAGGGGTGACGATAAGGACAGATATTAGGAGGAAGGCTTCCTGGGACAAGGGGAATGGAATGATCATGAACATCATGGAAAGGAGGGATTCCCTAGGGAGTGGAAAAAACCACTTGATGTTTAGAGAGGATGGATTGGAGGTCCTGAGACACAGAGGGTGTCTCAGTTTCTTGTATCGCATGGAGTTTGGAAATAACGTCTAAATGACCTTTTTTGAGCATCTTTTCCATGCTATGGGAACTAATGATCTCAGGGGAACCTACGGTTATGCCTTGGAACTTATATTATTGGACCTCCTGGTCAAATTGCATGGTTAATTCCTTAAAATCCATGAGAATGGGACCCAAAGTCCTTATCAAGTCTGCACCCAACACAATGTCACAACCTCCCATGTCGATAGAAAACATATGAGATTTCAGGTGGTAGTCACCAATTTGGAGATGCACATTTTCACAACGCCTTCCACATTTCATGGAACCACCATTGGCAATCATGATTTATAAATTATTGACTGAACGGATATAGAAATTAGTTTCTTGGGAAATGCAACGATGAATACAATTATGGGTGCTGCCACTATCAACAAGAATGATGACCTTCCTATGCTTGATGTAGCCAATTAGTTTGAGGGTTTGGGGAGCAAAGAATCTTGTGAGATAATTTAGGGAAATGACCGGTTCTATGTCGGGAGGATCTGAGGGAGGGGTAACGTTGGTGGGTTTAGGTGACTCAGACACAAGGGGATCTTCAACATCCTCTTTCGAAACATCCTCCGAGATGGCCATAAAAAGATTTTTTTTCTTACACTTGTGTCCCGAAAAATATTTGTCATCACAATTATAACAAAGGCCTTTGAGTTGGTGTTCAACCAATTTGGACCTAGCCAATTTTTGGATCTTTAGTGGAGTAGAAGGGGGAGTGGGATTTACAGGTTTAGTGCGAGGAATAAAGGAGGGTTTCTAGTTTTGAGAAGAGAGAACCTGTTGTGCTTCCTTAGCTCGTTTAGTAGCCTCCACCCAACTATGAGGCCGAGCCATGAGGACATGGGAATGCATCTCATCCTTGAGGCCACTGATAAAACATTCTTGGAAAAAATCATCAGACATGCCCTCTGTATGAAAAGCCAGTCGCTCAAAAGAAGCTATAAATTCTTCCACCTTGCCATATTGTTTCAACTTTTTCAAATGGAATAAATGGTTGGTGTCAGTGTCAAAGAGTTCATAAATCTCTGCCACAAAGTTTGTCCAAGCAACATACCCTTGACATGTATTTTTTCTCCATTTCCACCATTGCCAATGTTCTTGATCTAGATGGAGAACACCATACTAGAGTTTAGCCAAGTCATATGTAATTTCGTACAAAGAGAAATAATGTTCCATTTGAGTTACCCAACCAGTGGGATCTGAGACATAAAATTTTGTCACATCCACCCATGGAAGGCGTAGGGCACACTGAAAGTGATGGGGCTAAAAATTATGGGAATGAGAGGAAGTTTTAGCTTCGATATGAAAAGGTGGGTCAGATAAAAGGGGATCTGCAGGGATATGCAGCTTGGTGCAGATCATTGAAGAGACAGATTCAAGTTGGGTAGTCATGTCTTGTTTGAGGTCTTCTTTGAGTTTCACAATTGAGGCAACGATGGAGTAATGCATGTTTTTATTGATGGCGAAAATATTGGCACTGAGTTGTCTCACTTTTTGTTGGGTCTCTGTGAAATTAGATTGCAAGGTATTGAAGCGAGCTTCCAAGTCTTGGCTACGGGTATGGGCCATGATGACGATGGAACCGAAGAGGGGCAGGTGGGGTAAAAACTTTTTCTGACAAATGATAGGTATGAATGTGATAAGGGAGAAGAGATAAATCCAATGGAATAGGTCTCAAATAACGGTGCAAACATTTCTAGAATTTTTTTTTTTTACACCTACGGAGTTGTACTCCAGTCTGAAGAATACTGTAGTGATGAAATTCCCAAAAGCTTAACCAGGAAGAAATGTGTAGTGATTTGGCAACTCGAACACAGTTGTGCGGCAATAGATCCTGTATGTTTTATTTTTTGTTTTCGTCTCCAAGGGTTAGGTATCAAGGGGTTCTACAGACAAGGGTTTTCCTTGTGCTATAGCTCTCTGATATATGTGTGGGGTCCAACAGTAGTACTCGACCCAATATCTCAAGGCACCAACTAAGGAGGCTAGACCGTGCACTTAACCCTACTACCTGACTACCCAGGTACTAGAGAGTATCTTCCCAAGTGTTGTTCTCGATGACACTATAACAGTCGGGCGACCGATCGGTTTATCTAAAGAGGGATTTAGAAAATCTAGGTCGATCTATATACATGCGTTGTCTGATGCGCTACCACTCAAAGGGGTATCAGTAGGGGTTACAAGGGTGGCCAACAGATGTGCGCTTAAGTACCACTTGTGTTTATTACATGTATGAATCCCTCAACCGTGGGTGTATGCGCGTAACGACATATCTCTGTAGCTTTAAGATGCTAGAATACGTCTCTACCCTGAAAACAAAATTTACCCACAATTTTCTGCCAAGGAAAGTGCTCTGATACCACTTGTAATATTCCAGATATAAAATGTATGGATCGTAGAAATAAAATGCTAGAAATGGCAGATGAACAACAATATAACCAGAACAACACCACATGAATAATACTGAAATGATAACAAAATAACACCAGAAAGAGCACTTCTATTATTGAGAGCAAGGTTCACTTGCCTCTTCGAGGGGGAAACCTCCAGTCGAGTAGAGCTCTATTACAATAATATCCAAGACAACCGTTCTCATACCCTCGACTCCTATTTATACTAAATATGTCTATCAAAAGAACCATCTAGAGGAAGATCCCTCTAGAAGCAAAAGATTCTATTAGGTATTCTTACATTCGACTTATTCTTCCTTATTGCTAGGCCTTATTAATATTGACATTTATTACATTGGAATACATTATTCTACCTACATGAGGGGTTAGGTACCTAACACTCATATTATTTTATATCCCGTCACCACCTATTTCCATCCTTCTTCATGCCCAAATTTGTAGTCTAATACACTTTCATTCACATTCAATTCTTTCCCTAATTCTTCATTAACTTTGTATCCTTCGACGAATCATATGCTAGATTTTCCATCGTATAAAAATCCTCTTATCGTTTATGACTATGCATCTACACTACCTCACCATCATTTTTTCTCTTTAATGCTTGTCTTGTCATGTATGTTATTTAATGATTTTCCCACCCTCTGTGCAGATATTTGTCGCAATTCAATCCTCCTTCCTTTGCATAATTCTTACATTTGTCTACACGTCTGCAACATTTTATGGTTGATCTCCTTACCAGTTTAATTGTTTGAAAAATACCTTATCCATAACTTTAACCTTTTGTCTCTTTCCTCAACCTCTTTTATTGCTTTTCTTCTTTTATTTTTATTTCTATAATGCAAATACTATTATACAAGTACTATAGTACACATTTTGCGTAGTCAAGCTAGTGCACGGAAGCACGACTGTCCCTATACAACTTCAACCAACTACAGTCAACCAATCCTTCCACAACTTCCACACTTAGTTTCTCTAACTGGACAACACCTTCCTTTGTCACAAATCGTATCACATATGAGCCTAACCAATGCATTTGGAACTTTTCGGGGTGCTGCAAAACCCTTTTTTCATAGAGAAAAAATAGGTCTCTTGTCTTGAACTTCTTCTATTTAATGTGTTTGTCATGCCAAGATTTCTCGTGCACTTTCAGAACTTGTTGATGGAATCCCATGGCAAAATGATCTTCCTCCATTTCTACTAGATATGACCATATTCTTTCTACTATGCCCAAACCAATAAGCTCTATCAACGTGACAATGCGCAGACTCGACCCAATTAATTCCATAGGCATAACTGCTTCCTAGACATACACTAATCTGAATGGTTTATGTCCTATAAAAGTCTTACTTGTAGTCCTATATGCCCATAGCATTTATGGAATCCTCAGGTCCCAGTCATATCGACTTACATTGCATACCTTCATCAGTGCAGGCTATAGAATCTTAGTGAATACTTCCATTCTTCCATTCGCCTGAGGGTGATATGGTATGATCTTATGATGATGAACCTGAAATTCCTCTATAAAAAAACAATCATCTTATTCAAAAAATGAGTTCGTTGATCACTCATAAGGATTCTCAGACATCCAAAGTTTGTCATCACATTCTCAAAAAGAAATCACACAGGAGAATCCACGCTTAAGTCTCTGACAGGTTCTACTTCAACCCATATGTTCAAGTAATCTGTCACAGTAATGATGTATCTCGCTCCTAACCTTTTCGTTGGTGGATTGATCAGCCCAACAAAATCAACTACCCATTTATCAAAATCCTCCAATGTCACTTTTGTTACTAAATGCATTTCATCTCTCCTGGAAGGCTTCCCAATTCTCTGACGGACATCACAGATCTAAAAAAAACTCCTTATCATCCTTATGAAGGGTGGGCCACCATAGTCCCACTTGAAAAGTCTTCTCATCTGTCGTTTTTACGGCATGGTGACCTCTTGAAACTCCTTCATGTACCTCTAACAATATCATATGTATTTCATGCTCCAATACAAATCGTCACAAAATACCATATGCACATAACTTATACAAATTTCCTACTATTAGTTGATAATTTGCTTCCTTCACTACTAATTTTATCTTCTGCACAACTGTATAATCAGGTGGGGCTACTCCTATACTCAAGAACTGGACTATATCTACAAAATAGTCATCAACCCTATGAACTGCAAATAAGTGTGCATTTGACAGATTGTCATGCAAATTTCCTGTATTTTCCCTTGATAATATGCATGAAAAATGATCTGGTATTGAGTTTAAGTCTCCTAGTTTCATAATTACTTCAAAATCATACTCTTGAAATAGTAACAACCATTTGCATATATTCCCACCCAACACTGGCTTATTGACCAAGTATCTCAATGCATAATGGTCTGTGTACATTTTAAAATGTGAACCCAATAGATAATTTCTAAACTTCTGCAGTGCATACACCATTGCCAATCCTTCATGTTATGTAGTAGTATAATTATGTTCCGTAGTTGAAAATTTCTTGTTGGAAAATGCAATGGGGTGATCTAAATGTCCTTCTCCTAGTTGTGCTAGAACTACGCCTAATGCTACAGACGACTCATCCACGTGAACATAGAATTCCTTCTTCCAATCAGGATACCGAAATCGGAGATACAGCTAAATTTTTATTCAAGGTATCCAAATTCTTCTGACATTCCTCATTCCAGTGAAATTTCACCTCCTTCTTCAACATGTTTTCCAATGGATCTTTGATCTGTGCATATCCCCTAATAACCTTCCTGTAGTACCCTCTATGACCCAACATTTCTTGTAACTTTCGCACTGAAGTGGGCAGTGGAAAATTAACAATTACAACAATCTTCGCAAGATAAACCAATAGTACCTGTTTACATACTACATGGCCTAGAAAAATACCAAACAATACACAAAAGATGCATTTATCTAAGTTCAAAGAAATTTGAAATTGCATGCATCTGTCCAACGTCAAGCATAAAGTTTCAACATGGTCTTTCAATAAACTAAACATTGTCCAGTCATCCAAGTATACTTCTAGGAATTTATGAATAAACTCTTTAACCACTCTAGATAATATTGTTGGTGCATTCTTCAATCCAAAAGGCATAATTGTGTATTGGTGTTAGGCACCAGATCTATTATAATAGCAGAAAATAGAAATATTGTAGTGAATACTGACGAAATAATAATAGAGAATAGAAATATAGCAGTGGAACAAAAGAATATATAGAACCACAACACCAAAATAATGCCTTTATTGATAGGGAACAAAGTTCACTTGCCTCTTCGAGGTGGAAACCTCCAACAAAGAACATATCTAGTACAATAATTCTCAAGACAAGTTCCTCTCATACCTTGTACTCTTATTTATACTAATTCTACCCTCTAAAGAACATTCTATAGGAATATCTTTCTAGAAGCGAAAGCTTCTATTAGGTCTTCTTACATTGAATTTTTCATATTTATTAAATAGGACTTATTCACTAGTATCAACATTTATTACAGGGAAATATATTATTCTACCTACATGAGAAGTTAGGGGTTTAGGTTCCTAACATGCCCTCCCCCTTGAAGAAAAATCTTCTCCTCAAGGCTTGAGATGAGGAAATTCCTGGAGAATAGTGGTCGACTCCTAGGTGGCATCTTTTGGAGTTGTATCATTCCACTCCACTAACACCTCCTTGTTATAGCAAATTTGTCGCAGAAATTTTTATTGTCATCGAAATTGCGACGACAAATTTTCTTGGTTTATATAGAAAATTTGTCGTAGGATTTCTATTGTGCGTCGAAATTGCGACGAAAAATATTTATTTAAAGAAAAAATAAAAAAATTATTTTTGGGTGAAGTAAATAAAATTTTATTTTAGAGCAATCTTGTGGGAATTAATGCTAACTTGAAAGTTAGCATTAATCCATGTTAATCCATTATGGGATTAAATATGCATTTGAAAGTTCTTTTAAGCTAATATATGGTAAGAGTGTGCCTCGGGAAGAGGCAAAATAAGGCCTCCGAATTAAAACTTTAGCCTAAAAACCAAAAGCGACTTGGAAATGTGCATGAAACTATTAAAACTTTGCGTAAGTTGTTTGGTTTCTGTGCCATAATAATACAACCATGAAAAATCGATTACTATAAGTCCCTGTTGCCCAAAGGGCAGGGACTAATAAAATAAAAAAAGCCTTGGAGAATACAAATGAAAACTGAGGGGATAGCTATAGGTACACATGAATGTATGAGTTCATAAAAATAATGATGTTTCAAGGAACACAGTTCTAGCACAATAGATTGTGTACATGATTTACTACAAAAGGTTTTCATAATTGTAGGAGGGAATTGAACACTATTTTTAGTATGTTCCTAAACATTAATAGAAATTGATTTCATCCTTTATTATGTTCCTAAACATTAATAGAAATCAATTTCATCCTTTATTGATTTTCTCATTTTTTGGTATTCAAAATCTATGGGAAAATTATATTTTCTCATTTTTCGGTATTCAAAATCTATGGGAAAATTATATTGACACTAGGAACAACATTTGGTAAGCTAATTGTATGCTCTCAATATTGAAGGTATATATTCTCTTTATATATATCTATGTGCATAAGTGTATTTAGTACTAACATAATGTTTTACAAGACAATTCATGAATGCTACATTAACATGCATTTTCTATAAGATCCTAAAATATTCATGCTCAAGTACCAAAGGGAAATAAATGTACAATTCATGAAT
>ML783889.1:624384-662740 GCA_009831015.1 Picea engelmannii | reverse complement strand
CTATGAGGAAATAATCATGTACAAGTGCAAAGGAAGGCTACTAGGTGGGCCTGAAACAAGAGAACTCTTAGCTCACACATACACAATACATAAGATAAGACGCCATGTAAAACTCAAGTGCACCACTATCTAAGGGAGTTTTATCCCTTGGAATAAATTGTGAAAGAATATTAGATATGAAGTCTACCTAATAAAATATCATCCCATGCTTGAGCATCCCATGCATAATCAAAATCCATCTTAACCATGTGTATATAGTTCCTCGTCTACCATACAAGAGGTTCAAGAGAATTGCTAAGGCTTGAAGTTCCATTTGCATTTTTTTATTAAGTGTACCTTACTTGTGGTAGTTTGGAATGGATTAACTAAAAGCCACCATGCCTTCACAATGTTATAAAAATCATGCATTTTGCTAAAATTTTGCAACCACCAAAGGGTTACTGACATTGTGGGAGGTGAGAATGCATACATCCTTTGAAGAGTATCAACGCCATATTGCTCGATTATGTCATCTCTCTATGATTTCAATGTTCAACTTGTTACATCCGCATTCTCAATCAACGTATTTAGCATGTTTATGCATGGAAACAATTCCTCTTTGTATCCCACCTTGTGGAATCACAAGACCTTAACATTGAAATCCTTGGGTTCCTGTCCTTGGCTTATTTTTCTGCTCGCAATGATTTGTGGAAGGTTCAACATCATTGTACATATCATAGAGGAATGAATAAGTAGGCTTTAAGGTAATGTTGAGTAGCAACACCATGTCCATGACATAATGAAAATACACAATGAAAATAATGGTAATGCTCTTTGTCATATGAGACACAATGAAAAGAAGGGTAATGCTTTGAAAAAATATTATAAAATGATTGACATGGCCATTTCCAAACCCTCATGTTTAATCCTTAAAAAATATTATTGCACCTTCCCAAAAATTTCTTTTTGCATGTTGCACCAAGTTTAAAGTTTGCACATTGCTTGGAAAAATATGCTTGTCACATGTCATAAGACTTTCAAATTTTCATATATCATGTCACAAGATTTTGGAAGTTGCATATTGCATATTCAGGTTCTATTTGTTGCTTAGACTCCATAGCCCAAGCACAAGGCACCAGGTCTTGCTTGCATTCTCACGTCTTGAATCAAGGAGTATTGAATCAATATATACCAAGTCTTATAAGAGAAGTTGAAATTATCATTAAGTGTATAAAAAAATTAGATTCACAGATATATACAAGCCATAGAAATAGCCTTGTGTATATTATCAGATGAAAAAGTACCCATAATGTCAATGCATTATATGCATCATTACATGTTCACTTATATAATGCACATCTAACTGTCTTATAAAATTATTACATGACATCATGAATTTCTTTTAGTCTTCTTTTGTGCTTTCCAGTTCTTAAGCAATTCATCCATCTCGATGTCTTTGTTTACTGGGTGCTCTTCAGCAGTTGATGTTGTTTCAATACTTTCACGCTGAGTACGTCTGGTCTCGTAACCACGGCATGGATGATACTGTGAGGGGCCATCACCTAAAAAAATAAAAAATACTAAATTTATATGGCTAATTTTAAATATCATTGAAGTAGTTCATTAATATTAAAAAAAAACTCTACAATGTAATTATTTACCTGGTCCTCTAGTCGGCACCATTGGAATGGATGTTGGCCTATTCACATGATCTTCAAGTCGAGGAGGATCAACTATGACATTCTCTACCATTGAAATGTCAAAATTTATAAGTACACAATTATTAATTACATGATTAATATATAAACATTTTACCGTCATGGGCCTCAACAATAGGAACATCTTGGGGCTACACCTCACTGGGATGGGGCTGCTAGGGAGCACCATGATATTCTGGCTGTGTTGCACTATCAACACTCTGCTTTCCAATACTAATGGTTTCGTTGATAGTGTTGCTCCCCTGATTAAAACAAAGTAAGACATTAAATTATGGACGATATCAAACATTTACGTATTTTATAAGTAATGAAAGGTTAATGTGGACTGATTTTCATTTACCTTATCCCGCAAATTGGATCTTGGGGTCTGCCCCATGCTTTTCCTACGATCAACCACGACTTTATAACCGTACTTCTAACCAAGTTGGAGGTCTTCCTCCATGGTTTCAGTTCCGAATTCGTCGCCCTGCATTGCATAAGGGTATGGTTTTTTAATGTTTTTGGTTGCAATTACCTTAAAGTTGTAAGGTGATGCTAATAATATTCTTAATATGTTTGGGTACTTTCGATTCGTGATTGTAACCTCGAGTAGTCTCCCTGGCCTAGCTTGTGTTGGTCATGTTTGGCAATCCTTGCTTTGGTTGCCTTCGAAGTGTCAAACAACCTATCATCAAAATTTTCAAGTATGTTATATATAACCACACTTTTATTTAGATCTAAAGAAAAATAAAGCTGGTATTGAATTAAAAAAATTGTAATTTACCTTGGTGTACTAGTTATTTGTTCTCCTGATTTTTTCAAAATCTTCTATTTTGCATCATCAATGATCGCCTTCCACTCCCTCTTTGGAATTAAGGGAGGGCACTCATACCTAGGATATCTTTCTAAGATTCATCTACAAACATCTTGCGTATATTTTAAATATTCACCCATTGCAGATGTGACTACTTTTTTATTGAACGTGTCTACTCCAAAGAGGCCTTCAAGATAATACATAAGTTAATTTTTGAGGTTGGAATTATGGAAATTCCACCTCATGCGTAAGGTTTCCCCAAAAATAGAAAAGGTCTTTCTCTCTAGGTGCCTATAAAAAAGGTCGTTTCCTACACACAAAAAGATGTGATCATTAATTTAAAATTAATAATCTAGATGATTTCTGTATGAGGACAACATTAAACGATTAAAATATGAATCAAAACTACCTGTTTGAATGGAAATCCATTATCATCGACCAAAAATGTGCATGAAAGGGTCTTCGTGCTTGTCACATGTATAGCTCCAGGAAATGCAACCATCTCAACCACATCACTATTATCCTCATCTCTGCCACCATCTCTAGACCATGATCTAGGTGTGGATGTCTGGAGGTGCGTGTCATGGCTCCTATCTAAATTAGGTGTGGAATATGGAGAAGTAAATAGTGCTCTAGCATCTGTATAACCGCCCACATCAGGACTTTGTAGCATCTTTGTAGTGCCACTACTACCAACACCGGGTTGAACATGCTCCAAAAATTCCTTTATAAAAAAGAAAATGTTTTTTTTGTGAGATAATGTAAAAGTTAAAGAACAAAGTATCATAATTGAACATATGAGTACATTAAAAAAAAAACACTTTAAATTATGGTTATTACCTTATATGTGTTAAGTTGTGACATAAGGAGCTTGATCTTTGCTTTGACACCGGGAGTTTGTTCTGGACGATCTAACAAGCTAGAAAGTTCCTTGTTAACTTTAATGATTTTTTTTTAATAAGACCATCGGGTCAGTGCATGAATAAAACCCCTCCTCATCAGCGGAATCATGATCCACATGGCCTGCAGACTACATATAATTTCAACAAAAACAATGTTATTTCAATAAAATTATATAAGAAAATAATAAAAACAATGTAAAATGAAAGTGGAAATTGATAATCATTTACATGTTTGGCGGCTGGCCCTTTTCCACGATCATCCTGCCACATTATAATATAATTAGAACCCCCAAATATTTAAAAAATTGTTAACGATAACAAAAAAACAATGTTAAAGATAAAATTTACAACAATGTTAAAGATACTGAAAAAATATAATGCAATGAGTAGAGGTTTCTTAAAGAGGTGTTGCATAAGAACCTACACACTATTAGTCAATGTTTCTATTCGATTCAAATGGTAATCCACTAATAAATCTTCCCCAGGAGCTCTCTTTTTTATTGCGCATAGGACTACCCAATTCACTTCATGTCCCTCATATATGCAATTCGGTTGTTTGTTTGTTGTCCTAGGTCATGTGTTGTTTATAAACCCTGTGATATTGCCAAAAGCTTTAGGCCTTCCATCAATATAGATAGTTGCTCCCTTATTTGTATCCTTGTTTATTAGTTGTATATAATTTGCGGCGAGTGCATATCTCCGCATACTTTGCATGTACTGGACCAGCCACATACAATCATTATAATTGTAACACGGTCCAACATAGTCCATCAATTCAGTTATTATATTGTATTTTACAATTATTCCATCCATGGAAAATATCCCCAAGCCATGCAGGGAGAATGGTGCAATGCGATATGTCCTATTGTTGACAACGAAGTCAACATCTATAGGAGGTAGTTACTTAGCTACCCATTGTTTCACCAGATGCTTATAACTGAGTGGAGTGTCTATGTCTCCTATGATCTCATCATCATAAGAGCATGATCCTCCTTCGGCAAGAAAAAATTTCATCTGTCTGCAAAATTTTATTCTGACTTTTTCACCTCTGGTCCTTGTTTTCTTATCATATCTACTAGATACAGTCACATTTCCAGCCTCTATTTGTCCTAATATTTCCTCACTCGATGAAGAAATATCTGAAAGGTACCTGTTTGGTTGTACCTTTAGTTGCATGTGCACGTGTTGTTAGTTAGTAGTCCATCATCATATTCAAAAAAAATTATATCTTTAGTTTTGGATGCACAATTAGACTAGGGTTCAATTACCAATATTAGTGGTCAACCACCTAATTTAATGTGATATCCCTCTTTATTTTGGACATATTAAGGAAATATTAATGTGATAACACTAAGGACATGATAAATTTATCATATGGATCTAAGAAAAAAATAGTAGTAAGGTTGTTGTTTGTTGGATTTGTGCAAATTAGAATTATTATAAGAAATGTCCATTGAATATGTGGGTCAATGATATGGAGTAAGAAATCCAACCATCAGTTGGTGTGTTGCAAATATTGGGTGCTTTAGTTGGAAATATGTCTAAGGCAAGCCAAGAGTAGAACTATACAAATATTACTGTTGTTCGATACAAGAGTAGAACTATACAAATATTAGTTTTGTTCAAGCCAAGATTAGAACTATACAAATACTAGTTTAGTTCAATCCAAGTTGAAGAATAAGTTAGTTATGGCGATAAGAATAATATAAGAATAACATTCTCCATTGACCTTGTGTAAACCATTCCATCTGGTGTTTGTTGCACTAAGTGTAAAGAACAATGATGGAGAATTATAAGATGCAAGTTAGGTATGAGTTATTTGTTACCTCTTTATTTTAATTGTATCCATATTTTGTATTGATCAAATGAGGAATTAACCCAAAATTGATGCCATTAGACACAAACTCAATCCTAAGGCCAACTAAGGAGAAAGAACAATACACGCTAATTAATCTAGGAGTCAAGCATGCAAACAAACCTTCTCACAAAGAAGCGCTAGTTGGTGATGGAATCCAACATCGTAGAATCGATGCATGAAGGGGTTGAGTTTTGGTGGGTGGGAAAGTTACATTGACAACCTTCTTAATGAAATAACGCCCTGGTGCAAGTTACCTCACCGAGCAGTGGGAAACCCTCCAAATATTCTGAGTGAGTCTAGCCAATATTGATCCCAGGTACAACATCAACTTCCCTTTTTTGTCACCTTGTGTAGGAAGTCTAAAATATTATGGCCTCTATGGTACCACCTACTATACCAAAGTAGAGGGGGGACAATAGACAGTCAACACCAATACCAACAAAGCAGGGTTGATTACTCTGAGGGCCCCAATGTGACCTTGTGATTGACCCCTGTGTTAGAAGGGCTTCCCAAAGTTAGTGATATAGAAACTGGATTTCACTCCCCAACTCAAGGCTTTATGTTTGTTTAGCAACTTTGGAAAGTTATTCTCATAATCCTATTCCAAAGCTCTACACCTAAGCTAAGAT
Source organism: Picea engelmannii (assembly GCA_009831015.1). Taxonomy (NCBI): domain Eukaryota; kingdom Viridiplantae; phylum Streptophyta; class Pinopsida; order Pinales; family Pinaceae; genus Picea; species Picea engelmannii. The sequence continues at coordinate 656,861 of ML783889.1, read as the reverse complement.
GGGTTTGAAGAGCCCTAGAAAAGTTTCTAGATAAATTTTAATTAACGCTTGATTTTAGGTTGTTGTTACTCAAAGGAGTGGTCATGAAAATGATGGCGTTTTGACTCGACTCTTTAAACCATGCAAGAGGAAAATGAAATGCAAGAAATTCAACTTCAATGAAAACTAACTACGGGAAGGAGCAAGATGTTTCCAATTCTGTATTTTTTCTCATATGGAATCCTTACTAATCTCAAGCGTATGCAAAGGCTTCATGAAGATTGTAAATACATTGTGATAAAAAACATTGTACAAGTAACAAAGTGTTGAAGAATCATCATTCAATACTGAACACATTTCCTTGAAGAATACTTCATATAATGTAAATATTTTTCTGAATTGACGTTGAAGGTTGATATGATTAATGGCATAATTATAATTTTCTTTAGTGTGTATATTTTGAAGTATATATATATATATATATAACCCTTTTTAAAACATATCAGAGAATATGAAAATTTGTTGAATCCCCTCTTTCTGCATCATATATTGTCATATTGTAATGTTTAAGTATGGATAAAGAGACTTTCATAGCCAAACGACTTAATGGTGGAGTCCATGTGTATTCTTTGTAAGGATTACATACAGGTGAATATCATCATAGAGGAAGCTTCTAGACAAGTGAAAATCACAAAGGGTTTTCACTTTACCACTCTAATGGTTTTCATTATTGGTCAAAGGGGGTGGTAAATCCTGCCACCAAAGTATAATTATATCCAAAGCATGTGGTATGTTTATCTCTTTGAAAGAGTGGGGCCATCATGGCCATGTAAGTGAGTTGGACAATTCCACCTCAATTTTGAGAGTCTATATTAAGTAATAAACAAACTTTACTACTTTCATTATAACTAAAACCTCTTACAAATGGACATGGATCATTAACAAAAAGACTAAAGGGAGGTAGTTGGCAAGGTACCGTTTACCCCTTATTTTGTATAGAGGTACTACTAGTGAATTTTCACTACCCCTTGTGATTTTTATGAGCCTTGGATAGTTGGGGCACTTATTTGGTTTCATGGATTATGACGAGCTAGAGGGTTTTAAGACATGTTGATGTAACATATGATGTTTTATGGTTCCTCTTGAGCATTTGGCTTCATCCTGATTTTTGGGCATCTTTATAGTTTCCAAGGCAATTCACATTTCATAAGGCATTATCATGTATCCTAAGGTAGTCCAAGGTTTGTCAAAATAGTTTAGAGTTTTTCTTCATGTACCAAGAATTCTCATGCCATGTCATGTCCTAGATTTTTAATCACTCATTTAGAGGCTTGTGTTAAACGACTTCATGGGACATCCACCTTGCAGGTTGCATTGTGGAACTATTTTTCACATGTGGACTTATATAATTCTCCCATGACTTGAGGAGAAAGTTGGCATGATTTGAGGAGGGTTGTTACACCTTTAACACCTCATCCATGACACTTTTGGAGCTGATTTGAAGGTTTCATCCACTCTTGAGGGGTCTTACTGATGATTTATGGAGATTTTTCACCTTGGAGATCTATGTGTCCACCTTGGAAGATACCTAAATGACTTTACTTGCATACTTTGAGGAGTTTGTTGAGGATTTACCCCTTTGGAGACCTTTGGATGCTAGACATTACACCTTGGATTCACATTCTTCCTTCATTAAGGGAGACATTACACTCTCTTGGGGCCTTTTCACTTGAATCTTTGTACATGTGGTTTGACCACCTCATTTTTATTGTATTTTTTTACTAGGTAGTTGGAGGCTGTAATATTTTATCCCTCCCTAGGCTAGATATAAGGATATCACATGAGACATTGCTATAGGCTATATATAAGGATCTCACATGAGACATTGCTATTTTATTGTAAATGAAGTTGAGAAACACTCTACATGAATATTTGTCCTTCCCCCTTATCACTCATGGTTGGATTTTTGGAGCATTCACTCCTTAGATCTTAATTGACATATATTTCTTGGAGCATATGGTTGTGTAAAGGTTTATTTATTTATAGATGATTTTTGTCAATTCTTGAAGCTTCTCTATTGTGGTTCTTGTTGCATAAAGATTAATGGTGAAATGCTCAAGTCTTGTACGGACTAATTACTAGATCAATCCATTGAAGGGATTTTTCTACCATTGAAGGGAATATGTTCTAGGGTAATTCATCTCCTTCTTCCTTTGTTGGTTTGGTAAGTACCTTGCTTTATATATCCATATTGGAACCCTAGAAAGAAGTATTAAGTAAGAATATAAATCCATAGTTGATCTTGTTGGTGAAGGTTGTTCCCATGATGATCCCTTCTTGTTGGGCCTTCATCTCCATTTTTAATCTTGATTAGATGAGGGATTGCTCTTCCTTTTTGGTTCTAATCTCTTAGCCCTAATCCTTGAACGAAATAGACCAATTGTGAATAAGGTTTCTTCTTGAATCCATAATCACCTTTGATTCACAATGACTCTATTGCCCATGTTGGATTGGGCATTGATCTCTACTTCCATCCATCACCTTTTTTAAATCATAAAAACCCCAAAACATTGTTTTACTAAAGCTACTCCTTCACTGTGTGCCTCATTGCTTAGCTTTAGTAATCCTAGTAGGAATACCTCCCTTGATCTAGAGGAGATCCAACCTAAAGTGAAGAGGATAAGTTTATTAGGTGACAGTGATGATCGTACTAATAATTTCCCCTTGATTTGTTCCTTGTGGATTAGGGATTTTATCATTAAGTACAATTTGGGAGGTAACATTTTTGGCATTGTTGGGGATAAAGTCCATTCACCCAGAAATTTTGAGATTATGCTTCATGACACCATAGTGAGAGTGTTGTATTACATATCTCCTTCTCTAATGGTGGCTCCATGAAGGGACAAATCTCTTGTTCCTTACAAATTTTGAAGATGTTGATGGGTGTAAAGGTGAGCACATCCAATCATTTTGAAGGCTCTTTGAAGAAAATATCATCTTGGTGACTCCACCTTTGGTATTGATATGAGGTTTGATCATTGTTCATTTCATATTTTATTTTCAACCTTGTATTGAAGACCTAGAAGCAAAGAAAAATGGGATTGCCTCCACGGTTGGCTGATTGGCATGCTCTTTTTGATTTCTTAAATGTCTCGAGGTTCCCTCATAAAAACCCAAGTATATATGCAAGATCAATTCAAAATTTTCGTGGACATGATGATTCATTCATACTACATATTTCATCTTTCATGGAAATCAATTTGAGCATGGACATTATTCATGAAGATGTTATGATGAATTTTTTTTGCATTTAGTATGAAAATTAGTGCAAGAGATGGTTTGGACATCTTGGTAGAGGAGAAGTGTTATCTTTTGCAAGATTTGTTGAGGCATTTTGTAGGAAATGGAGCCCTAATTATCATGAGAAATGTATTCCCATTGTTGAAAGACTCAAGGAAGTATATGGTACACAAAACCCTATTGAACAAACTCCCAACTCTCATCTTGAAGATGATGAAGGCATAATTGAAGCATGCTTTCCAAATTTAAAGATATATTAGTGCTTGTATTCTACCTCCAACATTGATGTAGGAAAGGATGCATGTGGGTAGCCCTTAAGCACCCCCATCCCTATGACATGACCGATCTTTGCCAAATATTAGGTATGGATTCCAAATTTCAAAGAAAATGCAAATGAAGATGTTTGGAATGAAGAGTATGATACATGTTTGAAATTCTATGATGAGGTAAGTCCTACTATCCTGCATGATAAAGAAACAAATTTTCCCATTCTCAAATTGAATAATGAAGAATTCACACAAACTTCCACCAATAATCCAAGCTTCTTGAACAAATCAATCCTAGATCCTATGTTTTGTTTTTTAATGCCCCCCCTATTTATGACATAGATTCAGATGAAGAAGAGCATATGGGTGATTATGTTATAGAGTTACTTTGTGAACCACATAAGGAAAAAACAAAGAACCTTGTCCCTTATTCTATAGAAAATCATCCTAAATACAAAGGGTTTTATTATTTGGAGATAGTTGACAGACATCCATGGTCATTTCCAAGAACTGTTATTGATATTCGAGGATGTGGAGATCAAGAAACCATTGTGAATACTGCGGATAACACTTAGGGTACTCACCATTCTTTTTTCCCTTGCGTGTGCCCTTTTCTGCTCCCCTTTCTCCTCAAAGACTCACCCTCGTGTGCTCCCCTTTCTCCTCGAAGACTCTCCCTCGTGTGCCCTTGTGTTCTCCCCTTTCTCCTCAGAGACTCTCCCTCGTGTGACCTCGCGTTCTCCTACTCTCCTCGCAGACTACCCTTTCTCCTCTCCTCATAGACTGACCTTTCTCCTCGCAGACTACCCTTTCTCCTCTCCTCGTAGACTAACCTTTCTCCTCGCAGAGGTCGCGTGCACACTCTATTTGCGCGAGGTATGGAGTGCACAGTACACGATGCGTCTGGGGTATGGATCGGGGATATGTATACACAAATGGGGGAGGATTCTTTTTTGTTAAAAGGGTTTTGGTTTTGTTTTTTATTTATTTCTTAATTTATATATTTATAATATATAAATTATATATTATATATATATATATATATATATATATATATATATATATATATATATATATATATATATATATATATATATATATATATATATTATAGTGGGTCTAATGGTTAAGAACATGTGTTTTCTCCTAAGAGGTCACAAGTTCAAATCATTGGGCGGAGGGGATCCCTTGTCCCACAAACAAGGGGGTTTCATACAACAATTTGGTGTTTATCTTGTTATTAGAGATAAATTTGAATAGGGATTTCGTTTATCTTGTTGATATTGACATCCTTTTGTATGAGATGGTCAATGACAATGGTTAGTGCAACATAGAAGGAATATTGAAAACATTATGGTTTAACACCCAAATTTATGTTGTTACCACTTATTTGTAATAGGTTTGTTTGAAAAGTGACCAAACACTCTTATAATAATCAGAGCAGGTTAGAGATTGTTGAGTTGTTGTGTTGAAGATCCATTCGTCTATCTCACCAGGAGTCATCTGTCAATCTATTGTGTGGAGAAGTTGTCCGTCAAACTATGATTTGTTATGCGTGGAGGAGGTCGCATCTTCAAGATGTTGAAGAGTTTTGAAGGGGGAACACTACATTGAAGGATCGTTGTTATTGTTAAGCTGTTGAAGAATTTGATGTTCACCAGAATTGCATGACAGAGAAAGTCACCTCCGCGGATTTGATTATTGAATCGCTGCCATCGTTTGCAAGGAATTTCTTGCAAATTGTCACATATTCTGACTGCCAGAGCTTAAGGGAGGGAACATATCGTTGTTGTTACCACCAATATACCCTGAAAAATGTTGTCAGGAATCATTCGTTGTCTTCTCTGGTGGTCACGTTCTAGTCAGATCGCAGAATATTTATTGTCCCAGATCGCAAGAGTTTCTCTTTCAGGAAAGAGGAATAGGATCCTGTCGTGATCTAAAATTTAGCCAACAATTGGTTATGTTATCACTCCAGGAGTATTTCTAGGTTGTGATCAAAAGAGCCTTGTAACTTAATCAAGAACTTAATCAATAACTCAAGAACTCATATAAACTATAACTCTTAATTCCAACCCCTTAACTTTATTACACCCATCACCCCTAACACTTAAGCTTTATAACCTAGAATTAATATAAACCTTAACCATTAAGAATTATAACCTCTAAATCCCCTATAACCTAATTACATATATAACCTTAAGTTTCATGGTTATCACCTTAATTTATCCTACAAATAACTCATATAAACTGTAACTCTTAATTCCTAACACCAGTAAATTATAGCCTCTAACCCCTCACCAATATAACTCCTTAACCTTAACACATATTCATTATAAACCCTCAAACATAACCATATAAATCCTTACACCTAATCCTCATATTATTACCCCAACAACACTAATCCACTAAGCAATAATACTTATAACTCTTAACCCTTGAAACCCCTTACCCCTATAACACATGTTACCATAAAAACTAACCTACCACCCTTAATCCCTCACACTTCTAAACATTAACTCTCATAATACCTACACTATATAACAATGTTAAATATTAATACCTAATCAATACAACCCTTAAAACCCCTAAATATTAACCCTTCTAACCCCTAGATCTTATAACCACAAACCATCTCAAATATTAACTTAAAAACCTTTCTTTCTTATAATATCTATAATCTTTACCCTATAACCCCTCACCCCTCAACCTTATAATCATTAACCCCTAAAATATAAAGCTTATAATCATTACCACATATAACCCCTGTAATCCCTCACCATAGCACCTAATATATAAGTTATCCCTCATAACCCCTAGCACTTGATATTTATAACCTAAAAGGATATATCTCAACCCCTATAATCCCTTACCGTTAACACCTAACTCATATATCCTTAACAATATCTAGCACCCAACCCTTAAATTTTTTATAACCTTCATACCATATATCACATATCACCTCTTCCTTAGTATAACCCCTAATCCAATAAATCCTAACCCTTAATTCTTTTAACCCCTACATGTTAACCCTAAAATCATTAACCCTTGTAACCCCTAAAACATAAATCACCCCTAAAACATAAATCTTATAACCTTACCACCTATAATCCCCATTATAACCTTAAGACCTATAATTCCTAATCATAGCACCTAATATATAATTATCGCTCATAACCCCTAACATAACACCTAACTCATATATCCTTAACAATATCTAACACCTAACCCTTAAATTTTTTATAACCTTCATACCATATATCACATATCACCTCTTCCCTATAACCCCTAATCCAATAAATCCTAACCCTTAATTCTTTTAACCCCTACATGTTAACCCTATAATCATTAACCCTTGTAACCCCTAAAATCATTKYYYGTCAAMACMTAACTCATATAGATCCTTAACAATATCTAACATTGACCCTATAATATCARCCCCTATAATCATTGACYKTCAACACCTAACTCATCTATCCTTAACAATATCTAACACCCAACCCTTAAAACTTGTATAACCTTTATACAAGTTATCCCATATCACCTCTTCCCTTAACCAYTAATCCAATAAATCCTAACCCTTAATTMTTTTAAGCCCTACMTGTTAACCTCTATAACCCCTAATMCAATAAATCTTAACCCTYAATTCTCTTAATTCTTTTAWCCMTGTTAACATCTATAAATCCYAACCCTTAATTCTCTTAATYCTTTTAAACCCTACATGTTAACATCTATAGCATCTAACCCATATAACCCATATAATCCTCAATAAATCCTAACCCTTAATTCTCTTAATTATTTTAACCCCCACCTGTTAACATCTATAGCATCTAACCCATATAACCCATATAACCCATATAATCCTTGTAACTTGTAATCCATATAACCCCTAATCCAATAAAGCCCAACCCTTAATTATTTTAACCCCTAAATGTTAACATCTAGAGCCTTTAACCCATATTATCTATATAAACTTTAATCCATATAACCTTTGACAACTATAACCATTAAACCCTATAACTCATATAATCCTCACCCCCATAACTTCACACCCTCAATTCTTATACTTTATAATATTTAACACTTAAAACATTATAACTCATGAAAACCATATTTCTTATAATACCTATAAAAACATTCTTAACACCTAAGTTATACAACCCTTAATATTAACTCCTAACATTTATAACCTTTATACCTCCTAATACCATGGGCCCTATAATGTTGAACCGCTAACATCTATAAGACTTATAATAATTCATCCCTAACTACTCTAACTCATAACATCTCTAACCTATAACTCCTAAATATAATTGCTTATAGCAAATTCCTCGCAAGATTATTTACATTTGCCTCTCTTGCGAAAATATCAAATGTTGCTTGGATTCATTTCATATTTGGTTTATCAACTTGAAATCTCAAATTGATACTTTGCAAGCTAGTTGGACCTTCAGTCAAATACAAATATGAAACTTGGAATCATTAACATATCTACTAGAACATATGAAAAACAGGGTTTATGGTTTCCATGATGAATTGATGATGGAAGAAAGTGGGTGTGTCAGTCAAATTTGAGTCCAAAAACCCTCCCATATCATTAAGGCATGTGAATAGTCTATCCAGGTTAAATTTCAATGCATAAAGATACAGTTTGAAAACATTTCAACGTTGGCCCCATTCACATGTCACTATTTCCCGTCTCTAGTATCTTGATGCTGTTGATTAAGCAATCAACAAAATAGAGGGATTTTTCATCACAACTATGATGCAGATACATTGTATATACATTAATGTAGAACCTGAAAGAAAAATGAAGAAAGACTGACGAAATCCTAAAACTTTTGTCAACCAAATTGGGTACTTTGAAATAAAATTAGGGTTTATGGTTTACATGATGAATTAATGAAGGAAGAAAGAGGGTGTGTCACTCAAATTTGAGTCCAGAAACCCTCCCATATCGTTAAGGCACGCCAATAGTTTATCCATGACAAATTTCAGTGCATACCAAAACTGTTTGAAAAAATTTCAACGTTGGCCCCATTAACAGGTCCATGTTATCGGTGTTTAGTCCTCGTACAATTTTCGTTCCTCGTTCCTTGTTCCTCTATCCTCGTTCATTGACCATGGTGTAGTCCCCAAGATCCATTATTTTTGTACAAAACATACTAATGGCATAAAATGTCCCACACAAATATCAAATTAATATCCGCTTATACATAAGTCTTTTGTCTTTTTTCAACGACTATGTAATGAATCTCAATTCTAAGAAGATTCAAATAGGACCTAAGAACCTTAAGTTCTTTCCTTAAGCATGGTTTAAATAACACTATCATTCAATAGTAAAATTGTTACATTTCATTGTAAGGCATCATGTGTACTGAGGGCTTGAGCCACCATATCCATAAAGGAAACATACCAAGAATATTTGTCTTATGAACAAGATATGGTACTATCCATTTTAAGGTTTGGCATAGAAATTGTTCTTATAGACTACACTACATTACACCATAATATAATCCCTACACTCCTTGCAAACCATGTAATACTATTCAAATTAGACACAATATTCTTGCGACGAATGATCTATACTATCGATGAACTTTTTTCGTCGATTGTATAGCAAATTCGTCGCAAGGTTATTTACATTCGTCTCTCTTGCGACGATATCAAATGATGCTTGGATTCATTTCATATTTTGTTTATCAACTTGAAATCTCAAATTGATACTTTGCAAGCTAGCTGGATCTTTAGTCAAATACAAATATGAAACTTGGAATCATTATCATATCTACTAGACACATATGAAAAATAGGGTTTATGGTTTCCATGATTAATTGATGATGGAAGAAAGTGGGTGTGTCAGTCAAATTGGAGTCTAGAAACCCTCTCATATCGTTAAGGCATGCAAATAGTCTATCCAGGTCAAATTTCAATGCATACAGATACAGTTTGAAAACATTTCAACGTTGGTCCCATTCACATGTCACTATTGCCCACCTCTAGTATCTTGATGGTGTTGATTAAGAAATCAACGAAATAGAGGGATTTTTCATCACAACTATGATGTAGATACATTGTATATACATTAATGTAGAACCTGAAAGAAAAATGAAGAAATACTGACGAAGGCCTAAAACTTGCGTCAACCAAATTGGGTACTTTGAAAGAAAATTAGCGTTTATGGTTTACATGATGAATTGATGAAGGAAGAAAGTGGGTGTGTCACTCAAATTTGAGTCCATAAACCATCCCATATAATTAAGGCATGCCAATAGTCTATCTATGAAAAATTTCAGTGCATATAGAAACTGTTTGAAAAAATTTCAAGTTGGCCCCATTCGCAGGTCCCTGTTGTCAGTGTCTAGTCCTCGTACAATTTTCGTTCCTCATTACTTGTTCCTCGTTCCTCATTCCTCATTCCTAGTTAATCTATCCTCGTTCCTTGAACATGGTGTAGTCCCTAAGATCCATTATTTTTGTACAAAACATACTAATGGCATAAAATGTCCCACACAAAGACCAAATTAATATCCGCTACATAAGTCTTTTGTCTTTTTTCAACGACTATGTAATTGATCTAAATTTTAAGAAGATTGAAATAGTACATAAGAACCTTAATTTATTTACTTAACCATGGGTGACATAAAACTATCATTCAATAGTAAAATTGTTACATTTCATTGTAAGGCATCAAGTGTACTGAGGGCTTCATCCACCATATCCACAAAGGAAATATACCAAGAATATTTGTCTTATGAACAAGATATGGTACTATCCATTTTGAGGTTTGGCATAGAGATTGTTCTTATAGACTACACTACATTGCACCATAATATAAGCCCTACCATCCTTGCAAACCATGTAGCACCATTCAAATTAGACACAATATTCTTGCAACGAATTAGCTATACTATTGACAAACTTTTTTCGTCGATAGTATAGCAAATTTGTCGCAAGATTATTTACATTCGTCTCTCTTGTGATGATATCAAATGATGCTTGGATTCATTTCATATTTGGTTTATCAACTTGAAATCTCAAATTGATACTTTTCAAGCCATTTGGACCTTCAGTCAAATACAAATATGAAACTTGGAATCATTAACATATCTACTAGAACATATGAAAAATAGGGTTTATGGTTTCCATGATTAATTGATGATGGAAGAAAGTGGGTGTGTCAGTCAAATTTGAGTCCATGAACCCTCCCATATCGTTAAGGCATGAAAATAGTCTATCCAGGTCAAATTTCAATGCATACAGATACAGTTTGAAAACATTTCAACGTTGACCCCATTCACATGTCACCGTTGCCTGCCTCTAGTATCTTGATGGTGTTGATTAAGAAATCAATGAAATAGAGAGATTTTTCATCACAACTATGACACAGATACATTGTATATACATTAATGTAGAACCTGCAAGAAAAATGAAGAAAGATTGAATGAAGGCCTAAAACTTGCATCAACCAAATTGGGTACTTTGAAAGAAAATTAGCGTTTATGGTTTACATGATGAATTGATGAAGGAAGAAAGTGGGTGTGTCACAAAAATTTGAGTCTAGAAACCCTCCCATATCATTAAGACATGCCAATAGTCTATCCATTACAAATTTTAGTGCATACAAAAACTGTTTGAAAAAATGTCAAAGTTGGCCCCATTCGTAGGTCCCTGTTGTTGGTGTCTAGTCCTTGTACAATTTTCGTTCCTCATTCCTTGTTCCTCCTTCCTCGTTGCTCGTTCCTCATTCCTCATTCCTAGTTACTCTATCCTTGTTCCTTGACCATGGTGTAGTCTCCAAGATCCATTATTTTTGTACAAAACATACTAATGGCATAAAATGTCCCACACAAAGACCAAACTAATATCCGCTACATAAGTCTTTTGTCTTTTTTCAACGACTATGTAACAAATCTCAATTCTAAGAAGATTAAAGTAGGACCTAAGAACCTTAATTTATTTTCTTAAGCATGGGTGACATAACACTATCATTCAATAGTAAAATTGTTACATTTCATTGCAAGGCATCATGTGTATTAAGGGATTCATCCACCATATCCACAAAGGAAACATACCAATAATATTTGTCTTATGAACAAGATATGGTACTATCCATTTTGAGGTTTCACATAGAGATTGTTCTTATAGACTACACTACATTGCACCATAATATAAGCCCTACACTCCTTGCAAACCATGTAACACCATTCAAATTAGACACAATATTCTTACGACGAATTAGCTATACTATCAACGAAGTTTTTTCATCGACAGTATGGAAAATTCGTCGCAAGATTATTTACATTCGTCTCTCTTGCGACGATATCAAATGATGCTTGGATTCATTTCATATTTGGTTTATCAACTTGAAATCTCAAATTGATACTTTGCAAGTTAGTTGGACCCTCAGTCAAATACAAATATCAAACCTGGAATCATTAACATATCTACTAGAACACATGAAAAATATCCACTACATAAGTCTTTTGTCTTTTTTCAATGACTATGTAACGAATCTCAGTTCTAAGAAGATTCAAATAGGTAACAATATTGATGAAATCTTATACGATCATGATGGTATAAAAATGAAAGAGATTCACTTAGTTTCAAGAATAATTTATCCTCTATTGAACAAGGCCAACCACGTGAAGTTGGAAGTCACATGGCCCCTCCCCTCCCCCTCACATCACTCTCAATTGATCCCCAAAACACAATCTATAAAATAGAAAATAATCGAAAGAAACGTCCTATTAAGATTCTTGCATAGAAACTACAAAAACAAAAATTAATGAAGGTACATGAAATTATGTGTCTCTAAATGATATTTTTTGTCTACCACGTACTTTAGTATATTGGCAACTATTTTTGGGTTTCAAATAATAATTAAACAACATGTAACCTAGGATATAAAAATGTCGCATAAAACTTAAAAACATGTAATTAACCCGTGACATTAAAAGTAAATTATTTTAAGATAGTAATTCATAAAATTTAAAATATTATATAGTCACGTACCTAATCCAACCTCAACATCGGTGTAATCATCCTTATTCTCTATTTTGATCTTCTTCATCTATCTCGACATCTATATCATCATTCGGTTCTAAAACGATGTTGAAAGGATTGATGATATCATCATCATCATCAATGTCATTTTCGAGCATATTTTCATCGACATCATCATCAAAAATTGCAATATTGTCTCCTATGCATGGATCATGATCTTCTTTGTCTTCTTCATCTGTCAACCCTCCATGATCTTCCGGCTCTGTCTAATCTGTCGAATCATCTTCTTGATATTCAATATCATATTCTTCCTGTAAATGAGTATACTTAATTTGCCTTCCTCTTGGATCATATCTAACAAAAAATGACCAATCCATTTCACCTGGAACATTTGAGTAAAATACCTGTTCACATTGGCTTGGAAAAACATAGCGATCATGTCCTCTTTCAAACACCATTGTTTTAATCATTGGAAATCTGTTGGCATGTTGAATAACAATTATTTTCTCATCACGTTCATGCATTTGTAACCTATAACATTTGACATCAAACAGAACAAACTTGAAGGAATTAAAGTCACACTCAAGTATATCGTTTAAATACCCATAGTATCTATTTTCAGATTCTTGGGGATGTCTTTCACTCCTAGAGGAAACATTAGTAACCTGGAATACTACAGTTATCCCACTATCAGAAGTTGTCCTCATTTCATCCAATTGTTTGATGCGAAATTTATGACCATTGCACCACATAGCCTTTTGGTGTTTCAACTGCAATATTTCATATATGTAAAAGATGCATTGTCAATTAATAAATTAACATATATTTATATAACTTCAAAAGTACCTGAAAAATACTGTACACATGTAGTCACATTAATATAATATAAAATAACTGAATAAAATGGGTGAATTTTCTTACCTGTCCATCTTTAAAACCATATGATAGATCAATTACCCTCTATGTAACAGTGTCATCTTCGTTACGATGAGATTCTCTAACCAATTCAGACAATCGTTTCCATGATAACCTACCTCCATTATGTTGTTTACATATTTAAATTCATACATTCATCCAATCAAGATTATTTGCAATGTATAAATGTAGTGCATCCCACTCTTGAGCAACTGAATAAAAAAAACATAATTCACCAATATTAAATATTAGTTATAATATACAATATGCAGGTAATTATAAATATTGACGTAGACCCCCAACCCTCAGGCCAAGATCCACGCAGGATCGTTCTAAATCTTCCCCTGAGTCTGATTGACTCTTTGATTTCCTCACACGAAATACTTCACGCACACAAACAGGTGTATTCCACAGGTCCTTATGAGTTATGCCTACGTGATCAAACACCGACGTTAACTCCACAACCGACCAACAAATGTGATTGAGGCTTTTTTCCTTTTGGGATTTCAGATTTCGTGATCTCGTGAATCCTGTTGTCGAGCCCCTTGTTTCTTTAACCTCCAAAACCTGAAATGTCAATGAGGGTTGACTCCTTCAATGCACCGAACACACACCTCTTGTTGCCACTTATTTCGGCTTTTCGGGACTTGAGTGATCGACCAACACTCATTCCTCTTCCCTTATGATTTCCCAGTTTCCGAAATTTCCCCTTTTTGGAGAGATCGATGGTCTTTCGGGACTTTCACTGAAACTCGACCACTTCTTTCGGCTTCCGTCACACGTATCCTCTGACTAGTACTTGGGACCCTGCTTTCGGCTTTTTGCTCTTCGCGATTTCGGGAGTTGCGTTTACTTGAAACTCTGTCTCTTGACTCCCAGAACCCCGAAACCTGATTGGAGCCCTAAGTTATTATTCCATGACCTTTTCGGTAGTTTTCTCCTTCCTCTCTTCGGGATTTCGTGAACCGGAAGTTTGAACTCTCAATTCCAAAAATCCCTGCCCCCTCTTCTTCCCGACACCCGAAGTGCCGAAATCCCAAAATTCCACACCAAAGTCCTATCGTGTTTCGTGACTTCAGGATTTTCACTCCACTATGTCTTGGCTCCTTGTCATCAGGACTCCCGAAATACCAAACTCCGAATTCCTGAAGTGTCGAAACTCACTCATTCAACTTCACACGCGATAATCCCTTTCACGATTTGGGAATGTGAATGACCAAAGGTTTTGGTCTACAGTTCAACCTTATGAAACCTAAAATTTTGAAATGATCTAACAGCTTAACTGACCACAATAAACGATCCACGTTGATTCTTGAAACCAACGTGATGGGTTCACCCAACTCCTAACCACCTTGCAGCTTCACTGGATCCTACAGTCCTCACGACTTTGTGAGTTCTCCACGGAGAATTATGACCGTCCGATTCACTCCTCAAGAATCTCTGGCCAAACCAACTTGGCGTCCTTCCAATGAACTTAACTTCTATACGATGATTTCTCTCCCCGTCTTCCTTTGGAATCTTCAAAGGTACTAACCCTCCTGATCTTTCACTTGTGAACTTAAGTCTCCAAGAGAGATCCTGCTCGCACTCCTTGCGGTAATCTTTCAAATAACCTCTAGTTATTTGAGTCCTTGACTCTGTGCACTCTTTGCAACAACAGTCCTTCCACCTTCACCTTAGTTGATAACTTCTAAGGCTTCAACTAGCCTGCACACACCTTGCACGACTCTGTGCTTCACCTGCACTTTTTTTGGTATGAGAACAACGCTATCTCTCTTGAGCTTTCTGAGATAAAACTCAGACTCTTGTCAATGCACACCTTGTGGACGTTTCACTGCACTCCTTGCAAGAACTCTCAAGATGAGAAATAATTGAAACTCATTCTTCCCCTCTATCAGACTTCATACACTTAACATGAAATCACACATTTAACCCAGCATTGAAACAAATGCATAAACAGAGAGAATAAAACAACTGTAAACATACCATTCAACAAATGTAAATAGTAAGCATCATAACACCATGAATATTGAGTCAAAGCTTTATATATTAACTCAAGTGCTCCTGTACATGGGTTCTTCTCTAGAACTCTCAGCTTACAAATTCTGGATAATAATAATGTTACAATGATACAAGGGTGAGGGTTTCTATATCCGTTTTCCCTCCTACTCTCTAAACTGTCTAATCTATGAATTCAAATCTACCTACTTTCATTAAACAGACTTAATGTCTATTACATCCGGTAGATGAGAGAAAATCGTTCAAGATATGTTTACAACATGAAAGTACACTTCCTTTAACTACTACATTAATATTTGCTCATTAATTTTTTCAAAACATTTCAAAATGTGCAAAATTTGTGCTGTGCTTTTCTAGCTGTCTTCCGCCTTTATGCTTGTTTGGCTGGCTAGTTAGGATGCTCTTACATCATACTCCCTCACTTGAACATTTTCATGAACTCTTGTTCATGAGCTCTTGCATGGTCTGTCCATGCTTATGAATTTCTGCTTCATCTTCCCAACTAGCATCTTCAACTGGATGTCCCTTCCATTTGACCAAGTATTCAAAATACTCTTTTCTCCTGGTCTTTTTGCTAATCCTTTTGTCAATTATGCTTTCCATCTGTGGCTTTTCAGCTACAGGAAATTGTTTGGTCCATTGAACTTCTTTCTGCTCATCTTCTACTCTTGCTTCTTCAGCTTTGTAAGGGTACAAATCTGTGACATTGAATATTGGTGAGATTCCGACCCCATCGGGTAATTCAATCTCATATGCGTTTTCCCCAAATTTCCTTATGACCTTGCATGGTCCAATCTTTTTCATCTTCAGCTTATTATACGTTCCCCTTGGGAACCTTTCCTTCCTTAGATGCGCAAGAATCAAATCACCAACCTCAAATTGAAGTTCTCGTCTATGTTGATATGCTCTCCACTTGTATTCTTGACTTGAACTCTGCAATCTCTCCTTAATTCGGCTGTGAAGCTCCTTCATTCCTTCTGCAAAGTCCTTTGAACTAGCACTCCTGAATTCATTTTGTTCTGAATCATTCAATTCAGAAACTCCTCTTGGCTGCATTCCATATACAATCTGGAATGGACTCTTCCCTATGCTTCTATTAACAGAATCATTATAAGCGAATTCTGCCTATGGTAGAATGTGATCCCACTAACTGTGGTGCTCAATCACTAAGCTTCTTAACAAATCTCCCAGGCTCCTATTCACAACTTCTGTTTTTCCATCCATCTAAGGATGATATGCTGAGCTAAAAGACAAACTTGTCCCCAAATTCTTCCATAAGGTCCTCCAGAAATGTCCTACGAAATTTGTATCTTGATCAGAAACGATACTCCTTGGAAAGCCATGAAGTCCAACGACTTCCTTGAAAAATAGGTTCGCAATATGAGTTGCGTCGCTGGTTTTCTGGCATGGTATGAAATGTGCCATTTTTGAAAATTTGTCAACTACCACAAAGATTGAATCATATCCTCTTTGTGTCCTTGGCAGTCCCAATATGAAATCCATGCTCACTGCGTCCCACGACCTTTCTAGTATGGGTAATGGTTGATATAACCTTGTGTTCTGTCTTTTTCCTTTCGTGTGTTGACGAATTCTGCATCTATCCACAAATTTCTTGACATCTTCCCTCATCCCTAGCCAAAAATATGAGCCATTCAAATTTGACAACATCTTGTCATGACCGAAATGTTCGGCCAATCCTCCACTGTGTTTTTCCTTCAACAGATTCTCCCTCATGGAGCATTTTGGAATACATAGTTGATTTCCCCTGAACAATAATCCATCCTAGATCATGTATTCAGTCCATTGTCTTCTGTCTCTGAGAATTGGATTCTCAAATGCCTCATATGCCTCCTTGAAATCTGGATCATCCCTGTACATTTCTTTGAGGTTATCAAAACCCAAAGTCTTGACTCTGAATTCATGCATAAAAAAACATTTCCTACTCAAAGCATCAACAACTTTATTAGCAGTTCCAGAAATATGCTTAATCACAAAAGTAAAATTTTTCATGAATTCAACCCATTTAGCATGTTTTTGGTTCAAATTCTCCTGTTGAGTCACGAATTTCAAAGCGTGATTATCACTATACAAAACAAACTCTTTAGGAACCAAATAATGTCTCCATTTCTTTAGCGCTTGTATGACTACATAAAATTCTTTGTCATATGTTGAGTACTTAATATTTTCTTCATTCATTTTTTCACTGAAGTATGTGATCGGCCTGTTGTCTTGGCTCAAGACCACTCCAATTGCAAATCCACTCGTGTCACACCTGACCTGGAATGTCTTGCTGAAATCCGGCAAAACCAGAATTGGTTGCTTAATGATCCTCTTCTTCAGCAGATTAAAGCTATTCTCTGCTTCTTCTGTCCAGTGAAAAGATTTATGTCTTTTCTTCACCGTATCCATCATTGGTGTGCTAATTCCACTGAATTTTTGGATGAATTTCCTGTAGAATCTAGCCAAACCATGGAAGCTTCATACTTCAAATATACTCTTCAGCGATGGCCAATTATTAATCGCCTTTACCTTTTCCAGATCCATTTTCATCTCATTTGCAGAGATAACAAAACCCAAATAAATGAGTTATGTCCTCATAAATGATGATTTCTTTATATTAATCAGAAATTTATCTTGCTGTAATCTCCTCATCATTGCAACTAAATGCTTTAAGTGCTATGCTTTTGTCCTGCTGAAAATTAATATATCATCAAGATATAAAATGACGAATTTCCCTATGAAATCATTCAGGACTTCATTCATCAATATCATGAAAGTACTGGGCACATTTGTTAAGACAAATGGCATAACAAGCCATTCATACAGCCCCTCATTCCTCTTGAATGGTGTCTTCCATTCATCACCTTCTCTCACCCGAATTTGATGATACCCGCTTTTCAAATCAATCTTTGAAAAAAATCTTGCTCCACTCAAGCAATCCATCAAGTCATCCATCCTTGGCAATGGAAATCTGTATTTGATGGTAATCTTATTGATTTCCATTGAGTCTGTACACATTCTCCAGCTTCCATCTTTCTTTGGACTGAGCACTGTTGGAACAACGCATGTATTTAAGCTCTCTCAAATCAATCCCTTGTCCATTAAGTCCTGGACTTGTCTCTTAACCTCTTCATTTTCCTGCAACGTCAATCTGTACGTGGCTTTGTTTGGAAAACTGGCTCCAGGTATAAGGTCGATATGATTGTTTATACTCCTGATAAGTGGCAATGAACAAGGTAGTTTGTCCACTACTATATCAACAAACTCTCCCAACAATTCCTGGATTTCTTCTGGTAAATCATCTATTCTTGTACAGGTCAAAACAATTTTAGGCTTCCTGACCACAATAAATTGTGTGTCTTCCTTCTTCTTAACCTCATCAAGAATTTCATTCCCACTCATGAGAAGTACAGTGTTGCTCGTCTTTGTTTTCCCCTCTTGGTTTTTAATCAGTAGCAACATGTGCATCCTCCCATTCTTCTCCAGGGTGTATGTGTTCTTTTTCCCATCATGAACCACATTTCTGTCATATTGCCATGGTCTACCCAACAACAGATGACAAACATCCATTGGAATGACATCATATAATATTTCATCCTTATATCCTCCTATTTTAAATTCAACTAAACAATGTTTAGTGACATTTACCTGATGTCCTTTTTGTAGCCATGAAACTCTGTATGGGCTTGGATGTGAAACAGTCTCCATCTCTAGATTTTCTACCATCTCTGTAGATACGAGATTGTCTGTTCTACCATTGTCCACTATGACCTTGCATACCCTATCCTTAGTTTATCAAGTAGTCTGAAACAAACTGTTTCTTTGGGCAAGGTTCTCTGCCTCCTTCTCTGGCTTCAAGAGAACTTTCCTCATCATCAAAGATCTTTTTCGCTCAGCATCTTCTGCCTCAAAATTCCATCCTTGAGCTTCGGCAATGTGAGTTTCACCACCATCTTTCTTCTTATTTGGACACTCATAGGATTTATGTCCGATTTTTCCACAGACAAAGCATTTCACTTCACCTCCTCTACCGCTTCCTCGTCTTCTGGCTCGAGGAAAAGTATTTCTATCAACATACTGCCTTCCTTGTGAGCTTCCTCCCCTCTCAGGTTGAGTTTGAGGTTTTTTTCCCTCTTCTTTAGGTTTATGAGTTCTATCTTGGGCAATTGTTTTGCCTCTGACTTGATTTCTACCTCGACCTCTTTGATATTGCTTCCAGCTCAGCTTCTCTTCATCTTTCAGAGCCATCTGATAAGCATCTTCTACAGTCAGAATGGTCATCATTCTCATCTCATATTGAATTTCATATCGTAGACCATTCATGTACCTGACAACTTTTTCATCATTGCTTTCCTGATGACCTGCTCTGATGTTTATCCTGTAGAATTCTTCAGTGTAATCCTTCACTAACATCAACTTCTATCTCAAATTCTGCATCCCCCAAAACAAAGTGATTTGATAATCCTTGGGTATAAATTTTTCTTTCATATTTGCAACCATTCTATCCTAGATTTTGATTTTCTGTTTGCCTTTGCAACATCTGTCAGCCTACAGTTCATCCCACCATAGTGTTGCATACCCTTTAAGTCTAGTAACATCATGTTTGACCTTCTTGTCTTCCTCGACATCCTCATAGTCGAAGTATTTATACAGAGCTCTAATCTAGTCTAGAAGCTCTTCAACATCCAAGTGTCCCTCATACACTGGAATGTCCATTTTCACTCTGGCACCTATCCTTTCAACAACCTTGAATAGGAATTCATCTGCAACATCTTTGACTGCAACTTCTTCTTCTTCATTTCCAGCTTCATTTCCACTTTCATCTTCGCTGATATCCCTAAGGTCAACTGTGCGCGTCTATACTATCTCCATGGCATCAAGCCTGGCATGTAACTCACACATTTCTCTTTCCCTTGCTGGATTAGGCATTGGCATTGGCTTGTCTCTTCTTCTCGGAGGCATGGCTATAAAATGTTCCTCTTTTCTCTGCTATAGAAAGCAAAGAAATTATTCTACAGCTCTGATACCACAACTGACGCAGACCCCCGACCCTCGGGCCAAGATCTGTGCATGATTGTTCTAAATCTTCCCCTGAGTCTAATTGACTCTTTGATTTCCTCACAGGAAATAATTCACACACACAAACAGGTGTATTCCACAGGTCCTTCTTAGTTATGCCTATGTGATCAAACACTGATGTTAACTCCACAACCGACCAACAAATGTGATCGGGGCTTTTTTCCTTTTTGGATTTTGGATTTCACGATCTCGCGAATCCTATTGTCGAGCCCCTTGTCTCTTCAACCTCCGAAACCCAAAACGTCAATGAGGGTTGACTCCTTTAATGCGCCAAACACACGCCTCTTTTTGCCACTTATTTCGGCTTTTCGGGACTTGAGTGATTGACCAACACTCGTTCCTCTTCCCTTATGATTTCCCAGTTTCTGAAATTTCCCCTTTTTGGAGAGATCGATGGTCTTTCGGGACTTTCACTAAAACTCAACCACCTCTTTCGGCTTCCATCACACGTATCCTCCGACTGGTACTTGGGACCCTGCTTTCGAATTTTCGCTCTTCGCGATTTCAGGAGTTGCATTGACATGCAACTTTGTCTCTTGACTCTTAGAATCCTGAAACCCGATTGGAGCCCTAAGCTATTCATCCATGACCTTTTCGGGAGTTTTCTCCTTCCACTCTTCAGGATTTCATGAACCAAAAGTTTGAAATCTCGATTCCAAAAATTGGTGCCCCCTTTGCTTCTCGACACCCAAAGTGCCGAAATCCCAAAATTCCATGCCAAAGTCTTGTCGCGTTTCGCAACTTCAGATTTTTCACTCCACTATGTCCTGGCTCCTTGTCTTCAGGACTCCCGAAATACCGAACTCTGAATTCTCGAAGTGTCGAAACTCACTCATTTAGCTTCACATGTGATAATCCTTTTCGTGGTTCGGGAATGTGAATGACCAAAGGTTTTGGTTTGCACTTCAACCTTACAAAACCTGAAATTCCAAAATGATCTAACGGGTTAACTGACCACAATAAACGGTCCACGTTGATTCTTGAAACCAAAGTGATGGGTTCACCCAACTCCTAACCACCTTGCAGCTTCACTAGATCCTACGGTCCTCGCGACTTCGTGAGTTCTCCACGGAGAATTTTGACCATCCGATTCACTCCTCAAGAATCTCTGGCCAAACTGACTTGGCGTCCTTCCACTAAACTTAAATTTTGTGCGATGATTTCGCTCCCCATCTTCCTTTGGACTCTTCAAAGGTACTAACCCTCCTGAGCTTTCACTTGTGAACTTAAGTCTCCAAGAGAGATCCTGCTCGCACTCCTTGCATCAATATTTCAAATAACCTCTGGTTATTTGAGTCCTCAACTATGTGCACTCTTTGCAACAACAGTCCTTCCACCTTCACCTTAGTTGATAACTTCTAAGGCTTCAACTAACCTATGCACACCTTGCATGGATTTATGCTTCACCTGCACTTTTGCTGGTATGAGAACAATGGTATCTCTCCTAAGCTTTCTAAGATAAAACTCAGACTCTTGTCAACGCACACCTTGTGGACATTTCACTGCACTCCTTGCAGGAACTCTCAGGATGAGAAACAATTGAAACTCATTCTTCCCCTCTATCAAACTTCATGCACTTAACATTGAAACAAATGCATAAACAGAGAGAATAAACAACTGTAAACATACCATTCAACAAATGTAAATAGTAAGCATCATAACACCATGAATATTGAGTCAAAGCTTTATATATTAACTCAAGTGCTCCTGTACATGGGTTCTTCTCTACAGCTCTCTGCTACATCTCTCAGCTTACAAATTATGAATAATAATAATGTTACAATGATACAAGGGTGAGGGTGTCTATATCCATTTTCCCTCCTACTCTCTAAACTGTCTAATCTATAATTCAAATCTACCTACTTTCATTAAACAGACTTAATGTCTATTACATCTGGCAGATGAGAGAAAATTGCTCAAGATCTGTTTACAACATGAAAGTATGCTTCCTTTAACTACTACATTAATATCTTCTCATTAATTTTTTCAAAACAATTCAAAATGTGCAAAATGTGTGCTGTGCTTTTCCAGTTGTCTTTCGCCTTTATGCTTGCTTGGATGGCTGCTTACGATGCTCCTGCATCAAATATTTATAATTTATGAAATAAATTATATTAATATATTAATGAGTATGATCATATACACAAAAAATGAAACTTTATATGTATTATTAATATAAATTTTCACAATTATTAATATATTACCTCTCATTTTTTTCATTCTATCTTTCCCCAATAGATGCTCCTGATCTTCAAATTTTTTGATGGAGTTCACATCCCAAATGCGATCCACTGCATGCATAGTTGACGCTTCTAATTTAGGAAGATACTAACTAATATACACCATGGATTGATAAACCATATATCCCTCCACCATAGAACCCTCAGGACATGCTCTTTGTCTAACCAATGCCTTCAATTATTTCGAGTGCCTCTCCACCATCCACATTGACCTTGTGTGAAGAGGTCCACAAATTTCAATCTCCCCAACTTGTTGTATGAGGTGGTTTTCTTGTGCATTGAAAAATGTAGGAGTTATATACTTTTGCATTTCACACATTAGACGAGGAATTTCTCTCTTCCAATACTTTATATCATCTTCATGGATCTGTTTCAATGACAACCATCTACATGAGATCATGAAACAATAAAATATCATGTTTCAACATAACATAACATAATATATTACATTACAAGTAAAACACGTGTCATTAAGTACAAAAGTAATTTGAAAGAACATTTTGCATATAAATCAAAACTACGTCTTACCTCATGTATTTTCCAAGATCATATATAACTTGTTTGACGTTGTTGTCAAAGTAGTTTGGGAGATATAGCGGTAGGACATACTGTAACAACAAAATGAATCATTATTTGTTTCGACCAAAGTAGACAAGAAAAAATAAAAAAACAAAAGATCTATAAGGCCAATATATATAAATATGTATACCAAAATTATTACCTTAATGAAGGTATGTCAATCATGTGTTTTTACCCCACCAAATTCACCTTTCTTCGTTAAGATATTTTTTATGTTTGAAGCAAAACCCATGAGAAATTTAATTCTTTGAATGACCTCTTTTACATCATTGCTTTGTTGCTCCGTTAATAACCATGGAAGGTCATTTCGGTCTAGTACTCCATCTGATCTATTTGAATATCAGATCACACTTCGCATTGCATGATTGGCTTCCTGAATGTCAGTACAAATTTTGACAAAATTTTTTTTGTCCCTCCTACCATCTATGATTCTCCATAACATTTCAGTCACATTCTTCCTGATATGAATTGTATCAAACAAATGAGCTATTTTTAGCTCCTCATAGTAGGGCAACCTCATGAATTGAGCGGGATAAGATTTCATTCCTCGTGGAAGCCTATTATTAATACCTTCATGATGATTGTGACCTTCATGAAGCATAAAATAAATCACAAAAACAATTATCAAATACGGTAACATAATTCAATGATTAAAATAAAAATTCAAAACATTACATGATCTATGATACATTATGAAATTGAGTACCTTGATGATTTCTATTATATTCCAACCTCCATAGCTGAGGTGTCATTCTTAGTGGTTTTAAACCGGTCTCTTCTTTCCCATTGAAAATATTTTTTTTTCAGTAGTACGATACCTATGGTTCTTAGGAACAAGGTTCCTATACTCATCAAACACCATCTTTCCTAAATTTTTTGAATGTCGATACTTCATCTTAGGGCCACAAACTGGACATGCAAATTTACCCTTTGTTTGAAGACCTGCAACAAATGGATTAATGTCAATTATATGATGAGATTATTTAAAAATTAAACATGCATCATGATAACATTACAATATTATATAGTATTAAAGAGAAATATTAGTCTGCTACATACCACAAAAATGTGTTAGTCCAGGGGCATCATGGATTGTCCATAAAAGTATTCCACAGAATTTAAATTTATTCTCCCTAATTGGTTTACATATGTCATACATTGTGATGCCAACCCATAACTTTAGTAGCTCGTCGATGAGAGGCTCGATATATACATTCATATATTTAACCTAGTACTTACCTAATTGTTTGAAATTACAGATAATTACTATAGGAATGATATCATGTAATATATATAATTAAATAAATAAACAAAAGATATTATGCAAAAATTGAAACAAATGAAAATGTTAAATTCAAAAAATTAATGTAAACAAATACCTGGAACAATCATTGTCAACATTATGTGCTCCCTCTTTATTGACATCCAAGGAGGAATGTTATTGTTGACAAAAAAAGTAGGCCACACTAAGTAAATAGACCTAAGCTCTTTGAATGGATTAACACCGTCAACGTCCAATGAAAGCCTAACATTACAAGGTTCATCTTTGAAATCTCCCATTTTTCCTCAATTTCCCTAATGCAGAACCATCGACAGGCATTCAAAGAACACCATCTCCACTTCTGTTACGTTCACGGTAATCCATAAATTGTGCTATGCTTTCACACCTGAAAAATCGGTACAAACGTGGAATTATGGGAATATGACAAAGAACCTTTCGAGGCACCCTTTTTGTTACTTGATTGATTCAATATCTACTGATAAGACATTGCAGACATTTTGTTTTTGAAGAATGTTGTCCATAATATATAATATGGTCATTAGGACATGCATCTATAGTTTGATAATCCATTCCAATGTCTTTCATAATGGCATGTAAACCTCAATATGTACGAGGTAAAATATTTGACGATGGTAACAAAAATTCACCTAACAATCTACAACATAACAAATAACTAGTTAATGTAAGAATATTAATCGTAAAAATTGCATTCTTAATTTACACATTAATTAACACTAAAAAAAAATAGAAAAAAAATCAACATTTATGTATAATATGAGATGAAACATATTACATACCTTAGTATCTATGTCATACAAGTGTTTGACAAATTATTCATAACCTTTAAGTTCACTAGCAGCAATGTAGTGGAGAGAAGATTTGCTCTTGATCCTTCATAAAGTCGTTTATTTTCCTTTTCTAATAGAGGTTCATCATAAATACCAACATTTTCCCCATCCTCATCCGGCTGCGAAAACAAATCTTGGATCATTTGATTTTTCCATCATCTTCATCCATGGGACCATTAACTTGATTTGTCCCATCATCTTCTTCCATGAGATCCTCATTTTCTTGGTCCTGATGATGTTTCTCAACTTGTACAACATCATTTCTACTAATACTTGGTGCAATATTATGTGGAAAGTTAGAGGGCAACTCTAACTTTATAATTACAAACAATCATGCAAAATTAGTGTGTGCTATAACAAACATTCAAACAATATATATATATATATATATAAAATTGACAAAATAAAAAAAGATAACGAGTATATAGCTAATTACCATGGGATGATATTCATTCGATCCGCCATCAATGTGCCCATATTTCCTACAATGTTTTGTATCTGTTGCTATTAAAATTCTTACGGGACGTCTAAGGCAACATCTTTTACAAGGGAAATAACATCTACCATCACCCTTTTCACCCACTTTACTTTTTTTCCCACCTCTAACAACATTCTGCGACATTCTTTCACACCAAAATACCCTTTCAGAACCGTCATTGTTATAGAAAGATTTTCACAACATCTTTAAATCATCAAATATTTATAGTCCAATTTTAGGTCACGATCGTCGCAATTGCGACGACCGTGACCTAAAAAAATTTCTGTTTTTTACCTATTTATTTGTCATTTTTAACGGTCAATTTTAATGTTAGGTCAGTTGTCGCTCTTGCGACGAACGTTGACCATATTAATTAAACAAACTAGATGCATCACTCTTGCGATTAACATTGACCATATTAATTTAGTCAAAGTACATGCGTTGAGATAGCGACGAATATGGGGTGGATTTATAAAAATTGAACTTTTTCTCTTGCATGTTGCGATGAAAGAGTACTTTCGTTGCAAGTGGTCGTCGCAAATTTTTCAATATGTAGTAGTGAATGGTGGCACAAATTATAAGAGTTTTGTCAACCTCCTGAACCTTCGAGACCCTTGGTATGTAGGAAAGAACTGACGGGGAATTTTCTCCATATACTGCTTCAAAAAAAGTCATGCGGGTACCAGTGTGGTAAGATCTTTTATACCACCATTCAACTAGGGTAACCATTGATCCCACTGATGTTTTTGGTCAGATGAAAAACATATCAAATATGTTTCCAAACACTTTTTCCAACTTCCATTATTCCATTAGTCTATGGGTGATAAGCAATACTGAGATGTAATTGTGTTCCATGGAGCCTGAATAGTTCTTGCCAAAAATTGTTGGTGAAAGTGGGATCTCTTTCAGATACAATAGAATGAGGCATGCCATGAATCTTGAAAATATGATCCATGAAAATATGAGCCACTATGGATGTTGTGAATGGGTGTTGAAGAGAATAAAAATGAGCATATTTGGAAATGAGATCAACTACCACCATAATGAATGACTTATTGCTAGATTTAGGTAAGCCCAAAATGAAATCCATAGAAATGTCCCTCCAAATAGCTGGTGGAATCATAAGAAATTGTATTTTTTCTGGAGATTTGACAGTTCCCCCTTTGTTGCATTGAAAAACATCGCATTCAACCACAAAGGTGCAAACATCTTGTTTCATACCATCGCAAAAAAAAGAACATTTAACTCGTTCATAGGTTTTGGTAAACCCAAAATTCCATGTTGTGGGTGAAGAATGAAGCTCAAAAATCACCTTGGATTTAAGTTGGAACTAGTGGGTTAAATATAGACTACCTTTATGGGGAATATATTCATTGTGTCAAGAGTATGCTAGAGAAACTGGAGAATTGGCTTGTAATTATTGGATCAGTCGAGAATTTTTGGTGTCTTTCAACCATTCCTAGCGAAGATCTTGGAGCCAATATGGTTTAATGAAGGAGATAGAAAAAATGGATCCTTCTTCTTCATACTTTCTGGACAGAGCATCAACCACTACATTTTCTTTTCCCTTCTTATAAATGATCTCATAATCATAGCCAAATAGCTTGGTCACCCATTTTTGTTTCTCCTGGTATGAAATCCTTTGTTCTAGGAAATACTTGAGGCTCTGATCATTGGTTTTAATTTGGAAGTGTTTCCCTAAGAGATCAGGACACCAGATATCCACAACATGCAAAATAACCAACATTTCCTTTTCATAGATTTATTGGCTAAGATGTCTCTATGAGAGTTGTTTTCTAGTGAAGGTCAAGGGTCTACCCTCTTGCATGAGTATTGCACCAATGCCTTTCCTGTAGGCATCACATTCAAGGAAAAAAGTCTTTTTGAAGTTAGGAAGGGCCAAGATAGGAGTTGTGCACATGGCTTATTTCAATGCTTGAAATGATTGATCAGCTATTGGAGTGAAAGTCAAAGAATTCGTTTTTAGGAGAGCAGTAAGAGGTGATGCAATTTTTCCATAATTCTTAACAAACTTGCGATAATATCCTTTTAAACCCAGAAAACCATGCAATCTATTGAGAGTTCTTGGGATCGGCTATGTTGGATTACTGAGAGGGGGGCTGAA
This sequence comes from Picea engelmannii, assembly GCA_009831015.1. Taxonomy (NCBI): domain Eukaryota; kingdom Viridiplantae; phylum Streptophyta; class Pinopsida; order Pinales; family Pinaceae; genus Picea; species Picea engelmannii. Next base: position 628,745 of record ML783889.1, on the reverse strand, counting down.
TCAGTAATAGAGAAATTCAATCCTTTTTAACCACAATATGCAAGTGTTATATCAATGTATCATTTTCATCCAATAGTTGCAGAGTAATACACATACACAGTACACCAGTTTTTTTACGTGGAAACCCAAAACGGGAGAAAACCACATAATGATTTTTCTTATATGTCTTTAAGAATTACATTCATTGGAAGCACTAACTTCCTTTGTTTTCCAGCTGCAACTGGAAGGAGGCTCCAACCCCCTAGTTTCTTAGGCTACAACCTGAGGGAAGCTCCAACTCCCCAATTCTACGGATACAACTAGAAGGAGGCTACGACCCCCTATGTTCTCTGGCAAAAACTGAAAGGTGGATACAACCACCTGTCCTTTCCCCATCCAACTACCCTAACGTAATAGTAGAATGATGGAACCACTGTCACACTATCACTGTGAGATATACTGTTGTAAACTTGTACCAATCAACCTGCACCAAACAACCTGTACCAATAAACTGAACCATGCATCAACCTGTACCTCAACCTCTAATCAACCTATACCATAAACAAGTGCATCAACCATGCACCAAACTGCACCAAACAACCTGTAATCAACTCGTACCATAAACAAGTGCATCAACCATGCACCAACCTGTACCATGAACAAGTGCATCAACCATGCACCAAACCTATACAAATAACAAGTCATAACAACCTATCCAAACAACCTATCACAACAACCTGTCTCATCAATCTTATCAACCAAATCATATCTACTCACCAAGATCAATCACCAAGACAACTCTCAAAGATGTGCATCTACCGAGCATAACACAACAACTCATAATCATCACCAAGATCAATATGTGCTTCTAATAATATACCAATACAAGTATGCTACATCATCCATAAACAATGTATCAGCAATACTACTAACAAGTGCCTCCAACCATTTTCCAAGTATGTACCAATCATGTATCAACTAGTCATCAACTATGACTCATCAAGATGTACCAACATCATCAACTATACACCTCATGTATGTGCCAACTCATCAACCACTTGTCTCAACCATGTACCCAACATGTACCTCAACCAAAATCCCTCATCAATTTCATCATATAAATATGATTTGTAACTCTATAATAGACCTTTTGTATAACATCACATACCTGCAAACCTTCCTTAACTTTAATAACATGAGACTAGCATTTTCATCAAACCTTACTTTAGTCTCACATGACTAATTTTGGATTAGTCAACAACCCTAACTTGAAATAATCATAAATATGTACCTATAATGAATAAATATCTAAACTTGGTACACAATGTTATTCAGTGTCATTTATGCAATTTCTCCAGACTTCACTACTTGGAACCTCTCAGAAAAGGAGTTATAGCAAAAATGGCATACCTTGTTGAATTCTGGCTTATTCTAGAGAGCGAACTTGTAGAGCATACCCCATACAGAATGATTGTTGTATGGATCGAAAAATTGTACACAGACTAATAAAGACTGTACTCTAACCAATACATTTGGTCTTACTAAATTTGGATATGTTATGAAGAAGTTATGGCGTTTTTACCCGAAACAGATGTTTTAGACTAGTTTTAGGACTAGCCACAAACCCTACTTTCCACGGCGTGTAACTCCAAAAATACAATGAAACAAAATATGAAATTTGTATCACAACTACTTGGATATTTTTCCTCAATGGAATCCCAATTTTACAGTCCGAAGAATTCTAGAAAAACATTTATTGTGAAAATGGTGAGATGACCTGTAAATAACATACCTTAGAAAGCATCATCAAAAGAATTTATCCTCCCTTGAATTTCGTCCTTCTTTACTTCACCTTCCCTCTGAAATTTGGCTTAGATATACTTTGGTTACCTCAATCACCTGTAGATATTCATTATGCTCAAGTTTGATTTTAAATGAGAGAGCCTTGCCTCTTATTTATACTTTCATGTAGCTTCCTCAAGGGTTTATCTTTTAACCATCTTAACCCACTTTCGGTTAACCCACTTCTAACCACTTGTCAACTTAGTAATTTCTCCATTAAATTTACTATTTAAATATTTTATTTTGTATTCAATTTGAATTATAGTACACTCATTACTTCACTTTATTATTTACCTTCTAAAATCTCTTAAACCACTTTGACTACTTTGACCTTTTGGGTTTTTAGATGACTCATGAAGGTTCTCCAACTTCACATGGCCATAGCTCTCTAACCGTGAGGAGTTATGTGACGTTACACATACCACTAGAAATCGCATTCCATGTACTATCCATATAGAATATTCGTACCTACAAATATATCAAAACACATACCATTATCCATCAAACAAACTTGGGTCCATTACCCAAACCTTTCTCCAACTTCACATGGACATAACTCTCTAACCGTGAGGAGTTATGTGACATTCCACATACCACCAGAAATGGAATGATATGTACTATCCATATGAAATAGTATTACCTAAAAATATATCAAAACTACTACCATTATCCATCAAACAAACTTGGGTCCATTACCCAAACCATTGTGCTACCAAAATTCGCTATCGGACTTTCTTCAAGGGTTGAAATCAATGATAACCAACCCAACTAATCAACAATATCCCCCTTTTGAATTGATGGAAACACTCTGATGCAATATTGAATTCATGTCACTCATGCCCCCCCTTTACCTTTAACTTTGCATATGATAAATCTCTCCCCCTTTGTCATCAATGGTAAAGGTATCTTTCCATCTGGGGTTGCTCCCCCTAACTGAACTGTCCTTGGGGACACTCCCCCTGACTGAAATGTTTCTGAAAAGAATCTTCCAACCTAAACTGTCCTCTTCATGGTGCTTCCTCATGTAAATCTAAGACATATAAGATAACAATTCAAAACCATTCACTTTGGAGTGGAAATTACTCTGAGTCTCTAGCATAGATACTCAAATGATTCCCGTGGAAGTGGTTTTGTAAAGATGTCTTCCACTTGTTATTTTGTTCCCACATATTCGACTCTAATGTTTTTCTCTGTAACCTATTCCCATAGAAAGTGATACTTGATTGGAATGTGCTTCGTCTTGGAGTTCATCACTGGGTTCTTTGAGATATTGATGGCACTTGTATTATCACAATAGATTGGAATGGGATCATCATACTCAACATGTATATCTGTCATAGTTTGTTTCATCCATAAAACCTGTGTACAACATCTTGTTGCTACAATATACTCTGCCTCAGTTGTAGATAAGGATATTGATGATTGTTTCTCACTTAGCCATGATACTAAACACTCACTCAAGTAGAACGTTGCTCCACTGGTGCTTTGTCGGTCATCAATGAAACCTTCCTAATCTGCATCTATGTAGGCAATAAGTGATAGATCCTTTCCTTTTGGATACCATGATCCAAACTCTTCTATTCCTTTGAGATATCTAAAAATACTCTTTACTGCTAAGACATGTTATTCCTTTGGTGCTGCTTGAAATTGTGCCACCTATCCAACTGCCTGCATTACATTTGGTATGGATGTTGTCACATATAGTAAGATACCAATCATTGACCTATATTGCCTCTGGTTTTTAGACTTTGAATCATCATCTTTTCTCAACTTGCAACTAGTTTGCATAGGAGTGGTAACTAGTTAGCAATATTCCATTCTGAACCTCTTTAGCATTTCTCTGATATACTTAGTTTGAGAAATAAAAATTCCTTGGTTGCTTTGACATATCTGAAGACCCAAAAATAAGGATAGTTCTCCAAGTAATGAAATTTCAAATTCATTCTACATATCCTTTGCAAATTTCTGTCTTAACCTACCATTAGTACTTCCAAAACAATATCATCAACATAAATTTCAATTAATAAAATACTACCTTGAGTTACCTTGATGTAGAGGTTGTTGTCTGTGCTTCCTTTCCATAGTTCATAGGGAGTTTTTTCATTTTTTTTTTTCTGAGTATTACTCTGTTTTGAATGTGACCTATTGTATGCACTGCATGTGTCCAAAACATATCTATCAATTTGGAATCCATTATCATTGTTCGATCCATTTCCTGTGTAATTATCATCCATTATGATAATGTTCCTTTGTCTCTCAACCACTCCATGAACCAATCTATGAATCCATTCTCTCATCCACTATCATATATCTGTCCAAACCTACTAAGTGTTCTTATGATTCCATTTCTGTCCATACTATCCAAGACTCTACTTGCGAAATTATCCATAATTCTGACCCATTTATCACTATACTATCATGAAGTCTTGATTAATCTATCAAATTATACTTCTGCTAACTGACTGCTTTGAATATGTCTTCTCAAACTCTGCAAGTTGCTTGAAGGATGGTTCTTTGGTCTGTCACAACTATTACATAGA
>ML783889.1:587418-624329 GCA_009831015.1 Picea engelmannii | reverse complement strand
CCTGTCTAATATTCATATTACCTAGGAGTCTCTAAGTCAGATGGATCAGAACAATTCCTGCTCTGATTTGTATTCATCATCATCTTCATTGGTAGATTCATTATCTCTCTGAGATCTAAATTCTTTCTTTCTGTCTGTGGATTCATATTTCACTATAATGCCTAAAATTACAATCTCTTGAACATGTTCCTTATTTACCTATCCTTCCTTTCTTTCAGTTATTTTCCAAACCTTTCTGTATCTGGCATCTTTCTTTTTCTTTGTAGAATTTTCTTCATCTCATTTTATTTCCAATCCTGTGATCTCTGGTACTTGGTATTTGTTCACATGTTCTTCCTGTTTTCTTATCCATACTTTCTTATATATGATATCATTGTTCTCTTTCATGGAAAAATTGATCATGCTTCTACAATCACCAGCTATGTGTCCATAGTTATGAAATTTGTAACACTCAATGTTACGTGCAGCCACATAGGCACTTCTTGCTTGACCATTTCTTTTATAATCCCTACAATATGCAACCTTATGTCCAAAATTAGTACAATAAAAACAATGACCATAAAAGAAATTTACATACCTAGGAGTGAATGATCTTCTTTTTGGTGTAGTCCTTCTGAATTTTTTCCTTGACTGATCATGATCATGATTGAAGATTCTTTGTGGCTTGAAAACATATGGTTTTCTTGAAGATGTATCTTCAATAGTTTTCTTAGATTATGGTTGACCATGATTCCTTCCTTTGAGTAATTCTACATAACTCTTTCTATTTTTTTCATTCTTCTTTTCTAGCAACCTAGAGTGCTTCTCTTCATTCTGTGTAATTGATGTAGATGTTTCTGTCTCTTCAATGTTCTTTTTGAGCTTGATGATTTTACTTCTTAATGTGAAAACTTCTTCTTCAAGCTTCTCAACCTCTTCTTCTTTATTTAATATCTAAGACTTCATGAATTCTTTTGTTGTCTTCACTTCTTCAAGATAAATTTTTAATGTGATTATTTCTTCTTCAAGCACTTTCTCTTCTTGACCAAACTCTGACTCAATCTGGCTTAGATTGTTAGTTCTTTCCTTAAGATGATCTGTCAATATCTTCTCTCTCATTTTTGCTTCCTTCGGTGCTACTATGTTGGCTTCCAAACACTGCTTTTGATATTCAATATTTTCTTCGATATTTTTGGCTTCTTCTAGCTGAGTTATTAAGTTCTCGATGACCTAATGGGATTCTTAAAAAATGTGAACACTTTCCTTTTGTTTCATCAATTCTTTCTTGAGTGACTTGTTTTCTTCTCTTAGTTCATCTAAAGCACTAATCAATTCTGCCTCATAATTGTCTTCTTTTTCAATTTGTTTTTCTGTCTCATTTCCTTCATGGCATTCTATTTCAAGATGTCCTCTTTTTTCACAATTAAAGAAAACCAACATACCTCTTTTGATTATGTACTCTTCACCTTCTGAATCTGTTTGACATGGTGAACATATTTCTTCTTGATCTATACCTGCATCTTCTCTGGAATTTTATGAATATGTGATGGGTGAAGAATATATGTCATGTAACTTATCCCAAACTTCTTTGGCTGATGAATATTTACCAACCTTTTCTCTTACCGGATTAGGTAATCCTTCCAAGATGAAATCCATTGTTATTTTGTTATTCTTTTTCAATTCCTTCTTGGTTGCAGTATTTTCCCTTTTTGAACTATCATATCCTGTAATGAATGATACCCAAATATAATGCTCATGTGCCTGTAAAAATACTTTCGTTCTTATGCTCCAAATCTCATACTTTAAACCATTCTAAAAATTAAACAGTGGTACTCCATTCTCAAAATAATCCATGATCTCCTTCCAGTCGTTAAACTATTTTCTGAAGGAACCTACTCTAATACCAATTGTTGGATTACTAAGAGGGGGGTTGAATCAACAATAGAGAAATTCAATCCTTTTTAACCACAATATGCAAGTGTTATATCAATGTATCATTATCATCCAATAGTTGCAGAGTAAATAAACAATGAACAAATAAGAAATCATACACATACACAGTACACCAGTGTTTTTACGTGGAAACCCAAAGAGGGAGAAAACCACATAATGTTTTTTCTTATATGTCTTTAAGAATTACATTCATTGGAAGCACCAACTTCCTTTGTTTTCCATATTCAATTGGAAGGCGGCTCCAACCCCCTAGTTTCTCAGGCTACAACTTGAGGGAAGCTCCAACTCCCCAATTCTCTGGCTACAACCATAAGGAGGCTACGACCCCCTATGTTCTTCGGATACAACCGGAAGGTGGCTACAACCACATGTCCTTGCCCCATCCAACTTCCCTAATGTAGAAGTAGAATGATGGAACCACTGACACAATATCACTGTGAGATATGCTACTGTAAACTTGTACCAATCAACCTGCACCAAACAACCTGTACCAATAACCTGAACCATGCATCAACCTGTACCTCAACCTTTAATCAACCTGTACCATAAATAAGTGCATCAACCATGTACCAACATGTACCAAACAACCTGTAATCAAACTGTACAATAAACAAGTGCATCAACCATGCACCAACATGTACCTCAACCTGTACCATGAACAAGTGCATCAACCATGCACCAAACCTATAAAAATAACATGTCACAACAACCTATTTAAACAACCTATCACAACAGCCCGTCTCATCAATCTTATCAACCAAATCATATCTACTCACCATGATCAATCACCAAGAAAAATCTCAAATATGTGCATCAACCAAGCATAACACAACAACTCATAATCATCACCAAGATCAATATGTGCTTCTAATAATATACCAATACAAGTATGCTACACCATCCATAAACCATGTATCAACAATAGTACTAACAAGTGCCTCCGACCATTTACCAAGTATGTACCAATCATGTATCAACTACTCATAAACTAGGACTCATCAAGATGTACCAACATCATCAACTATACACCTCATGTATGTGCCAACTCATCAACTACTTATCTCAACCATGTACCTAACATGTACGTAAACCAAAAGCCCTCATCAATTTCATCATCCAAAACTGATTTGTAACTCTATAATAGGCCTGGTGTATAATAAATATCACATATCTGCAAAACTTCCTTAACTTTAACAACCAAAGACTAGCATTTTCATCAAACTTTACTTTAGTCTCACATGACTAATTTTGGATTAGTCAACAACCCTAACTTGAAATAATTATAACTATGTGCCTATAACGAATAAAGATCTAAAAATGATATACACTATTCTTCAGTGTCGTTTATGCAATTCATCCAGACTTCACTACTTGAAACCTCTCATAACAAGAGTTATAGCAAAAATGACATACCTTGTTGAATTCTAGCTTATTCTAGAGAGTGAACTTGTAGAGCATGCCCCACACATAATACTTGTTTTGTGGATCAGAAAATTGTACACAAAATAATAAATATTGTACTATAACCAACAAATTTGGTCTTATGGAATTTGGATCTGTTATGCATAAGTTATGACGTTGTTACCTAAAACACTTGTCCTAGACTAGTTTCAGGACTAGCCAGAAACCCTGTTTTCCATGGCATGTAACTCCAAAAATACAATGAACCAAAATATGAAATTTGTATCACAGCTACTTGGATATGTTTCCTCAATGGCCTCCCAAGTTTATGTTCTGAATCATTCTAGAAAAACATTTATTGCGAAAATGGTGAGATGACCTGCAAATAACATACCTTAGAAAACATCATCAAAAAAAATTATCTTCCCTTGAATTGTGGCCTTCTTTACTTCACCTTCCCTCTTAAATTTAGCTTAGATATCCTTTGGTTACCTCAGTCACCTATAGATATTCAATATTCTCAAGTTTGATTTGAAATTAGAGAGCCTTGCCTCTTATTTATACTTTGATGTAACTTCCTCAAGGGGTTACCTTTTAACCATCTTAACCCACTTTCTTTATTTTAGGGTTAACCCACTTCTAACCACTTGTCAACTTAGTAATTTATCCATTAACTTTATTATTTAAATAATTTATTTTTTATTCACTTTTACTTATAGTACACTCATCACTTCACTTTATTATTTACGTTCTTAAATCTCTTAAACCACTTTGACTACTTTGACATTTTGGGGCTTCTAGATGACTCCTAAGGGTTCTCTAACATCACATGGCCATAACTCTTTAACCGTGAGGATTTATGTGAAGTTATGCATACCACTGGAAATGGCATGACATGTACTATCCATATAGAATATTCTTACCTACAAATATATCAAAACACATACCAATATCCATCAAACAAACTTGGGTCCATTACCCATACCTTTCTCCAACTTCACATGGCCATAACTCTCTAACCGTGAGGAGTTATGTGACGTTCCAAATACCACCAGAAATGACATGACATGTACTATCCATATGGAATACTCTTACCTTCAAATATATAAAAAATAATACCATTATACATCCAACTAACTTGGGTCCATTACCCAAACCATTGTGCTACTAGAATTCACTACCAGACTTTCTTTAAGGGTTGACATCAATGACAACCAACCCAATTAATCAACAATATCCCCCTTTGGAATTGATGGCAACACTCTAATGAAATACTGAATTCATGTCACTCATGCTCCCTCTTTACCTTTACCATGCATCAACCTGTAAGCAACCTGTACTATAAACAAGTGCATCAATCATGGACCAACCTGTAGCAAACAACCTGTACCATAAACAAGTGCATCAACCATGCAATAACCTATAGCTCAAGTTGTACCATGAACAAGTGCATCAACCATGCACCAAACCTGTACAAATAACATGTCACAACAACCTGTCTCATCAATCTTATCAAGAAAACAAGATCTACTCACCAAGATCAATCACCAAGACAACTCTCAAATATTTGCATCAACAAAGCATAGCACAACAACTCATAATCATCACCAAGATCCATATGTGTTTCTAATAATATACCAATACAAGTATGCTACATCATCCATAAACCATGTATCAACATTATTACTAACAATTGCCTCCAACCATGTACCAAGTATGTACCAATCATGTATCAACTACTCATCAACTATGACTCATCAATATGTACCAACATCATCAACTATACACCTCATGTATGTGCCAACTCATCAACTACTTGTCTCAACCATGTACCTCAACCAAAAGCCTTCATCAATTTCATCATCAAAATATGATTTGTAACTCTGTAATAGATCTAGTGTATAAGATCACACACCTGCAAACCTTCCTTAACTTTAACAACAAGAGACTAGCATTTTCATCAAACTTTACATTAGTCTCACATGACTAATTTTGGATTAGTCAACAACCCTAACTTGAAATAATCATAAATATGCACCTGTAATGAATAAATATCTAAAAATGGTACACAATGTTCTTCGATGTATTTATGTAATTCCTTCAGACTTCACTACTTGGAACCTCTTAGAAAAGGAGTTATAGAAAAAATGGCATACCTTGTTGAATTTTGGCTTATTTTAGAGAGTGATCTTGTAGAGCATGCCACACATAGAATATTTATTCTTTGGATCTGAAAATTGTACACAAAATGTACTCTAACCAATACATTTGGTATTACTGAATTTGGATATGTTATGAATAAGTTATGATGTTTTTACCCGAAACACCTGTTTTAGACTAGTTTCAGGACTAGCTAGAAACCCTATTTTCCACGGCATGTAACTCCAAAAATAAAACGACCCAAAAGTGGAAATTTGTATCACAACTACTTGGATATGTTTCCTTCATGGACTCCCAATTTAACAGTCTGAAGCATTCTAAATAAAAACGTTATTGTGAAAATGTTGAGATGGCATGTAAATAGCATACCTTAGAAAGCATCATCAAAAGAATTTATCCTCCCTTGAATTTTGGCCTTCTTTACTTCACCTTCCCTCTGAAATTCAGCTTAGATATCCTTTGGTTACCTTAGTTACATGTAGATATTCAATATTCTCAAGTATGATTTGAAATGAGAGAGCCTTGCCTCTTATTTATACTTTCATGTAGCTTCCTCAAGGGTTTACCTTTTAACCATCTTAACCCACTTTCCTTATTTTAGGGTTAACCCACTTCTAACCACCTGTGAACTTAGTAATTTCTCTATTAAATTTATTAATTAAATAATTTATTTTGTATTCACTTTGGCTTATAGTACAATCATCACTTCACTTTATTATTTACCTTCTAAAATCTCTTAAACCACTTTGACTACTTTGACCTTTTGGGACTTCTAGATGACTCATGAGGGTTCTCCAACTTCACATGGCCATAAATCTCTAACCGTGAGGAGTTATGTGGCGTTCCACATACCACTAGAAATGGCATGACATGTAATATCCATATAGAATATTATTACCTACAAATATATCAAAACACATACCATTATCCATCAAACAAACTTGGGTCCATTACCCAAACCTTTCTCCAACTTCACATGGCCATAACTCTCTAACCATGAGGAAATTTGTGATGTTCCACATACCACCGGAAACGGAATGACATGTGCTACCCATATAGAATAGTATTACCTGCAAATATATCAAAACTCATAATATTATCCATCAAACAAACTTGGGTCCATTACCCAAACCATTGTGCTACCAAAATTCGCTACCAAACTTTCTTTAAGGGTTGACATCAATGACAACCAACCCAATTAATCAATAGGCCAATCCTACATAGCTTCAATTTTCTTAGGATCCACCCTTACACCATACTTTCTGACAATATGAACCAAGTAATCCACTTCCGAAGCTCCAAAGGAACATTTATATTTCTTGAGAAAAGGTTGGTGATGAGAGAGTAGACTGAGAACTTGATCCACATGGGTAAGATGGTCTACCCAGGTTTTACTATTGATGAGAATATCATCAAGGAAAAACATTACAACATGATGGATAAAAGGATAGAAAAGATGTTTCATGAGACTTTGGAAAGTGGAGGGAGAATTACACAAGCCAAAGGGAATGGCCAAGAATTCATAGTGACCCTCATGAGTGCGAAAAGAATTATTAGGAATGTCTTCCTCTTGCATACGTATTTGGTGGTATCCGGAATGAAGATCATGTTTAGTAAAATATTGAGCACCACTTAATTCATCCAAGAGATAATCAATCACAGGAATGGGAATTTTTTTGTTGATGGTGAGTTTATTGAGGGCGTGAAATTATGGACACTTACCCCAAGTACCTTCTTTTTTGAGTACCATGACCATAGGGGAATATTAGGGGCTAGTACTAGGGCATATAACACTTGTGGCTAGAAATTCTTGAACAATTTTCTCAATTTAATTCTTTTAATGGGAAAAGGGGTGATGATAAGGGTGCATATTGGGAGGAAGACTATCGGGGATGAGATGAATGGAATGATCATGAACACCATGAAAAAAAGGAAGTCTCTGGGGAGTGGAAAAAATAACTTGGTGATTGGAGATGATACATTGGAGGTCAAGATGCACCACATGTGTGTCAATTTCTTGAATAGAATGGATTTGGGAAATAATGCCAAAATGACCTTTTTTTAGGAGCTTTTCCATTCGATGGTAGTTGATGATCTCATGGGAGCCTATTGTGATTCCTTGGAATTTACATTGTTGTCCCGCCTTTTGGAATTGCATGGTTAATTTCTTAAAATCCATGAGGATGGGACCAAGAGTGCGTAACATTATGCACCGAGAAAAATATCACAACCACTCATGTCAATAGAAAACATATGAGATTTCAGGTGGTACTACCCAATTTGGAGACACACATTTTCACAATGCCCCCCACATTTCATGGAACCAACATTGGAAATAATGATTTGAAAGTTGTTGACTGCATGTATATAGAAATGGGTTTCTTGGAAAATATGACGGTGCATAAAATTATGAGTGATTCCATTGTCAATCAAGATGATGAACTTTCGATTCTTAATGTAGCCAATGAGCTTGCGAGTTTGGGGAGTAGAGAAGCCAATGAGAGCATTCAATGAAATGATCAGTTCTACTTCTAGTTGGTTAGAGGGCAGAGCAATATCAGTTGTCTCGAGTAACTCTTCCATGGGGGGGGCATCGATGTCTTCTTTAGAAACAAACTCAGAGATGGCCATAAGCAAATTATGTTCCTTACACTTGTACCTTGTGTTGGAGCCACCTTTCTCTTAATACATGAAATGTTATGCTTAAGCCAAAAAATATTGGTTTTCAAGACTTCGTCTGTTTCACGTTTCTCCCCCCTAAGATGCAGTATCCGGACATGTGAAATGGAGAAAACCTTCCTAAGTTTAAATCACCATTACTAAAAGACTAATCGTAGCTTATCATCACTTAGTACCTCGTACCCACGCTCTCGGGAGTTATGCGTTGGATGTCTCTTGAGCCTCCGACTCGCGAAGTTGCGAAATGGTGTTAAAGTTACCCAAGTTAGTATCAAGGAAAAGTCACTTTAAACCCTAGTTAGTCACTATCGTGATTTCGTGACTCGGCGATTGTTTCCCCAAAGGGCAGCACCTTCATAGCCCCAACACATGAAGTCACGACTTCCTTTAATTAAGCATGGATTAATTAAAATGATTAAGTCAACTCACGTCTAATCCATTAACTCACACCATCGTGTTTTCGGGTTTTTAAGGTTCAGTGGCTAGGAGAGAAAACACCCAATGTGACGAGTGTCGAAAAGGGGATTAGAAACTAAGTACACCAATTTGAAAGAACTAAACCAGATTAATTAGCACCTTAAACAAACTTTAACTCACGTGGTTTACAGATGAAATCTTGAATGATCCTACGATTTCCAATGTTACGACTCGTCAAGCATTTATGGCATTTATTTGAATTGCAGTGAGGTGACAGATAGTAGGATCTCGTTTTTACTTCTAAATCTTTCTATTAAGTGATTTGACCATTCTGTTGGAAAGGACACCAGGGGTTTAAATGACCAAGATAGAGAGTTTTTCCTTCATTATTTCAGTTTTCATTTCTATTTGCGCACAGAGCCATTTTACCAGGATAACCGTTGTTTGTGATTTTCAATTTTTTCAATAGGAGTTCCAGTTGCAGGTTTCTCTATCATGGCTCCACAAAAAATTCCCAAGTCATCCACCGAGAGTTCAGAGGGTTCAAACGTTGTTTCTGATACCTCACCCTAAAGTATTAATTATGTCAAGACATGGTCATAAGTTTCCAACATTCTACAATCCGAGTCGGTAAACTGTTCAGATGATTCTAGTGACAACGAGAAGGATGACTTATCAACCAAATACAAAATCGTCACTCAAGCAGAGATGCAAAAAATAGTGGTGAGGCCCCAACTTCTTCCCTATTGTGATATGATTAGGTGGGCACTAGACCATGTGGACATCCCGACTAGGACGATTATCAGCGAACAAAAAGTGACGATTGGGACCGTTAGGCCAAAAACTTTGCGGACAATGTATAAATTGTCACCCACACCGAACCTTAATCACAATGCCAAATTTATAGAAGGTTTCAAGAAGAAGGAGAGTGAGCAGTATGCAAAATGTTTATCCAATCTGATCAAAGATTGTGTCTCACACCCCGCAAAATTTAGGGTTGACACTAATGGGATCTATTCAATCTCTTCCTTGGAGCCATAGTTCAAGTACATAGTGATGATGACCTGTAGGTTGTATGGGAAGGAAGACACTACCCATTTTTTCCTCCCATGGGTGCCACTCATTCATACAGTCGTTGAGGGTTTCTCCTTCGACTGGGCCAAACTGTTGTCTGACAGTTTGAACAGTCGAATTACCGAATATCGAGCACAGAGGGCGAGCAAGAAAGCAGCTTCGTTCTTTATGTATTCTTACATCATGAATGCCATCTTCTTCATGAAACCCTTCCCACTAATGAACTGGAAGTGGGCTCCATCTAATACAAAGCCTATTCATGTCTACCACTTGAAGCTTTGGGAGGATAAAGCCAAAGAATACATCTATGAGATATTCAACTGGGTAATGGGGCCATTGCATGTCACCATCTTCGGCCAACTGCCGCCCAGGATTTCGGATAGCGTCACGACCAACCTGAGTAACGTGGCAGATTGGTATATAGAGGCGGAGTTTTCATATGTCAGGGTTTTCAACACCTCTATTCCTCCATATTCTCTACCGCTTTTCTTTCTAGATAAGTTATTGTGTCACGATATCGCTAGGCAGTTTGTGCTCGATAGAATAAGAAAAGAGCTCAAAGGAGTATAAAAAAAGGTATGGTCATCCTTCCCCATTCATATTGGTGCATATGCCTTGTTAGATTTTGGCCATGCCAAAGCCGAGGCTACAGTTTTAGAAGAAATGAAACTGGTGGATATTGAATTCAAAAAGCATGACCCTAGTAAGGTTGTGAGAAATCACCTAGCGAGTTGTGGCCTGAAGATATATGAACACGAGGATTCCCCTCATGATGAAATATTCCGGGGTGCGAGGTCCTACTCTGAAGTCCTTGATCTATAAATTAATTTGATCTAAAATTCAAGATCTTTAACCATTATTTGCATCTGAAATTTTTTAACTGTTAACCAGCTTTGTAATGAAAAATTAAAGAACATCCATCAAGCACATGAGCACATCAACATGTAAGCAAACCATCCATGAACAAGAATTGGTAATGGAGTTCACTAGACCCCCTTGCTATGTCTCCGGGCCACTTTCCAAATGGGAAGGATGACTGATTAAGTATTCAAATGCTTACAAAGTGAATTATGAATTTTGTCTGTCATATACAGTAACAGACTTCAACAACAACTGCAAGATGAAATTCTGAGACTTTTAAGTATGAACATGGATACCTTTCTATGTATTTGAAAGATTCTATGAGCACTTTTCTGTCTGGATGCCTGAATGCAAAAACTGAAGCTGGATCTGGAATCCTTGCGAAAATCCAAGACTTTTGAGTATAAACTCGATATATTTTAGAACTGGACTTAGAATGCCCTTCTTGGCACAATTCCCAAAATATGCCTCTGATCTGTACAGTCTGTACGGCCTCGAGATGCGTGCAAATCTAGAACCACCTTGATTTACATGCAAAAACACCTTAGTTTGCATGCATATCCACCTTGGGCTATGTGAAAAACCACCTCAGTCCACGTGCAAAACCACCTCAGTCACTATGTAAAACCACCTTGGGCTATGTGCCAGTCTCTGCTTGCATCAAAACTCTCACCTCGGGATCCATGCCCATGGCTCATTTAAATAATGGAAAACAAACCAAAAGGGGCATGGGCCATAGGCCACGCGCCCACCCAAATCCCATCAAATTTAGCACTTTTTAAGGTTATCGCACCACCTCTTGCCATGTATCATGGCGGTGGTGCATTGGTAGTTGTGGTGGTTAGGGGGCCGAAAGTCTTGGGGTCAAACTCGTGGGCTTCTCCTCCCACCGCATATGCGATTTTGATATATGATATGACATATGGTTGAACTTTGGCATTATAACATATGGTTTTGATATATGATATGGCATATGGTTGAACTTTGGCGTTATAACACATGGTTTTGATATATGATATGGCATATGGTTGAACTTTGGTGTATTTATATGGTTGGATTTTGGTTATATTATATGGACTTTGGATATATGGCATGGTTTAATAACATTTAAGTACCAAGGGGGCCTCGGTGTTGGAAAGGTTGAGGGATAAGCCCTTGACCAACCCCTTTTTGCCCAACCATGGGGTCATGGTGGCCTTATCCTAAGGTCTTGGGTTCAATTCCCATAGCCCCAAATTACATTTTTTTAACCATTTCTAACCATTTTTCACCATCTTTGATGAAACTTCAACTGCTGATATCTTTGTCATCTGGAGGTCGTTTTCCCGAAATGAACATCACCGAAAAGATGTTGACGAGCTCTTCCACTTTGTAAGCTTTAATTTGCATTTTGAATACTTTAACTCTATCAAATTTTGAGATGATCCACCTGGATCAAACCTTCCCACTGGAAAGCTTTTTGGCCACAAAAAGTATGAAATCATTCATAAAATAAGTGAGGACATGTTTGTCTCACTTGTATTGTATCACCTATCCATTCTTCCTGGAACCTGTACATATAACTTAGAAATACAACAATCAACATTGCACTGACATTGTTAAGTACATTAATCACATTCTTAATGGCGTCTTCATTCAACATTGTCGAAACCAACCACATATTGCTGATGAGTAATAAGATGAATATAAACATTGAATATGTGAAAGAGATTGTACCCAAAACATGCTGACTTTTAACCATAGAAACCCTATGAACCAAAACAGGTGCATTGTAGTGAAATGACACTTCCTTTTCATGCTTAGGATTCTTTTCTTCATTACATTACATAGACATAAGTGCCAAATTCCGACTTGCATTAACAACCCCTTTTAATTGTTGTGTAGTGCCCAATGATTTGTCATTTTTGAATGAATGTGAATGCACTGTGTACTCAATTCCTTCTTTAAACAAGTGATATTGATTATGTTCTCGATAGAAGATTTCTTTTCGATCATATAAGTACGGACTACCCAACACAATTCCACAGATATCTAGTGGGATCACATCAAATTCAATCTCATCTACAAACTTAGATGTAATTGCAAACTTTAGATCACATTGTTTTGTTACTTGTAATCTTTTATCTTTGCATACCCAACCTAATGGATAAGGTTTCTTGTGTGGTTTTTTTGTTAATCCCAATTGCTTAACTAATTCTTCTAAAATAATATTAGCTTGAGATCCACTATCTATGAGTGTGTTGACCTTTGTTTGTTTTGTAATCACTCTTATATGAAACAATGCATTCCTCTTTCTATCCTTAGAATTGTCATCATCTTTAGAAGTAGAAGCACATGAAGAACCAATGTTAGAATCATTATCAACAATAGATTTACCTTTCACACCTATGATTGTTATCTTTGTTTCATCCTCGGAATCTGATCCAAGGTCCTCAACGATAACCATGGCTATTTTCTTCCCCTTCCGATCCTTAAACCACTTCGGTTTCAATTATGGATGTAGCTTCCAACACTTTTCCTCTTCATGCCCTTGCTTTTGACAATGTGAGCATGTAGGTCTCTCATCACCCTTCTTCATTGTAGCTGCATGTTTACTTTTCCACTTTTCCTTGCCTTCTTTTTCCTGGACGGATTCAGCTGAAGAAACATCATGAACATTCTTCCCTTTTGACTCAATGTGAGTTGCTTGAACACATACCTCATCAAGGTTAGTCGGATTAAACATCAATATCATATGACGTAAATAACTATGAAATCCTCCTATATATTTGAGAAGAGTTTCCTGAGTGTAGAGAGGTATACCAAGTACCAATGCTCTTTTTCAAAATTCCTGTGTGAATTCTTGCACACTTTGTCCCTTACCTTGCCTCAAATTCTGCCAATCCATCATAGCTTGCTACATATACCCTAATGGATAAAATTGCTTTTTAAGTGATGAAATGAACTCATACCAAGAGGAAACGATTTTGCCTTTTGTGGAAAGATCCTCTTGAGATATGCTCTCCCACCAAATGAGAGCAGTCCCTCCAAGTCGGAGAGAAGCCAACTGAATTTTAACATAATCTTCAGTAAACTTTTGAATCCTACAATAAACTTCAATTTGACAGATCCAATTGTCCAGTTTTTTAGGATTAAGCTTTCCATTATACACAGGTAATTCAAACTTAATATCAAGCTTTAAACGAGGCATATTAAGATCAACTTTTGTTTTTTTCTTTTCAAATGGAGAAGGAATAGAACCATCGAGAAAAGATGGAGAAGTTGGTGGAGATTTAGGAGGTTCCTCACCATATCCTTCTTTTTTACCTTCTATATGAGATGGTCTTCCTTGTTCACCTCTCTTTCGATCTTGATAGAGCTCCTCTACCATCGTTTGCATTCTCATGAAAGCTTTCAGAAATTCCCCTTCAGAAAGGATAGAAGAAGCTACTTCTTCTCCTTTTGGTGAAGACATCCTTCCTCTTCTTGAACCAATCTCTGGATCAAGCTCTTCAAGTTCTCCTTCACCACATTGAATCTTGGACCTTGTCAACATAAACTAAAAAATGCACTGGTTACCCTCGCTCTGATACCAACTTGATCTGTAAATTAATTTGATCTAAAATTCAAGATCTTTAACCATTATTTGCATCTAAATTTTTTTAACTGTTAACCACCTTTGTAATGCAAAATTAAAGAACATCCATCAAGCACATGAGCACATCAACATGTAATAAAACCATCCATGAATAAGAATTGGAAACAGAGTTCAACATACCCCCTGGCTACGTCTCCAAGCCACTTTCCAAATGGGAAGGCCGATAGATTAAGTATTCAAATGCTTACAAAGTGAATTCTGAATTATGTCTGTCATATATAGTAACAGACTTCAACAACAGGTGCAAGATGAAATTATGAGACTTTTAAGTATGAACATGGATACCTTTCTATGTATCCAAAAGATTATGTGAGCACTTTTTTGTCTGGATGCCTGAATGCAAAAATTGAAGTTGGATCTGGAATCCTTGTGAAAAATTGAGACTTTTGAGTATAAACTTGATATATTTTAGAACTGGACTCAGAATGCCCTTCTTGGCACAATTCCCAAAATCTGCCTTTGATTTGTACAGTCCGTATGACCTTGGGATGCGTGCAAATCCAGAACCACCTCAATCTACGTGAAAAACCACCTCGGTTTACGTGCAAATCCACCTTGGGATATGTGCAAAACCACCTCGATCCACATGTAAAACCACCTCGGTCACTATGCAAAACCACCTCGAGCTGCGTGCCAGTCTTTGCCTGCATCAAAACTCTCACCTCGAGATCCATGCCCATGGCTCATTTAAATAATGGAAAACAAACCAAAAGGGGCGTGGGCCATAGGCCATGCGCCCACCCAAATCCCATTAAATTCGACACTTTATAAGGTTATCGTGCCACTTCTTTCCACGTCTCATGGCGGTGGCACATTGGTAGTTGTGGTGGTTAGGGGGGTGGAAGTCCTGGGGTCAAACCCGCGGGCTTCTCCTCCCATCGCATATGCGATTTTGATATATGATATGGCATATGGTTGAACTTTGGCGTTATAACATATGGTTTTGATACATGATATGGCATATGGTTGAACTTTGGCGTTATAACATATGGTTTTGATATATGATATGGCATATGGTTGAACTTTGGCATATTTATATGGTTGGATTTTGGTTATATTATATGGACTTTGGATATATGGAATGGTTTAATAACATTTAAATACCAAGGGGGCCTCGACATTGACAAGGTTGAGGGCTAAGCCCTTGACCACCCCCTTTTTTCCCAACCATGGGGTCATGGTGGCCTTATCCTAAGGTCTTGGGTTCAATTCCCATAGCTCCAAATTACATTTTTTTAACCATTTCTAACCATTTTTCACCATCTTTGATGAAACTTCAACTGCTGATATCTTTGTCATTTGGAGGTTGTTTTTCCCAAAATGAACATCACTGGAAAGCTACTGACAAGCTTTTCCACTTTGTAAGCTTTACTTTGAATTTTGACTACTTTAAATCTATAGAACTTTGAGATGATCCACCTGGATCAGTCCTAAGTCGGATTCAATCCCTGCCACCCATAGATATGGATAATTTCTTGAAATTCCAGGAGCACTGGCGGAGTTGTCTCCCCTAGATTTTATAAGGTGAAGCCCCAAAGCTTCCAGTTACATAGTAGATGGAAGCCAAAGGTGAAAAGTACTCAAGTCCTAACAGGGAGAAGAACCAAGGGAAAATAGGGGAGGCTAGAACCTGAGAGCAAGGAGTCGAAGTCCCCCACAAACAGGAAGGAAACCCCGAAAAGGGTATGCCAGGAAAGTAGGCCCAAGGTCAAGCACAGATACCCTCGCAAGGATCGGGCGACTCACTATCTCTCATGTCAAACAAGCCGGTCACAGATGTTACCCTGAAACAACCATCCAAGGAAGTTGGTAGTCTGATTGCTATTATCACATCCTTACAGTTCACAAAGGGGAATCCCAATGCAGGGTGGATTTTCAATGAAGAACTGATGCCCATTTCTGTAGAGGAGCTGCCTCCTAACGAACTTTTCTTTGATAAAAAAAGGAAGGTCGTGTTGAGGCAAGAATTATATCAAAAAGAGGGTGTAATGGCAAAAAAATTTAAAATCATGATAGATGGGAAGGCCATGAAAGAGGAAGAATTCATAGATGAGATAGCAGGAAAAATAGGGGCTTATGGTACAACCAATCAATACTCAGTTAGGACTTTGAAGGCCCAGTTGAAATGAAAGAACCTCCTAATCAATAAATTGGAAGCTAAAGTGGCTACTTCTGAAGCAAATGCCAAGGATGAGGTGAGAAAAAGCCTCGAGAAAGCTCGAATAGCCAATCTGTAGGAGATCGAGAAACTTAGATCTGACCTTGAGCACGTGCGCTAGTCGGCGCAAATTAGCCAAACATAGATAAGCCAACAGGGGCAACAAATTATAGAATTACAATTGAAGTTGGATGTTGTCGAGAATCAGGTTTTAGACATAAAAATGTTCAAATCCCAAGCTACCGAAATCCGACAGAAGGTATTAATAGCTCAACAAGACTTGCTTGTAAAAGTAGGAACCATTCAAAACCACTTTCAGACGATAGATCAAGGGTTATAATGTATTTCTTTGAGGTAAAAAGAAGTCGGGGCAGCTCGGGTTTCTTTCCAAGACGTTGTTATAGCTACGGCGAAGATAGATATGGTCAACAACTCCAAATTATCCATCACAAAACAAACTAGAGGGAATATCTCGCTGAAGGTCTGGGAGCAGAATATATCAGAAAGCAGGGGGAGAGCTAATGAAGTGATGAATTCTTGTGAGGAAACGTTTGCCTTGATAAGTAAAAGTTTTCTAGACCTTGATAAGGAAAGCAGTACTGGGACACTAGGAAAAATCAATATAGCTAAACACCTGCTGGACATCAAAGAAAACGTGGAGAAAGAGCAAGTGGATGTATCCCAGATAAGACATGTTGATATGGTCCAAGTGGACAAATGGCTAGTACAACCAAGTTTACAATTATTCTCTATCATCACGGAAGACAGACAAGTAGGGAAAAGGTTGCCACAATTGGTGAAGAGTTGTTACACCTTTGAGGAAAGCAACCAAGCAGAGCCTTCCAGGTTGATAGCCTAGTTAGTGGAGAGGGGTGTCATTTGCATCGAGCAGGCGAAGGGGCAGGTTTGTGGTGCTAAATAATGACAGATGTCAACCCATTCTATTTCTATAGTTGGAAGGGTAGATAAAGGAAGGTGCTCTGCCCTTACAAGGGAAGACAAAGATGAGGAGATGAAACACTCCAATTTTCCATTTGTAACTGATAGGTTTCCAGAACGATCGGAATTCTAGATGTTCAAAAGTTTGTTTAAATAGTGGGGAGATTGTAATAGAAAGGGCTTTTTGCCAGTGGTAGATTATAATAGAGAAAGTTCTTTTTAGCCAGGATTAATACAAACTGAATTGAAGACTCCATATTTCGTCAAGATTGAGTTATGTGTTTTTCCTCTGTATTTCATGCTTCATGTCATTTTTTACATATACATCTTTGATGAATGTTTTAGATGCAATTTAGTATAACTTCTACTGTGGTGATTAGGTTCTAGGTATCTAGTTATTTACAGTTTTTCCTCTGTATCATCTACTAGCAGGTACAAGACCTGTGAATTACTTAGATCTCTACATTATATTCTTTCATCAAGGTATTCCTGCCCTTTCTTCTTCTGCTACAACATGGGATTCCTCTGAAATTGATGCCCCGCATTGTTGACATCTCTATGTTTTCACACTCAGTTTTCAAGATTTTAAACTCAGTTACGGAAAATTTCCTTCGATTTCATTAAACCCTTCGATTGGCTTCACTGAATTTTCCTCGTATAATATAAAGTTGAGATAAGCACTTTAAAACATCAACCTTCTTTTAAAAGATCTGTTATCCCCATGACTGTACCCGTCGTAAGAAAACCCAACATCAAACCCAATCTATCGGATCAAAGCAACATCGCTTTGAATCTTTTCGATACCATACTTAAGACCGCCACCACCCGGACAGAGCTCGAACGTTCATAGGCCGCCATCGAGCGAGATATCAACATTCAAGAATATTTGGAAGCTAGACAAAGACAACTCAGAGATCGGCCCTAGATTCATCCCCCGAAGTTGTTTCTTCCCCTTCCTTTTCTTTCACACATTTTAGATGCTTAGAGTCTACATTTTATAGCCTCATGTGTAGGCTCAGGAACAAAATCTTTCTGGTGCTGTTGCCGGGGATGGAGAATCGTAGTCACTTTCCCCTAAGAAAATGACATTTCCAAGTTTCATTTTTTGATAGTGAACAAAGAGAGAACACCTTGTTAAGGCTAAACCTTCATCATTCACTTGGCGACTCCACTCTTAAGTAAGCTAGCATCCTTTTAGAAGAACACCAGACAAAACCCAGATGCCAAACAAACAATGCCAGTTTTTGACCCTGAAAAAATACTAAGACCAAGGGGTCTTTTTAAAAAAAATGTGGTTTCATATCAACCCAAGTCAAGTCAGTCTAAAGATAATACCTCCTTCAAAGATTCATCCTCGCGAGAGCTTCCTCTCAGGAAAATATCAGATAGTGCTGTCGAAACCGAGACCTCTCCGACTACCTCTTATGTTACAAGGGGCGACACGCCTGCCTCAAATCTCATCCCTATCGATATCCCACTGAATCTCAATATAAACTCCTCTGTCACTTAAGGCCTTGAAGAAGTTTCCACGTACACAGATTCAACACCGGTGGGTTCTCCCATTTACATATCCTGCAAGTCGAAGGAACCAAGTCCATGTATACCTTCTTCTCCTTTTTCATCTTTCACCTTCCCTGGTAAAAAGTTTCCCGACTTTCCCCCTTTCCACCCCGGGGAAGCCAGAGAGTCACTATACATGTTCGCCAACCCTCTTTATAACACACTGATTTCCTCTCCTAGGTTATCCATGGTCACCATCAGAGGAGGAACAGGGGGAATAGGAGGTCAAGGCCAACAACCACCTCCCATGGTTTTCACCAAAGTAGTCGCTAGATATGCCCCATTGGTTATTCTAGTACCTCTCCATGATTTACCTGAAAAATATATGAAAAACTTACCCAAGTTCACAGGAGAAGGGGATCTAACTGCAGCTAAGCATATCAATTTTTTGATCAATTCACTGATATTCTAGGCCTCAAGCATGAGGATGTGTATTCCCGATTGTTTGTCCAAACCTTTGAGGGACAGGTAATAAATTGGTTTTGGAGCCTGCCCCCGGGTTCAATCATATCCTACGATGCGCTAGAAGGCCTCTTTCTCAAACAATGGGTTGAAAGAAAGGATCATTTATACTATTTGACCGAGTTTGGGTCTTTAAAGAAAAAGGGATCTGAAACTGTGATGGGATTTATCCAAAGGTTTAACAAGTTTTATAATAAGATCCCTGTTGAAGTTAAACTGTCTCAACCCACCACCAAAGTAACTTTCGGAGGAGATTTTGAACCCGATTTCTCTCTACTATTAAGAGAAAGGAGAGGGAATGACTTAACCTGAATGCAAGATGAAGCTATGGAAATTGAGTCAAACATGATGGCTTCGGGTAAATTAAAAACGAAAATTGAAATGAGAAATAGGGAAACTAGACGTCTTAGAGAACAGGAAGGTCCCTCTGGATCTGGAAGATCCTAAGATGACAAAATGGATGACATGGCTAGGATAATAAAATAACTATCAAACAAAATCTCAAGAATGGAGCTAGATCAATCCAAAGATGATCAATTCGTTAAGAGAGAATTCAGGAGAAATCTCAATCCTCAGTTCCAACCAAGACAAATTAAAAATGAAGACCAAAATATCCAAGCACCTTTGAAAAATGAAAATTTTATTGGGGGAAATGATATGCAAGAGTTAGAAGACTTGGAATAAGACGTAAACAACTTAGGTGACGACTGTATACAACCTCACTTGATGAAAGAAGATTATGAGAAGTCCCTCAACACTGAACAATCACCGGTCGAAGACAATAACCTAAACGACACCGATGATTTCACTTACCAAGGAATGTCTGACACCATAATGGCCGAGCTCTAGCACAAATAAAATCTGAGGCCCAGAAACAAGCCTGTGTCGACTGCGCAACCCAAGAAATTTTTTCCTAGGGGTGAAATATATGAGCCCGTCCAGAAAGAGACCAAAATGCGAAATAACATAGGGGTAGATTCACAGAATAACAACGTAACAGGGACCAAAACCCGAACTAGAAGAACTAAGGCAGCTGAAACGTGGACACCCAAAACCAGAAACGCTGAAAATAAAATAGTGCTACTAAATAAAATGGATAGGAAAGAGTCTGATGTTTTAGCCAAGCAAACAGATAAAACCGCAGGAGTTTTCTACCTAGAAAGCAAGATAAAAAATATCAAAATACCAATACCTTTGGTCGAGTTGGCGAAGAATCTTGTGTACCGAAAACAAATAACCAAGATGATAAATTCTTCAGATCTAGAGAGTTAGTTCAATGTAATAAATCTGGAAGATGACAAGCCTAATATCACTTTTGGTCCACATTTTGAAGGTGCCAGAGATACCATCATCCCTTTCTATATTACCCTGAAAGTGCATGATCGACTGTTGCATAATTGCATGCTGGACTCTAGGGCCTCTCATAATGTAATGCCCAAATATATTATGGATAGACTAGGCCTCGAATTCACCAGACCCTATGGAGATCTTTACTCGTTCGATTCAAGGAGAGTTAAGTGCATGGGCATGATCAAAGATTTAGTAGTCACCCTCACCCAGATTTCGATGAAAAATGTCCTAATGGACGTAGTTGTCACCGATATACCCCCGAAGTATGGTTTACTATTATATAGATCTTGGGGATCCAATCTTGGGGGATCCCTTCAGCTAGATATGACCTACGCCACAATCCTTGTTTTAGGTGGACAGTTCACGCGGTTATATAGGGAAACACGGTTGGCATATATGGTAAGTGATCCATAGAATCCTAACAATTACCATGTTTACATCGCTGATCAAGACCTGGAAAATTGTATTCTGTCCTTCGACAATAATGAAGATAATTATACAGAAGAAAGTGGCATCGATGAAATCAAAACCAAAAAAACAGCTTAAAATATGTACAACACTGGAATGTGGAAAATGTTCTTTGATGGTGCTTCATCGTGCGAAGGGGTAGGTGTGGGAGTGATTTTTGTAGCACCTGAAAATGAATTCATCGTTCCCTTCTCTTACAGGCTATAGTGGGACGTAGACTGCACAAACAACGTTTTTGAATATGAAGCTCTATTCCTGGGTCTGGAAGCTGCCAAGAAGCTAAACATAAGGAACTTAGAGGTCTATGGACATGTTGAACTGATTTTGAAGTAGGTAAATTGGCAGTACCAGGCCAAGCACCCAAGACTGAGGTCCTACATAAATTGTGCCTTGGATCTAATGGAAAATTTCTTTTCATCGGTAAAGGTTCATTTCATCCCACAAGCCGAAAACCAGCAGACTAATTCACTGGCCAAAGAAGCTTCGACTTTCGCACCCCCTACCACTTTCAAATTAAAATACCACATAGAGGTAAGGCACAAACCGTCCATACCAAACAACATACAACATTGGAAGGTTTTCAAAGATGACGAACAGATCGAAAATTTCTTGAAAATGGTGGTTGATTTCTTCGAAACCCACATTGACCAGGAAAACCAAAAAGATCATACTTGGATTATGCAGGAAGGGGAGGAGCCTCAGGAGTTCCGAGAAAAAATTGCAAATCATCACCTGCTAGTGTTAAAAAAGTAATCAGATCCCAAAGGGCCTGATACCTATGGAAAGGTTGTTTGATCAAAACGACATGCCTCTGAAGTCCACCTTGCTGCCCCAATCGGAGGAGGTCGAAGACTGTGACGTGGGCACCACCAAAGAGCCTAGGATAGTGAAGTTATCAAAGTACCTTCCTCCTGAGATAAAAATAAATTATAAGGACTTACTCGAGCGATATAAAGATGTATTTTAATGGTCTTACGATGAGCTCAGAACCTATGATACCTTTGTGATCGAGCACAAGATACGTTTGAAACCTAGTGTTAAACCCTTCAGATAGAAGCTCAGACAAATCAACCCCATTTTACTGCCTGCGGTCGAAAGCGAAGTGAAAAAGTTGTTAGACGCAAAAATAATTGTACCTCTCAGTTACTCTGACTGGGTGGCGAACTTACTCCCAATTAGGAAGAAAAGCAGGGAGATCAGACTGTGTGTTGATTTTAGAAATACAAACAAGTCCTCTCTCAAAGATAACTATCCTCTGCCCAAAATGAATCACATTTTGGAAAAAGTAGTCGAGGAAAAAAGGATGTCAATGATCGATGGGTTTTCCGGTTACAATCAAATTGCTGTCAACGAGCATGATAAAGAAAAAACAGCTTTCACCACCCCTTGGGGCATGTTCATGTATGACAAAATGCCTTTTGGTCTGATGAACACAGGTGCTACCTTCTAGCATGCTATGGATATCACCTTCATCGGTGAAAGAGATAAATTCGTGGTTATCTACCTCGACGACCTCACTATCTTCTCTAAATCGACGAAGACCATCTGTTACACCTAAAGCAAACATTTGAAAAATGCCAAAAATTCGGTTTGTCTTTAAACCCCAAGAAGTATCACTTTGCGATGCAAGAAGGTAAACTCTTGGTCCACATTGTGTCTCGGGACGGAATTAAAATCGACCCTAAAAGGGTAGAAGCTATAGACACCATAAATGTTCCTAGAAATATAAAAGAAATTCAGTCATTTTTAGGAAAAATAAACTTTTTGAGAAGATTTATCCCAAACTTTGCTGAAATCGTGAAATTGATCATAGGTATGCTAAAGAAGAATAACGAAGTGAAATGGATGGCAGAGGCTAAAGTGTCATTTGCATGCATCAAGAAAGTTATGAACGAAGTGCCCATACTGGAAAGCCCTGATTACTTAAGGATTTCCTGATTTTCTCGTTCACCTCCGAACACACAGTGGAGGCAGTAATTCTCTAGAAGAATGAAGAGGGTTTCGAGCAACCAATAGCCTTTTTTAGTAAAAGTCTCAAAGATGCTGAACTGAGATACGATATAATAGAGAAACAAGTGTATGCTATGGTTAAGGCTTTGAAGGCTTTTAGAACTTATGTTCTTCACTCTAAGGTAACCGCATACGTTCCCACCAGTTACGTGAAGGATATATTGGTTCAGCCTGACAGTGATGGAAAAAGGGGTCGGTGGCTCGCTAAAATTCAAGAGTTCGACCTAGAGGTAAAACCAACCAAACTAGTAAAAGGACAAGGTCTAGATAAGCTCTTGCCGGAGTCAAATTTCAGAGCACTCGAAATAAATAACCTGCAAGGATACGAAGGACATGGGGACATAAACGAGCCCAATGACCAAATAGATATCTCCATAATCGAAGAGAAGTTTTCCTTATCAGATTGGTATAAAGATATAGTGTCCTACCTGCTAACCCTGAAATGCCCCAATGATCTACCTCCAGCTAAAGCCAGGACACTGAAGCTGCATGCGGTGAAGTACTGTATATCCGAAAGTCAACTATACTGGAAGGACCCCTTAGGCTTCCTACTGGTTTGTTTGGTAGAATCAGAAACAAAGGGGGTCATAAACGAATTCCATGAAGGAGTGTGCGGAGGGCATCACGCCTGGAGGGAAACAACTTATAAAATTCTGAGGGAAGGGTATTATTGGCCTAAAACTTTCTCAAATGTCAACGTCAAAGTTAGAGCTATAACCCTTGCCAGTTGTTCGCAGGAAAACAAAAGATCCCAGCACTACCTCTGGTTCCTGTAAAAACCGAAGCCCCTTTTCAACAATGGGGGTTAGATTTTATAGGCAAAATCAACCCACATTGCAGCGCTCAACACAAATGGATCCTCACCACCACAGACTATTTCACCAAATGGGTGGAGGTTATTCTGACTAGGAAGGCGATCGACTCAGTGGTGATAGATTTCCTGGAAGAGAGCATACTGTCCAGATTTGGCTGCCCCCAAAAGATAGTAACGGATAATGCCCAGGCATTCAAGTCTATGGAAATGATCAACTTTTGCCAAAAATATAACATCGTATTGGGCCACTCCACAACATATTACCCTCAAGGTATTGGGTTAGATGAATCATCAAATAAAAGTTTAATTACCATAATTAAGAATGTGCTGAGTGAAAAAAAAATATCTTGGCATGTACACGTAAGGTATGCTCTGTGGGAAAATCGGATAGGTACGAAGAAATCCATTGGTACTTCCCCTTTCCAAATGGTATACGAGATTGATGTGGTATTACCTATAAATCTGGCCCTCCCTGTAATGAGGCTCTGGAAAGATGAGAAAGAAGAGCCAAACCACGTCACAAGAAGAATAAATCAGTTGATTGAGGTACAACAATGCAGGACTGAGGTGGACGCAAGGATGCAAAAATACCAGGACAACATGAAAGCATTGTTCAATCATAAAGCCAAAATCAGGGATTTCCTCCCCGATGATTTGGTTTTGAAATGGGATGCTAGGAGGGAAGATTCAACAAAACATGGTAAATTCGATCATATCTGGTACAGATCATTCAAAGTATCAGCTTCTGAAGGGAAGAATTCATTTCTGTTAGAGAATTTGGACGTTAAAACTCTCAGCACCTCTGTCAATGGGCGTTATTTAAAGAACTATATGCAATAAATTAGTTCCAAATCTCCATTGTATATACCATTTTGTGTTTTCCTTATTCCTTTTTATAAACTTTTTAGTAAGTTCACTTTCATCACAAACAAAACGGGCTGTTGATTTCCTAGAAGTAGAGACATAGATTTTGACACCCAGAATCCCATAAATCCTGAAGACTTGATACTCTTCGTGTTGTTTCATATAGGCCTCTGAATTACAGCCCAAACTGCGAAAGGAGAAAAGGACGGTCAAGCATCAGGAAATTGACCCACCTGAAATAGGTGACAAATGTTTTTCTTTTAGAGGAGAATGAAGTGGTAAGGCCAAGGTATGAATTGCCTAAGTATCTGGTTTTCAGACGAACAACTCTTAAAACATAAGAGTGGTCTCACAAGTATGTTGTATTCACCTGAGTCAGGATTGCATGATAACATCTGGGTTTCTGAGGTCCATAGCCTTCTCTCTTTCCCTTTTTTCATCCTTAGTCCTCTCTCCTTAAGCTCTGACACCTGCCCATACTGTCCACAGAGGAAAAGAGGTTCCACTTCAATTTGGGAAACTGGCGAACGTCTCAGGAAGCGAGTTGGTACCCACAACTCCTCGGTCCCTTGCTGAACAAGGCCATGCGTAGGAGGATCCCAACTCTCGTAGGTCTTTTAACATGTTTCAAATGGTTAAGTCTTGCTCAAAAGAAGACCCCTGGAAATGAATTATCCCCTATTTTCGTGCAGACTAGGGCATCGTGAAGGTTAAGAGAAAGTTGGTCTAGAGCACTCAAAGCAAGTTGACAAGCCTCTGTAACGAATATACACAAATATCACCCCTATTTTTTTTCCGCCAATTGATTGCCCCCACTCCACTTTTCAAAAGTAAAGTATAAGACAGATGGTGAAAGGAAATTCGTAATTGATTGCCCCCATCTAGTCCAAAGAGATGATGAAAGGAAATTCATAAAAATGATTTCCCTCATCTCAACATTTAAATGCAATATTACAGTTTGGAGTGGTGAAAGGAAATTCAATAAAGGGAACAAGATAACTTCACTGGGGTACTGAATAGGCTCACTGGAAGTGAAGCAATATCTAAGATATTTTGTAAGGCTATCATACTTAAATTATACTACACTCTAGTAATCAACATGTTTTGAAACCGGATCCAGAGCTTGAGTTCATACAGGTCTCCCCGATTAAAAGCATGAAATTTACTTTTTTTTACGCAAGCTAAAACCTACCGTATCTGTTAATTTTCCTAAGATTGATTGGACCATCTTAAGCAGCTCCGAATTTAGTATTGAGGAAGGGAAATTTACTGAAGGGACTGTCTTCAATTTGAGGAAGCGTGTCGAGTTTTGGAAAGTTTCAGAATTAAAGTCGAAACCTCAATTTTTCCTCTGCATCCCCTTTCCAAATGAAGTTTCACCGAAGCCAACTGATGACTCCATGTACCCCTTCTCAGGAACTTGGTCTGATGTCCTTCTCATCTCACAGGGAGATGAGATCCCTAGTTGGAGCCTATGTTGGAGCCTCCTTTCTCTTAATACATGAAATTTTATGCTTAAGCCCAAAAAGATTGGTTTTTGAGACTTCGTCTGTTTCGCGTTTCTCCCCCATAAGATCGCAGTATCCTGACATGCGAAATGGAGAAAACCTTCCTAAGTTTAAATCACCATTACTAAAAGACTAAGCATGGATTATCATCGCTTAGTACCTTGTACCCTCACTCTCAGGATTTACGCGTTGGACGTCTCTCGAGCCTCAGATTCGCGAAGTCGCGAAGTGGTGTTAAAGTTACCCAAGTTAGTATCAAGGGAAAGTCACTTTAAACCCTAGTTAGTCACTATCATGATTGCGTGACTCAATGATTATTTCCCCAAAGGGAAACACCTTTATAGCCCCAATACATGAAGTCGTGATTTCCTTTAATTAAGCATGGAATAATTAAAAGGCCTAAGTCAACTCATGTCTATTCCGTTACCTCGCACCATCGCGTTTTTGGGTTTTTAAGGTTCAGTGGCTAGGAGTGAAAACACCCGATGTGACGAGCACCAAAAAGGGGATTATAAATTAAGTACACCAATTTGAAAGAACTAAACTAGATTAATTAGCGCCTTAAAAAAACTTTAACGCACATGGTTTATAGATGAAATCTTGAATGATCCTACGATTTCCAATGTTATGACTCGTCAAGCATTTATGGCATTTATTTGAATTGCAGTGAGGTGACAGATAGTAGGATCTCATTTTTACTTCTAAATCTTTCTATTAAGTGATTTGACCATTCTGTTGGCAAGGAAACCAGGGGTTTAAATGACCAAGATAGAGATTTTTTCCTTCATTATTTCAGTTTTCATTTCTATTTGCTCACAGAGCCATTTTACTAGGATAACCGTTGTTTGTGATTTTCTATTTTTTCGATGGGAGGTCCAGTTGCAGGTTTCCCTATCATGGCTCCACGAAAAATGCCCAAGTTAGCCGCCGAGAGTTCAAGTCAGGGTTCAGACGTTGTTTCCGATACCTCACCCCGAAGTATTAATTCTGTTAAGACATGGTCATACATTTCCAACATTCTGCAATCCAAGTTGGTAAACTGTTTGGATGATTCTAGCAACAATGAGAAGGATGACTTATCAAACAAATACAAAATTGTTGCTCAAACAGAGATGCACAAAATAGTAGCGAGGCCCTAGCTTCTTCCCTATTGTGATATGATCAGGTGGGCACTGGACCATGTGGACATCTTGACCAGGACGATTATCAATGAACAGAAGGTGACGATTGGGACTTTCAGGCCAGAACATTTGCAGGCAATGTATAAATTGTCACCCACATCGAACCTTACTCACAATGCCGAATTTCTAGAAGGTTTCAAGAAGGAGTGCGAGAAGTATGCAAAAAGTTTATCCGATCTGATCAAAGATTGGGTCTCACACCTCGCGAAATTTAGGGCTGACACTAACAAGATCTATTCAATCTCTTCCTTAGAGCCACAGTTCAAGTACATAGTGATTATGACTTGCAAGTTGTATGGGAAGGAAGACACTACCCATTTTTTCCTCCCATGGGTGCCACTCAATCATACATTCGTTGAGGGTTTCTCCTTCGACTGGGACAAACTGTTGTCTGACAGTATGACCAGTCGAATTACCGAATATCGAGAACAGAGGGTGAGTACGAAAGAAACTTCATTATTTATGTCTGCTTACATCATGGATGCCATCTGCTTCATGACATCCTTCCCACTAATGAATTGGAGATGGGCTCCATCTAATATAGAGCCTATTCACATCTACCACTCAAATCTTTGGGAGGATAAAGCCAATGAATGCATCTACGAGATATTCAACTGGGTAATGGTGCCATTGCATGTCACCATCTTTGGCCAACTACCGCCCAAGATTTTGGATAGCATCACGACCAACCCTAGTAACATGGCAGATTGGTATATAGAGGTGGATTTTTCATATGTTAGGGTTTTCGGCACCTCTGGTCCTCCATATTCTCTATCAATTTTCTTTCCAGATAAGTTATTGTGTCGCGAGATTGCCAGGTATACTATGCTTGGCGGAATAAGAAAGGAGCTGAAAGGAGTATCAAAAAAGGTATGGCTGTCCTTCCCCATTCATATTGGTGCATATTCCTTGTTATATTTTGGCTATGCCAAATCCGAGGCTACGATTTTAGATGAAATGAAGCTGGTGGATATTGAGTTCAAAAAGAACGACCCTAGTAAGGTTGTGAGAAATCGCCTAGCGAGTTGTGGCCTGAAGAGATATGAACATGAGGATTCCTCTCATGATGAAATATTATGGGGTGAGAGGTTCTACTCTGAAGTCCTAAGTCAGATTCAAGCCCTGCCACCCGGAGATATGGCCTATTTCTTGAAATTCCAAGAGCATCGACGGAGTTGTCTCCCCCAGATTTTACAGGGTGAAGCCCCAAAACTTCCAGTTACATAGCAGATGGAAGCCAAAGATGCAAAGGACTCGAGTCCTAACAGGGAGAAGAACCAAGGGAAAATAGGGGAGGCTAGAACCTTAGAGCAAGGAGTCAAAGTCCCCCACAAATAGGAAGGAAACCCCGAAAAGGGTATGCCAGGAAAGCAGGCCCAAGGTCAAGCGAAGATACCCTCGCAAGGATCAGGTGACTCACTATCTCTCATGTCAAACAAGTCGGTCATAGATGTTACCCCAGAACAACCATCCAAGGAAGTCGACAATTCGATTGCTATTATCACACCCTTACAGTTCACAAAGGGGAATCTCGATGCGGGGTGGATTTTCAATGAAGAACTGACACCCATTTCTATAGAGGAGATGCCACCTAACGAATTTTTATTTGATAAAAAAAGGAAGGTCATGGTGAGGCAAGAATTATATCAAAAAGAGGGTGTAATGGATAAAATATTTAAAATCATGACAGATGTGAAGGCTGTGAAAGAGGAAGAATTCACAAACGAGATAGCAAGAACACTAGGGGCTTATGCTACGTCCAATCAGTACTCAATTGGGACTTTCAAGGCCTAGTTGAAATGAAAGAACCTCTTGATCAATAAATTGGTAGCTAAAGTGGCTACTGCTGAAGCAAATGCCAAGGATGAGGTGAGAAAAAGCCTCGAGCAAGCTCGAATAGTCGATCTGTAGGAGATCAAGAAACTTAGATCCGACCTTGATTAGGTGCGCCAGTCGGTCCAAATTAGCCAAATGCAGGTAAGCCACTAGGGGAAACAAATTATAGAATTACAATCAAAGTTGGATGTTGTCGAGAATCAGGTTTTAGACATAAAAATGCTAAGATCCCAATCTGCCAAAATCCAACAGAAGGTATTAACGGCTCAACAAGACTTGCTTGTAAAATTAGGAACCATTCAAAACCACTTTCAGACGATAGATCAAGGATTAGAAAGTATTTATTTGAGGGAAAAAGAAGTCGGGGAAACTCAGGTTGCTTTCCAAGACGTTGTTATAACTACAGTGAAGATAGAGATGGTCGGTAGCTCCAAATTATCCATCGCAGAACAAACTAGAGGGAATATTTTGTTGAAGGTCTAGGAGAAGAATATATCATAAAGCAGGGTGAGAGCTAATGAAGTGATGAATTCTTGTGAGGAAACATTCGCCTTGATAAGTAAAATTTTGCTAGACCTTGATAAGGAAAGTAGTGCTGGGACGCTGGGAAGAATCAATATAGCTAAACACCTACTAGACATCAAAGAAAATGTGGAGAAAGAGAAAGTGGAGATATCCCAGATAAGACAGGTTGATATGGTCCAAGTGGACAAATGTCTAGTACAACCAAGTTTACAATTATGCTCTATCATCATGGAATACCGACAAGTAGGGAAAAGGTTGCCACAGTTGGCGAAGAGTTGTTACACCTTTGAGGAAAGTAAACAGGTAGAGCCTTCCAGGTTGATAGCCCAGTTGGTGGAGAGGTGTGTCATTTGCATCGAGTAGGCGAAGGGGCAGGTTTTTGGTGCTAAATAATGACAGATGTCAACCCATTCTATTTCTAGAGACGTAAGGGTAGAGAAAGGAAGGTGCTTCGCCCTTACGAGGGAAGACAAAGATGAGGAGATGAAACGCTCCAGTTTTCCATTTGTAACTGACAAGTTTCCAGAACAATCAGAATTCTAGATGTTCTGAAGTTTGTTTAAATAGCGGGGAGATTGTAATAGAAAGGGATTTTTGCCAGTGGTAGATTATAATAGAGAAAGTTCTTTTTAGCCAAGATTAATACAAGTGAATTGAAGACTCCATATTCCGTCAAGATTGAGTTATGTGTTTTTCCTTTATATTTCATGCTTCATGTCATTTTTTACATATATGTCTTTGATGAATGTTTTAGCTGCAATTTAGTATAACTTCTACTATGGTGATCAGGTTCTAGGTATCTATTTATTTACAGTTGTTCCTCTGTATCGGCTACTAGAAGGTACAAGACCTGTGAATTACCTAGATCTCTACATTATATGCTTTCATCAATATATTCCTATCCTTTCTTCTTCTGCTACAGCGTGGGATTCCTCTGAAATTGATGCCCCACATTGTTGACATCTCTATGTTTTCACACTTGGTTTTCAAGATTTTAAACTCAGTTAAAGAAAATGGCCTTCGATTTCGTTAAACCCTTCGATTGGCTTCACTGAATTTTCATCGTATAATCTAAAGTTGAGATAAGCACTTTAAAAAATCAACCTTCTTTTAAAATCTCTGTTCTCCCCATGACTGTACCCGTCGTAAGACAACCCAACATTGAACCCGGTCTATCGGATCAAACTAGCATCGCTTTGAATCTTTTTGATACCATACTTAAGACCGCCACCACCTGGACAGAGCTCGAATGTTCATGGGTCATCATCAAGCAGGATATCAACATTCAAGAATATTTGGCATCTAGACAAAGACAACTCAGAGATCGGCCCTAGCTTCATCCCCTGAAGTTGTTTCTTCCCCTTCCTTTTCTTTCACACATTTTATATGCTTAGACTCTACATTTTATAGCCTCAAGTGTAGACTCAGGAACAACACCTTGGAAAATATTTTTCATCACAATTATAACAAAGGCCCTTAAATTGGCATTCCGCCATTTCAACTAGGGTTAATTTATGCATCTTGAGAGGAGTGGGAGCAGAGGAAGGTTAGTAGGTCGAGTGAGAGGAACAGAGGAAGGTTTGTGGGTATGAGAAAAGACAATTTTTTGAGCTTCTTTAGCACGTTGAATATATTCCAACCAAGTGTGAGGGTGAGCCATGAGGACCTACGCATGAATTTCTTCTTTGAGGTCACTAATAAAACATTCCTGGAAGAAGGCATCAGACATGCCCTCCATTCTGAGAGCCAAGTGTTCAAAGGAAGATACAAAGTCTTCCACTGTGCCAAATTGCTTCAACTTGTTCAAATGAGAAATATAGTGGGTGTGAGTGTGAAAGAGGTCATATACCTTTGCTACAAACTGAGTCCAAGAAACATACCACTGTTGTGTATTTCTATGCCATTGCCAATGTTCTAGATCCAAATAGATGACACCATAACAAAGTTTGGCCAGATCATCAATAATTCCATGCAAGGAGAATATATGTTCCATTTGAGTGACCCAACCAGTGGGATTAGATCCGTCAAATTTGTTCACTTCAACTGGGGTAAAACAAGGGTCACAAGGAATGGAATTGTAATGAAGGGCCATATTATGGGAATATTTCTTACCTTCAGAGAGGGAAAAATTTTCAAGGGAGGAAGAGCCAAGGGATTGTTTCAACCACTAGGTGATGGAGGATAATTCACCCTTAACCTCTCCCAATTCGGCTGTAATGTTGGTCTTGAAGGTGTCCAAGTGAGAGTTATTGGAAGAAATTTTAGAGGTTAGTCTTTGGATGTCTACCTTGTGTTGCTTGTATTCATCTTGTAGGTGAAGGAATTCTTGGTTGTGAGTGGTGGCCATGGGTGGAGGGGAGCGAAAGAAGGGCAGGCATGATTTTAAGGATGGACATTTATTTTAAAATGTAGAAACATTCGCGAATATTACTAATCCTTCATATGTCAACTATAAATGTTTGGCGATATTTTTTAAAAAATATTCAAATTTCTATGTATTTTATATATTTTTTATAAAATTTTGGGGATTTTTAAAGTAAAATAATTTTATCCTATAGAATTTGGGCAAATCATTTTTAAAATAGCAAATCTCATTTTTGGAAAAACCATGAAAAATTAGCCCATGAGCGAAATTTAGCCCCTAAAATCATCCCTAAAGAGGGGAAATGGGACCATGGAAAAAAGAGTGAAAATGATATATATATGAGTTTGTTCAGTGTGAAAAAAGGAATCCAATGAGATAGGTCTCAAATAAGGGTGTGGGAAGGTAGAAACAAAAAGGTTAAAACTGATAGGTATTACAACGATCAGGGAAAAAAGGGGAATCCAATGAGATAGGTCTAAAACAAGGGTCTTGGGAGGTAAAAAATAGTTAACAATGATAGGTGTCACAAAAATCTAGGATAAAAGGGGAATCTAATGAGATATGTATCAAATAATGGTACTGGAAGGTCCCATAATCTTTTTTTTTCTCTTTTTTTCCTTTTCTTTTTCCCTTTTGTTTCCTTTTTTTTTTTTCACTTCACTGGGGTTTTATGCATATATGAATAATGTTGTAGTATCAAAATCCCCAAATCCTTAACAAGAAAAATTGAAATAAATGTATAGTAATTTTTGCAACCCGAATGCATGAGGAAAGGTTGCAGGGAAATATATCTTATGTGCTCCTTTTATATTTGTAATTTTTGCAACCTGAATGTCGGAGGAAAGGTTGCATGGAAATTGATCTTCTCTATTCCTTTTCTATTTTTTTTCCTTCCCAAGGGTTAGGGTTTTTAGGGTTCCTAAAGATAAGGGTTTTCCCTATGTTATAACTCTATGATATACATGCAGGGTCCAATAATAGTACTCTGCCCAATATCTCAAGGTACTAACTAAGGAGCCTATACTGTACCCTTAGATGTACTACATGATTACCCGGGTACTAGAGAGTATCTTCCCGAGTGTTTTTCTCGGTGGAACTATAGCATTCAAGTGGATGATCGGTTGATCTATGGTTGGTTTCAGGATAGCTAGGGGGTCTCCCAATATACCAGAGGTATGTGGAAGAACAATTCTGTATACATGTGTTTTCTAATGTGCTACCACTCGAAGGGATACCAGCAGGGGTTACAAGGATGTCCAACAATGTGAGCTTAAGTATCTCTTATATTTCCTACGTGCATGATTCCCTGACTAGGCATTTATGCATTGAATGAAAGATCTTTGTAGCTTAAAGATGACAAAACATGTCTCTACCCTGGAAAAAAAATTAACCCACAAATCCTTCCAAGGAAAGTTCTTTGATATCACTTGTTAGGCACCAAATCTATTATAATAGAAGATAATATAAATATTGTAGTGAATACCAGTGGAATAATAACAAAGAACATAAATATAGCAGGGGAACAACATAATATATGGAACGACAACACCAAAATAATACCTTTATTCATAGGGAACAATGTTCACTTACTTCTTCGAGGGGGAAACCTCCAACAAAGAAGAGCTATAGTACAATAATTATCAGGACAAGTTCCTCTCATACCTTCTACTCTTATTTGTACTAATTCTGTCTTCTAAAAAAAATTCTAAAGGAAGATCTTTCTAGAAGCAGAAGCTTCTATTAGGTCTTCTGACATTGACTTGTTCATATTTATTAAATAGGCATTATTAACTAGTATTGACATTTATTACATGGAAATATATTATTCTACCTACATGAGAAGTTATGGGTTTAGGTCCCTAACAACTAGTAACATCCCCATTTTATCACAAATGTATTCTTATGTCTATCTTCTTGCGTAATCTTAATTTGACGATACCCTTTAAATACATCAATGAATGAGTAGGATTCCTATCCTCCTACATTCTCCAATACTTCATCTATAAATGGAGTAGGAAATGGATCATGTAAGAAAGCATCATTCAATTTCCTCAAATCTACACAAATTTTGATTGCTCCTGTCTTCTTATATTAAACCACCATTGAACTAATCCACTCTGACTCTATGACAGGTTCAATAATTCCTGCTCCAACATCATGTCTATCTCTACTTTCACCTTTTTCTTATACACTAGGTTAAGTCAATATGGTATCTACTTAACTGGCTTAGCATCTGGGATTCTCAAGGGGATCTTCATCTCTGCTAAATTTCTACTTAACTGGTTCAATGGGATCTTCATCTCTCCTAACTTTCTACTTAACTGGTTCAAGGGGATCTTCATCTCTCCTAACTCTCCAACAATCCCTTTCATGATCCGTAGGATCTTTTAAATGACTATGGTTGTGTTTTAATTTTGCATGCATTAATTAACCATTTGAGAACTTAGTGAAAGAATGAGGAAAGAAGAGGAATTATAACAGCCATATACACATTTGCAGATCTTAAATGAAAGAATAAACAGCAAACCATAACACGCAGATTGATAATGGAGTTCGGCACAACTTTGCCTACGTCTCCGGGCCTTTGTCTCTGTGGGGGAGGCTTATTTATTTCTGTTCAAATGCTCAAAAGTACATCTCTGCAATGCCAAATGGCTACAATACTGATCTGGTCTTGTTCTCCTAGATATCTAGAATCCTGCAAAGAAAACTTCATGCAAAACGGACGTCCGGAGCTCCCAGAAATGATCCGACAATGTCTCCTCCTCAAAAGCTTCTCTGCATCAAAATGACTTTGGCTTGGCTTTTCTCCAGCATAACTCTGCTCTAACTGACTTCCCATGGCCTCAAACAGGCCTGGTTTATATAGCCTTGAAGTTGGTTTCTCAACTCCAACTTCCTCCAAGAATTTGGCCTCCAAAAATGCCCAATATCCCCCAAAAATGGAGAGAATCCACTAAAAATAGGCATAATAATAATAGAAAACCAAATACATTGTATAAACCCCATTTAGTAAAGTTCTATTGGGTGCAACCCCCAATAAGCACACCCCTGGTCATATGGGCGCGTGACCATGTGGCCAAGCGCACCACCTGCGCGCTAGCCCCGTGTCATACTGTCCCCTGGTCACCCGGCGTATCAAAAGGACCGTGGTTTAAAGTGGTAACCGTGCGCGTTTGTATAGGGAATGGTCCCGGGTCATATGGCAGCGCATATACCCGTGGGCCAACGGTTATAACAAATCCCCGTACTCTGCGCCAATGGTTCTATTGAATGATCATGTCATATGATTGTTGCGTCGAGGGCTGGGGTTAAGCCCCGACCCTTTTTGCCGCCGGTTAAAACTTCTGCCAAACATAAAACAATTTTGCGCCGTATAGTTTACAAGTACTACCGGCCGCCCGGGTGGGTAGCTCGTTCTGCCAGTCTGTTCACCCACCGGGAGGTCATGGGTTCGACCCCCATCTATGCCAACCAATTTTACACATATAACCAATAACCAATCATGGGGTGCCACGTGGCAGCCCACGACTGGGCCACGTGGCACCTTTCCAACCAACTGAACCATGACACGTGTCAAAATCTGATTGGCCCACGTGCCTGCCACATCAACTACTGCGTCATCTAAAGTACTACCATGCGTCACTGCCGTACTGCCCTATCAGCCTGCTCTGTCAGCCTTTCACGTCATCTGCTGACGTCACCCCGTTCCATGTGTCACCCTTTCAGTGGTGACACGTGTCACCTCAGGATTAGACCAACCGTACGCCAAATCGACCAAAACTGCATGCCACGTGTCACTCCCTGGAGCCACCACGTCTCGCTGTACGGACCTTCCACATGTCGTTGTATGGACG
Organism: Picea engelmannii; assembly: GCA_009831015.1. Classification (NCBI taxonomy): domain Eukaryota; kingdom Viridiplantae; phylum Streptophyta; class Pinopsida; order Pinales; family Pinaceae; genus Picea; species Picea engelmannii. The sequence continues at coordinate 588,271 of ML783889.1, read as the reverse complement.
TGCCACGTGTCATTGTACGGACCTGCCACGTCAGCGTCCGTACAGACTGTACGGACTGCACAGTCAACAATTGTTTTTGCCTGTTTGACCTTTCGGACATAACGACATATCTTCTCCATACGGAGCCCGTTTGACAAAGTAAATATACCACCGGAATCAGAAAGACGAGACAGATGCAATGGAATAGGTTTCGTCACATTCCGAGCACTTTCATTTTTGATCATTTTTCAAGCCCTATCAGGATTCTGGATCTGATTTTGGATCATTTCATCTCTGAAAATGTAGTCAGAAACAGATCCTAATATTCATGTAGTAAATCGACAATTTTTTTGACAGTCTCTTCATTCCAGTAATATCCTATATTCAAAAACTTGGGCTTATCCTTTGTACCAATACTCACTTTGTGCATTCTTAGTGTCTTTTCATATACATCAGATTCATGTTCTAGAACGTCTACTAAATTTCTGGGATCTTCATCCTCCTAGTCTTCTCCAATGACATTATAGTAGTCCAAAACTTCTCAAACCATCGTAGAATATCTATGCACGCTACATATGGGTACTATTTCTATCGAGTCTTCTGATGGGAAAATATTGTCCTTGATCACCTATAGAGTTGTGTCTACTGAAGGGGAATTATCTTCAAAACTGAAAGTAACCTTGAATTTGTGATTAAAATCTTCCCAATCCATTGTCTCTCTGTGCACTTCCATGTAACACCCTTCCACAGGATGCTAAGCAATTAACAATTTATTCAACACCTACATAATAACAACTTCATTTTAGCATAATTCCATTTTCATTTTCACAATTATTCTACATTTGCTCAATGATAAATCTAATAACATGATGAA
>ML783889.1:567294-587318 GCA_009831015.1 Picea engelmannii | reverse complement strand
CTTCTTGATGTCTACGACATCCCAATTACCTCAATACTATAGTCATTTGGCTATCACATAGCTCATCATCCTGTAGGTTAGTTCACCAATAACACATATTGATGTAGATACATCACAATTTATATAAGAATCCATTTTTGCATCCACGCCCAATTAAGAAATGTATTCCTATTTACATCATGCATTGCATCTATTATACATTCACAATATAACTTGAATTGGTATACATGTACCGAACTTACCCATTTTAATTTTCATGTTCAAATAATCAAATAACTATCTTTGTCATGAGCATATATCATATATCATACAAATAGGTCTAGAGGTACACATCTCAATGTCTAACCAAGTCTAACTGACTCCAACAATACTAAACTTTGAATTATTAAGATTAGCAAACAATAATGTTCTAACTACCCAAGGTCAAAATATGGGGCATTACATTCCATCTCTAAGTACTAGTTCTTTGGAATCATATCCAGAGTGAGTATAAACAAGTGTGTCCATTCTTGCTTCTATATTGATCTCCATGTCACAATGCATTATGTAACATGCTCTGTAGGACAACTCAACCCTGTATACTTCTGCACAATATATTCATTTCCTTCTCCAAATATGACCTATAAAAATATTTTGCATTGTTGTCAATCCTTTATTTTTTGCTTATGCACAAACCACCATCTTGCAGAAGTCGCTTTCAATGCGACATATAAAGATATCAGTCTTTGTTGATCTTGTATCAAAAATTCGAAATCCTTTATAAAAGAGTCTATATTTGTTGGTCCATCATACTTTGGGGGATCACATACCTCAACTCCAATCCATCGTAATGTGCGGGTAATATGAGCACATCTCCTTGTCGATACTTCATCCAATCTCTGCTTCCAATGTTATAGTGCTTCTTCTGAATCCGATGTGCATAAACTAATACTTCGCTTGCTGATTGCAACATCAACAATAGAGTTCACATAATCATCCATTCGCATAGTCACATTATAAAGGTTATCGATCTCTTTTCCCTTCGCTAGTTCCACATATCTTCTCCCCTTTATGGGATCCAATGGCACAATAACTTTTCGATATCCTGCCTTAAATACCATCTGTATGTTTTTTAGATCAATCAGGGCCTAGTTATCAAAATCCCAATCAAGTCCTAATAATGTTGGATAAGGCTTATTGTCATATACTATCTCGATTACTTCGAAATTATCTATATTGAGCACTCCATCAATGTTAAAATTTATCCCTAACAACCTTCCAAATGGAACAATCTTATGTTGATTTTCTAACCTCAATTGAATAGGTGAACAGATTAACTTCGATTTTCCTATAGTCTCCCATGTCTGCTTCGGAAGGACATTCACATCAGATCCCAGGTATAAAATGAAATTATGCATTTCATAATCTCATATATGCACATTCAGTCAGAATTCTCTATTTGTCCTTCTCTTGCAATGTACCTGGCTAATTGCTCGTTGTACGACAAGGGATTATTTATCTTGTGCACATTGATTAATCATCTTGTTGTTCTAGAGTCTGTACCTAAGGCTTAGAAGTACAGTTTCTAGGCATCCGAAAGTGGGTAAAGGGTGGAGAAGAGAGAAATGTCAACCTTCGGCAAAGGAAACTAGGGAAGATTTCTATGCTGGTGTTGTCTAGCTTCCAACTGTTCCTGGATGGTTATATCTTGTTCAATCGCTGCCCATGAACGTTCGAGTTCAACCTGGGTAGTAGCTTTTTTAATAATAGTATCAAAAAGTTTTAAGGCAATGTGCATTTGATTTGATAATCCGGGTTTGATATTGGGCTGTGTTGGTACAGGGACAGTCATGGAGGAACAGTAAAATAAGAAAAACTTCAGAGAGAAATTAAGTGTTGTCTCAATTCGGTTGTATAAAAGAGAATTTATGGTTTCAGAAATAAAATGGGGTGCAAATCAAAGGCTCTTTCCCGTAACTGAGTTATATCTTAATAAAATGTATGAGGTGGGATAAAACATTTAGCTGTCTATCGAATAAGGCTCCTATCAAGGGAGAATCTCACGTATAAACAGAAGAGGAAAACTGTAAGGAAATAACCCGATGAAGTATAAAATATATATAGAATTCTGAAAGTGTTGACTGGTCTTACACCTGCTGATAGCTGGTACAGAGGAAAAATAGTAAAAAATTATAGAAATCCAAAATTCATTCTCTATAGTAGTGGTCGTAATAAATTATAACGAAGTATTCATCAGTTATGAATATGAAATGAAATGAAATATGAGATACAAGAAAACAAACTCATAACACAGTCGTGACAGAATTGAGAATCTTCAGATTTTCTTTGTATTAACTCTCAAAATGTAAAAACTCTGTTACAATCGACAGAAAAAGGTCCAACCCTTGTAATTTCTTTCTATGGTATATTTATATAGTTTTACAAAGAAAATGGAATCTCAATCATTACAAATTTTTTTAATTATGATAGGGAGGAGGGAAATCGCTCCATTTCTTCTTCTCTGTCTTCACTTGGTGCCAGAAGCTTGTCCTCGTGCGTGCTCGGTACAAGTGACACATCTTTCAACCAGCTGAGATATCAGGCTTGTTGGTTCTGCTTGACAGCTGGCCTCAAAAGAGTAACAATCTCATGTTAATTGTGGTAGCCTGTCTTCCATCTGTCTGTCTATGATGTCGATAGTGCATAATTGCACGCTTGGTTTAATCATACGTTTGTCTATTTGGACTATGTCTGCCATAGTCACTTGTGAGATCTCGGCCGAATCTCTTTCCTCTTTTTCCTTTAAATCAAGCGAGATTTTTTCCATATTCATTTGAATCAATGCCTAGTAGATTACCATCTATAGAACTAAAGGCCTCTTCTAAGGAATTTGTTACCCTTTTGGCTTGCAGCTTGCTTTCTGAGATGCTGTGCTCCCATTCTTTCATTAGAATGTTTCCTCTGGTCTGCTCTGAAATGGTGAACCTGGGAGTACTTCCCGAATCCCTGTTGTTTGTGGTTGTCAGAGGCTCTTGGAAGGCGACCCGTGCTGCTCCAGCTTCCCTTTCTCTAGCAGATAAGTTCTCTGAAACCTGGTTGACTAGAAAATAGTTGTCCTGTATTGCTTCTACCTTGGTGAGTAAATTTCGTTGGGCCACAGAGACTCTGCTCCGAATCTCCATCGCTTGGGATTGGAACATCCCGATATTTATCACTTTGCTTTCGACAATCTCCACCCTAGCCTGTAGCTATTCGATCAAATCCTTTTGTTGGCTCGCTTGCATCTGACCATCCTGGACCACTAGTTGTGCTTGCTTGAGCTTAGTCTTGAGTAGCTCTATCTCGTTTTTATCGGCCAACCTGGCCTTCTCTATTCCTACGCTCGCCTGGTCTTTGGCAGTCTCTGTTGTTGTGGCTAGTCTGGCTTCAAGGGTCTTGATGAGGCGATTTTTTCGTTTAAGCTGGTTTTTCAAGATTCCGACTGAAAATTGATTCACCAAGGCATATGCTCCTAATTTCCCTACTATTTCAGTCGCGAATTGTTCATTCTTCTTGTCCTTCCCATCAGTTATGACTTTGTATTTCTTGGCTATCGACTCTCCTTCCTGATAGAATTCCCTCTTTACCACTGCCTTTCTCTTCTTATCGAAAAAGAACTCATCCGGAGGGAGCTCTTCTACCCTTATAGGCCTCAACTCTTCATTGAAAATCCACCCCGCGTCAATATTTCCCTGAGTTGACTGCAAGGGAGTAACTGATGTGATAGGTTCTCCGATCTGCTTCGTTGATTTTCCCGGAGTAGTAACCAAACTCTTCTTTTTCGGCGGGTCGAGAGTCTTTATCTCTGCTTTCGAATTCTTAGTTTTCTCTCCCTCGTCCTAGTGTTTTTCCTGATCGGGAGTCACATCCTTAGAGCCTTCAGCATCTTTTTGTTTCACCTCTGTTGTACTTGGACTCTCACCCCGCAACACTACAGGAAGACAACTGTGTTGATGTTCTTGGAACTTCAGAACATCGGCTCTCTCCTCGGGTGCCAAGGTTTGTATTCGAGCTAGAATCGCATCATAGGACCTTGCGCCTCAGAAAATGTCATCTAAGGGTGAATTCTCGTGCTCAAATCTCTTGAGCCCGAATCTGGCCAAATGATTGCTCACAACCCTTTGTGGATCATGCTTCTTGTATTCAATGAAGACCAAATTTAGGTCTTCCAAGGCTGCCACCTCAGCTTTGGCATGCCCAAAATATAATAAAGAATATGAATTTAAATGAACATGAAAAGGTGGCCATACCTTCTTTGAGTATCCCTTAAGATCCTTGCTTATACCACCAATTACTGTTTGTCTAGCAACCTCACGACAAGCCAACTTGTCAGGAATGAACAATGGAAATGCATGCGGGGGAACAGAAGCCTCGAAAACTCAGAGGTATGAAAATTCGGCTTCTACATACCAGTCAACTATACTGCTTAGATTTTTCACTATACTGTATGAGATCCTAGGTGGCGGGTGATCAAAAATAGTGACATGCAGGGGCACCATCACCCAGTTGAAGATTTCATATATGAAATTTGCCGCTTTGTTTTCCCACAATTTTGCATGATAAACGTGGATAGGCTCGTCTTCTGCTGCGGTCCAACTCCAACTCATTAAGGGAAATGGTGTTAAAAAACACACGGTGTCCATAATGTATGCAGACATGAAAAATGAAGACGCCTTTCCGCTCTCTTTCTGTGCCCGGTACTCTGTGACTCGACTGGTCAAGCTATCGGACAACATTGTCGCCCAGTCGAAGGAACCTCCTTCGGCGACCCAAAACATTAGAGGCACCCATGGAAGAAATAAATGTGAGGTGTCCTCTCTCCCATATAACCTGCATGTCATCATAGCTACATACTTGTACTGCGGTTCTAAGGAAGCTTTTGAATATATGTCGTGGTTTTCAGCCCTGAACTTCGCGACGTGCGAAACCCAATCTCTTATTAAGATGGACATGGTTTTATCATACTATACACATTCCTTCTATTTCAACTCGTCCAAGAATTCGGCGACATATGTATAGTCAGACGTTGTGGGCAACTTATACATGGCTTGCAGATGTTCAGGCCTGAAAGTCCCGATGGTGACCTTCTGCTCATTCATGATGGTTCTGGTTGGTATGTCCACATGGTCTAATTCCCATAATACCATGTCATAATATGGAAGAAATCGTGGCCTGGATGCTACTTTATGCATTCCGGATTGAATGGCGATCTTATACTTGGTGGTTATGTCATCTTTTTCATTATCGCTAGAGTCATCGGAATAATCCACCAATTCGGCCTGCAGAACATCATAAATGAATGACCAATTAGAGACTGAGTCAATACTTCGAGGTGAAGTATCAACGACATTGTCCGAACCTTGTCCCGAAACCTCTACATTGGCCTTGGATGCTTTTCGCGGGGCCATGCTTGGAGATTCTGCTTTAGCTCTTCTGCGATAAAAATACGTATACATACAGAAGTTAACTCACTGAGAAAATGTACTCTATGAAATATGAAAATGCATTTGTTATAATGAACCACAACTCTTATATATATTCGAAAACTTGGTACCTTTCAGAACAGGTCTATCAAATCATGTTTAGAAATAAATTTTGCCATAAAAATACGATCTTTATTCATCAATTTGCCCTATTTCCTAATTAATGCCATAAATTTTGGTGGTTTGAAATGTCAGTTGGCGCATGGAAGGAATAAGGCTACCTCGTAAAATGTGCAAGCATCAAAATATGGGATATATTGATTTAGCTTAATTAATCCGGTTTTACCAATGTTAATTCATTTTTCGGTACTCGTTGCATCGGAATCTTTTCTTTAACTCTTTGAACCTCTAACCCTTGAATTTGCGATGATCGATTTTGGTTAACAAAACTGCAATTGTGATTAGGCGCTTAATTGACTTCGTAATTACTTATATTCGCCATATCGCGACTCAGAGCTTCGAAGGTAAGTTTCCAGGAAGTTTGCATGCCGAGCTGCGAAACCACGAGATCGCGATAATACGACTTAATTAAAAGGGAAGCTAAACTCGGAATAAGTGATTAATTAATTATGTTCACATCCTTATCGTGATTTCGCGAGTCGGGGCTTATATAGTATAACTTTTTAAAAAAGAAAACATCGAGTGGTGAATTGCCGACAGAAGGTTACCATGGTTTAGCTTTTACTTTTAGCCTTGACACGGGTTACTAAAATAAGGACTTCATGGTCTCAGCTATCGGGGCTATGAAAATAAACTTTTTGATTTGGTGAACGCTGAGGTGCGAAAACACAATGACGTTTAATCATGGTTTAGGAAAACTTTACTCTCGTTACTGCCCTGGGTGAAAAATTAAAACGATTTCGCCGTTTTGTTGCTCAGGATGTGTGAACTACGTGATTTATAGCATCCGACCTACGAGATCCTGAGGTAGAACAAAAAAAGGAAACATTTTTACGAAAGGTAGGACTCACCTCAAGAGTACAATAATCATCGTTGTTTGCGTGCTAAAGCTTCAGAGATTTTTAAACCACAGATGGAAAATACGAAAACCATCTTTCGATTTCAAGCATTAAAAATGAAATTTGTGACGGGCTAGAAAAAACAAAGGCGGCTCTAACATAGGCTCCAACTAGGGATCCCGATTTATTGTAAGGTGGGAAAAATAGTAGACCATGTGCCAATATTGGGTAAATGGAGTCAATAGCTTCAATCAAGTGAAAAGTTTCCTGAGAACAGGGTATCGAAGGGGGAAAGAGACTTCGTTTTTTACCTTGAAAAGCTTTTCAAACTCATATATATTTTTTTTTTTAAATTTGGTTGTAGTCCCTTTCACGAATTTCCCTTTCCCGTTACTAAATTCAGGTCTACCTTAAGATAATCAAAACAGTCCTAGGAGACCCAACAGATCTTGCGGCTATCAACTTGCATCAAAAGAAGAAGTTTAGATGTCTTTAAATCGGGAAGCCCCACCTGAACTTGGGATGTGGATCAAGTTTTTTTTTATAAGAATTGGTTACCAGAGTAGAGTGATATTCATGTATAACAGCCTTACAGATATCTCAGATATTGATTCACTACCAGCGAGCCTGTTCAGTACCCCGGTGAAGTTATCTGGCCCCTTTTACTGAATTTCCTTTCACCACTTCAGAATATATTTATGCATTTAAATGCTGAGACGAAGGCAATCATTTCTGAATTTCCTTTCACCACCTGTCTTATAATTTTCATTTTAGAGCGTGAAGATGGGGGCAATCAGTTTGTATCACGGTTGATATCTGTGTAATATTTTTCATTATAGGTCTGTCAACTTACTTTGATTACTCGGAACCAACCTTCCCTTGACCTTCACAACACCTTCATTCTCAGGGGATAAAGGGAAAATAACTTTCTTAGGGCACTCTATTTGAGAAAGCCTCAATCCTCTGATGTTGTTGAAAAACCTAGGAAAGTTAGGATCGCTTTAGGCATCTCTTCGTTTAGCAGGGGATCGAGGAGTTGTGAAGACCCGCGTTCTTTCCACAATCTGCTTTGAAGCTCACAAGGTTGCAACGAAAACTCTTATCCCTTCTTATGCGAAATGCAAAGATGTTGACTTTTCAAAAGGTAAATCTGGAGATAAAAGAGGGGTGACATGTAGTGACTTTTGGACTAAGAATACAAAGGTCAAAAAAATTCAAAACTGACTCTTGTATATCCTTTCTTTGGGGGTACTCTACTTCGACCCACTGTTTTTAGTTTGGGTGAATCATTTAATTTGTCTTAATTTTTTATAAACTATTAAACCAAGAAACAACTCTGTTATTTATCAGTTTAGATAATGTTGTTGTTTGAGTGAGGTTACCTCGGTTTTATTTAATAGTCCTTTAGAACATGTCTTTTGGGAAATCTCATCTTTACCTATTCATTTCAATTTCTTTGCACAATATGAAATTTCTTAGGTATCACCTATTTAAGCCGATTTATTTCTGACACCGACTTTCAGTTTACTCCTCCTGCTTGTTTTGTATGCATCTGGAATCCTATAAGAGGAAAATACGAAGATTATCGAGGTTATCTGAAATGTGTTGAAAGTTCATGAACGAAAAAAGAAAATCAAGAGCAATGTTTTAAATGAAAAATATATATATGTACACAATTTTTTTATTTTTTTTATTTTTATTTTTGAATCTGGTGACTGTTACGTCATATAATGCTTTTGATACCGCCCGTTGATAGGGGTGTTGAGGAATTCACCATCTATATTTTCCAGTAGGAAAGAATTTTTTCCTTCCAAAGCCGAGACCCTGAATGGCCCATACCAGAGGTGGTCAAATTTGCCATGTTTTGTTGCTTCTTCCTTTCTTGCATCCCACCTTAACACTAAATCACCTGGGAGGAAATCTCTGTCCTTTGCTTTGCGGTCGAATAATGCCTTCATATCATCTTGGTATTTCTGCAGCTTCTCATCTACTTCAACTCTATGTTGTTGAACCTCAATCAGTTGATTTATTCTCTTGGTGACATGATTGGGTTCTTCATTTTGATCTTGCCATAACTTCATCACTGGGAGTGCTAGGTTTATAGGTAGAACAACATCGGTCCCATATACCATCTGAAAAGAAGAAATTTCGATTGACCTTTTTGTGCTTATGCGATTCACCCACAATGCGTATTTTAAGTGCACATGCCAAGACCTTTTATTTTCATCCAATATTTTCTTGATTATATTTACCAGGCTCTTGTTAGATGATTCGGCCAATCCATTTCCCTGGGGGTAATATGATGTGGAATGGCCGAGAATGATGTTATTCTTATGACAGAAGATGATCATAGCCATAGATTTAAAGGCCTGGGCATTTTCAATAACTATCTTTCGGGGGCACCCAAATCTAGACAAAATATTGTCTTCTAAAAAATCGATTACCACCGAGTCTGTTGCCCTTTTGGTTGGAATGGCTTCCACCCATTTAGTAAAATAATCTATTGCGGTTAATATCCACTTGTGTTGAGCACTATAATGGGGATTAATCACACCTATTAAGTCTAGACCCCATTGTTGAAACAGAGCTTCAGATTTGACTGGAACTAAAGGCAGTGCCGAGAGCTTCTGTTTACCTGCAAATGGTTGACAAGGGTTGCAGGCATGCACTTTGGCATTAACGTCCGAGAAAAGTTTTGGCCAGTAGTACCCAGCCCTCAGAATCTTGTAAGTTGTATCTCTCCAAGCATGATGCCCCCCACATATTCCCTCATGAAATTCATCTATAACCCGCTGAGTTTCCGATTCGACTAAACAAACTAGCAGGAAACTGAGTGGATCTTTCCAATATAGCTGAATTTCGGAGATACAATACTTAACTGCATGGAGTTTTAAAGTCCTAGATTTAGATGGTGATAGATCATTTGGGAATTTTAGAGTTAGCATGTATGACACTGTGTCTATGTACCAGCCTGACGATATGAACTTCTCTTCGATCTTGTTTGAAACTGTTTCCTCATTCAGCTCGTTTAGGTTCGTGTCTTTGTCGCCTTCCTACAGGCAATTGATATATAGGGCTCTGAAATTCGACTCAACTAAGAGTTTGGCCAGGCCTTGCCCTTTTATCAATTTGGTTGGTTTGACTTCCAGATCAAATTCTTGGATTTTGGTGAGCCATCGCCCTCTTTTTCCATCGTTGTCTGGTTGTACCAATATATCTTTCACAGAACTAGTAGGCACGTACACAATTATCTTTGAGTGTAGTACATATGTTCTGAATGCCTTTAATGATTTTACCATGGTGTAAGCCTATTTTTCTATTATATCATACTTCATTTCTGCGTCTCTAAGGCTATTTCTGAAAAAGGCGATAGGTTGTTTGAATCCTTCTTCGTTCTTTTGTAGGAGCACCGCAGCGATAGTGTGTTCGGAGGAAAATGAGAAAATAAGAAAATCTTTCAGATAGTCTAGGCTCGCTAACACAGGTGCCTCACTTATGACTCTCTTAATATGTGTGAATGATGCTTTGGCCTTGGTAGTCCATTTTACTTCGCTGTCCTTTTTCAACATACCTGTGATCAATTTTACAATTTCAGCGAAATTCGGGATAAATCTTCGTAAAAAAATTATTTTACCTAAGAAAGATTGAATTTCTTTTACATTTCTGGGAATATTTATTGTATCTATTTCTTCAATCCTCTTAGGATCAATCCCGATTCCATCCCTAGATACGATATGACCCAAAATATTACCTTCCCGCATGGCGAAATGTGATTTCTTTGGGTTTAAAGATAGACCAAACCTGCGACATTTTTCGAAAGTCTGTTTCAGATGTATCAAGTGTTCTTTGTCGGTTTTAGAGAAAACCGTCAAATCATCAAGGTAAATGACTACGAACTTATCCCTTTCTCCTATGAAAGCGATGTCCATAGCGCACTGGAATGTGGCCCCTGCATTCATCAAACCAAAAGGCATTTTGTCATAAATGAATGTACCCCATGGTGTGGTGAAAGCAGTTTTTTCTTTGTCTTGTTCATTCATGGTGATTTGATTATAACCAGAGAACCCGTCGATCATAGACATTCGGTTGGCTCCAACTACCATTTCTAACACGTGGTCCATTTTGGGCAGCGGATAGTTGTCCTTGAGAGACGACTTATTTAAGTTCTGGAAATCCACACACAGTTTGATTTCCCCACTCTTTTTCCTGACCAGGACCAGGTTTGCTATCCAGTCTAAATATCTCATAGGTACTATTATTTTTGCATCTAAAAGTTTCTTAACTTCTTTTTCGATCACAGGTAACAAAATGGGGTTGATCTGTCTAATCTTTTTCCTGAATGGTTTGACCCCAGGCTTTAAAGGTATCTTGTGATCAATTATGAAAGTGTCATATGTTCTTAACTCATCATAAGACCAGGCGAAAACATCCTTATATTGTCTGAGTAGGTATTTATACTTAATTTTTATTTCGGGAGGAAGGAACTTGGATATTTTTACCATCCTGGATTCTTCTTTGGTTCCTATATCACAGTCCTCCACTTCTTCTGGTTGGGGTTGTAAGGTGGATTTTACAAGTATGTCGTTTTGATCGAAAAGTCTTTCTAAAGGAATCAATCCTTTCAAAATCTGGTTGTTTTTAAGGAACAACATGCGATGATCTGAGATTTTGTCTCAGAAAGATTTAGGATCTTCCCCTTCTTGCATAATCCATATCAAGTTATTTTGATTTTCTTGGTCTGCATGAGTTTCGGAAAATTCACCTATTGCTTCAAGAAATTTCTTAATTTGTTCGTCATCCTCAAAGACCTGCCGATGCTGGATATTGTCTGGTATAGATGGTCTGTGTCTGATTTCTATGTGATACTTCAATTTGAAAGTTGTGGGAGGAGAGAAGGTTGAAGCTTATTTAGCCAATGCATCAACATGTAAATTATCTGCGCGTGGGATAAAGTGGACATTTACGGACGAGAAAAAGTTTTCCATGAGATCCCATGCACAATTCATGTATGATCTTAATCTGGGGTGCTTGGCTTGGTACTGTCGATTTATTTGTTTGACTATTAACTCTGCATCTTCATATACCTCTAAGTTATTTATCTTTAGCTTCTTGGCAACCTCTAATCCTAAGACCAACGCTTCGTATTCACATACGTTATTAGTGTAATCTATATCCCACTACAGTATGTAGGAAAAAGGAACCACAAACTTTCCTTCGGGAGCCACTAAAAGCACTCCTGCACTAGCCCCTTCACTAGATGAGGCACTGTCGAAATACATTTTCCAGACACCGGTGCTACACAGATCCTCTGTTAGATAACTTGACTCTTCCTACTCTATATCGTTTTCCTCCGGACAACCATCTAAACCATCATCAAAAGATAAGATACAATTTCCTAAATCTTGATCCGTAATATAAATAGGGAAATTGTTCAGGTTTTGGGGGTCGCTTACCGTATATGCTAATCTCGTTTCTCTGTACAACCGAGTAAACTAACCACCGAACACAAGAATTTTGGTGAACATCATATCCAATTGAAGAGAACCCCCCAACTTGGCTCCCCATGACCTAGACAACAGTAAGCCATACTTAGGGGGAATATCTACAATAACCACATCCATCAAGATACTCTTAATCGGGACCTGCGCCAGGGTAACTACCAAATATTTTATCATCCCCATACACTTAACCCTTCTTGAGTCAAAAGAGTAAATATCTCCATAAGTTCTGGTGATCTGGAGACCCAATTTGTCCATAATAATCTTAGGCATAACGTTATGGGAGGCTCTGGAGTCTAACATGCAATTATGTAGCAATTGATCATACACATTTAAAATGATATAAAAGGGAGAAATGGTGTCTTTGGCCCCTTCAAAATGGGGACCAAAGTGATGTTAGGTTTGTCATCTTCCAGGTTTAAAACATCAGACTGGATTTCTAGCTCAAAGACACCCATTGCTTTGGTAATCTGCTTCCGATAAACGGGGTTTTTTGCTAATTCTACCAAAGGGATTGGTATCTTAATTTTATTTATCTCGTTTTCAAAACTGAAAGCTCCGCTCACCTTGTCTGTTTCTTTGGTTGAGACTTCTGAATCCTTCCTTTCCGACTTATTTTTCTGGACCGCTTTATTACTCATGGTCTTGGTTGAAGGCATAACTTTATTTACTGTTTTGGTTCCTTGTGCTTGGGTTTCAACTTTTCCCACTTCGGACTCTTGTGTGCTTACTACTTTTATTTTGTTGTTAAGTAATAGGGCCTCTTCCGAAGTAGGCTCATAAGTTTGGCCTCTTTGAAGGATGTTCTTAGGTTGAGTGGTTGAGGTGGGCTTACTCTTAGATCTTAAGTTGTACTTAGGTTAGATCTCAACCATTATCATTTCAGTTTCTTGTTGAGAGCCACCAAGGTCAGTATGATCACTTTCTTCACCCTTAACCGACGGTTGTTGAGTGTTTAGAGATTTTTCATAGTATTCTCTAGTCAGATACGGTTGCGTGCAATCATCACCGAAGTTCGTGACATCATTATCCGAATCCCCAAAATCTTGGAGATCGCTCATTCCCATAAAATTTTCGCTCTTTAGAGGAGCTTGAATTTTTTGATCTTCATTTTTTATTTGTCTTTGCTGGTTCGGGGGGTTGGGGTTCCTCTTGAAATCCTTTTTGGGGAAAGAGTCAGCTTTGGCCTATTCAAGCTCCATTCTGGATATTTTATTAGATAGTTCTTTAATTACTCTAGCCATATCATCTACCCTATCATCTGCGGATCTATTAGACCTTGACGGACCCGCTTGTTCTCTAAAGCATTTGGTTTCTCGGTTTCCAGTTTCTATTTTAGCTTTAAGCTTACCAGAATCCATCATATTAGACTCAATTTCTACAGCATCGTCCTGCATTCAGTTTAGGGTGGCTCCCCTTCTTTCCCGCAAAAGGAGTGCAAAATCCGGTTCAAAAGCCCCTGCGAAAGTTACCTTGGTTGCGGGTTGGGATGGCTTAACCTCGGTTGGGATTTTGTTATATAGTTTGTTAAATCTTTGAATAAATTCCATGAATGTTTCTGAATTATTTTTTCTTAAAGACCCAAATTCGGTTAAATAATATAAGTGGTCTTTTCTTTCGCCCCATTTTCTGAGGAAGGAATCTTCTAAGGTGTCATAAGACAAGATAGAAGTTACAGGTAGACTCTGAAACCAAGTTCGGACTTGGCCTTCAAAGGTTTGAATGAGAAGCCTCGAATATACGTCTTCATGTTCGATACCTAGGATATCTGCGAATTGATCAAAGAAGTTAATGTGTTCGGTCGCGGTCAAATCCCCTTCCTCGGTGAATTTTGGTAATTTTTTTATGTAATTTTCGGGAAGGTCGTGTAGAGGGATGGGAAATACCAAGGGAGCATATCTGGCTGCAACTTTCACAAACACTCTGGGAGGGGGGGCAGGCCCTTGGGCTCCAGCTCCTCCTAGAGGGGCTCCTCCCCCTCCTCCTCTGATAAAACCTCCACCTCCTCCTATAAACCCTCCACCTCCTCCTATAAACCCTCCACCTCCTCCTATAAACCCTCCACCTCCTCCTCCGGAGGCTTCCATCGTTATTTGTGGAAAGTTGTAAAGGGGGTTTCGGAAAATTAAAAGTGAATCTTTATTTTCTTCACGAAGAGGAAAATCTAATGAGGAAAGATAAGGAACGCAAGGACTCGGTTCCTCAGATTTGCAAGAGACAAAATCAGGAGAACCGACGGGTGTGGAAACCGAATGCGTAACACACTCTTCAGAATTTGGTGAGGTTGGGAAATTTAACTGAAGGAAATATGGTATGTCAACTGCCGATGAACTTTCAAGAGGGCTCTTTCCTTTGTGTACTAAGGGGATTGTCAGATGAATCTCCCTCCTAACTTCGGAGTAGTTTGGCATTAAAACTTTAGTATCAAAGAGAGAACTACATGAAGTTGAGGGTTCATAAGAACTCTTAGTCATAAGTTGTGGGGTTTTAAGTTTGTAAACTGCAACAGTTGGCTTAAGAGAGCCTCTCGCCTTTAGAATCTTCTCGGGATCGGTAACGGGCGTAATCTGCTTACCATCCAGGTTTTTTCTAGTATTCTTTCGACCAGATGCCAGTTTATTAATTGTGGAGCCGCCAAGTGAAAGATTGGAAATCCTTAAAAGGTGTGTACTCTTTGTTCACTATCAAAGGGTAACACTTTCAATGAAAAGAAGAAATGTCATTTTCCCAGGGAAAAAGATTTCGTAACTTCGGTCCCCGACAACGATGCCAAAAAGATGTTGTTCCAGAGTCTGTACCTAAGGCTTAGAAGTACAGTGTTTAGGCATCCGAAAGTGGGTAAAGGGTGGAGAAGAGAGAAACGTCAACTTTCAGTAAAGGAAACTAGGGAAGATTTCTACGTTGGCATTGTCTAGCTTCCAACTGTTCTTGGATGGTTATATCCTGTTCAATCGATGCCCATGAACGTTCGAGTTCAACCCGGGTAGTAACTGTTTTAAGAATAGTATCGAAAAGGTTTAAGGAAATGTGCGTTTGATTTGATAATCCGAGTTCGATATTGGGCTGTGTTGGTATAAGGACAGTCATGGAGGAACAATAAAATAAGAAAAACTTCAGAGAGAAATTAAGTGTTGTCTCAATTCAGTCGTATAAAAGAGAATTTACGGTTTCAGAAATAAAACGGTGTGCAAATCAAAGGCTCTTTCCCGTAACTGAGTTATATCTTAATAAAATGTATGAGGTGGGAGAAAACATTTATCTTTCTATCGACTAAGGTTCCTATCAAGGGAGAATCTCCTGTATAAACAGAAGAGGAAAACTGTAAGGAAAAAACCTGATGAAGCATAAAATATATATAGAATTTTGAAAGTGTTGACTGGTCTTACACCTGCTAATAGCTGGTACAGAGGAAAAATAGTAAACAATTATATAAATCCAAAATTCATTCGCTATAGTAGTGATCGTACTAAATTATAACGAATCATTCATCAGTTATGAATATGAAATGAAATGAAATATGAGATACAAGAAAACAAACTCATAACACAGTCGTGACGAAATTGAGAATCTTCAGATTTGCTTTGTATTAACTCTCAAAATGTAAAAACTCTGTTACAATCGACACAAAAGGTCCAACCCTTGTACTTTCTTTCTATGGTATATTTATACAGTTTTACAAAGAAAATGGAATCTCAATCGTTACAAAATTTTGCAGTTATGATAGAGAGGAGGGAAATCGCTCCATTTCTTCTTCTCTGTCTTCATTTGGTCCCAGAAGCTTGTCCTCGCGTGTGCTCGGTACAGGTGACACATCTTTCAACCAGCCGAGATATCATCCTTGTCAGTTCTGCTTGACAGTTGGCCTCAAAAGAGTAACAATCTCAGGCTAATTGCGGCAGCCTGTCTTCCATCTGTCTGTCTATGATGTCGATAGCACATAATTGTGCACTTGGTTTAATCATACATTTGTCTATTTGGACTATGTCCGCCATAGTCACTTGTGAGATCTCGGCCAAATCTATTTCCTCTTTTTCCTTTAAATCAAGCGAGATTTTTTCCATATTCATTTGAATCAATGCCTCAGCACTAACTCCGCTATCAATGCCTAGAAGATTACCATCTATAGAACTAAAGGCCTCTTCTAAGGAATTTGTTACCCTTTTGGCTTGAAGCTTGCTTTTCGAGATGCTGTGCTCCCATTCTTTCAATAGAATGTTTCCTCTGGTCTGCTCTAAAATGGTGAACCTGGGAGTACTTCCCGAATCCCTGTTGTTTGTAGCTATCACAGCCTCTTGGAAGGCAACCCGTGCTGCTCCAGCTTCCCTTTCTCTAGCGGATAAGCTCTCCGAAACCTGGTTGACTAGAAAACAGTTGTCCCAGATTTATTCTACCTTGGAGAGTAAATTTCGTTGGGCCTCAGAGACTCTGCTTCGAATCTCCATCACTTGGGATTGGAACATCCCGATATTTATCACTTTGCTTTTGACGATCTCCACCCTAGCATATAGCTGTTTGATCAAATCCTTTTGCTGGCTTGCTTGCATCTGACCATCCTGGACCAGCAACTATGCTTGCTCGAGCTTAGTCTTGAGTAGCTATATCTCGTTTTTATCGGCCAACCTGGCCTGCTCTATTCCTACGCTCGCCTGGTCTTTGGTAGTCTCTGTTGTTGTGGCTAGTCTGGCTTCAAGGGTCTTGATGAGGTGATTTTTTCGTTTAAGTTGGTTTTTCAAGAGTCCGATTGAAAATTGATTCGCCGAGGCATATGCTCCTAATGTCCCTGCTATTTTAGTTGCGAATTGTTCATTCTTCTTGTCCTTCCCATCAGTTATGACTTTGTATTTCTTGGCTTTCAACTCTCCTTCTTGATAGAATTCCCTCTTTACCACTTCCTTTCTCTTCTTATCAAAAAAGAACTCATTCGGAGGGAGCTCTTCTACCCTTATAGGCCTCAACTCTTCATTGAAGATCCACCCGACGTCAATATTTCCCTGAGTTGACTGTAAGGGAGTAACTGATGTGATAGGTTCTCTGATTTGCTTCATTGATTTTCCCAGAGTAGTAACCGAACTCTTCTTTTTCAGTGGGTCGGGAGTCTTTATCTATGCTTTTGAATTCTTAGTTTTCTCTCCCTTGTCCTAGTGTTTTTCCTGATCGAGAGTCGCATCCTTAGAGCCTTCGACATCTTTTTGTTTCACCTCAGCTGTACTTGGACTCTCACCCCGAAACACTGTGGGAAGACAACTGCGTCGATGTTCTTGGAACTTCAAAACATTGGCTCTCTCCTCAGGTTCCAAGGTTTGTATCCGAGCTAGAATCTCGGCATAGGACCTTGCACCTCGGAAAATGTCATCCGAGGGTGAATTCTTGTGCTCAAATCTCTTGAGCCCGCAACTGGCCAAATGATTGCTCACAACCCTTTGTGGATCATGCTTCTTGTATTCAATGAGGACCAAATTTAGGTCTTCCAGGAATGTCACCTCAGTTTTGGCATGGCCGAAATCTAATAAAGAATATGAATTTAAATGATCCGTAGGATATTTTAATGACTATGGTTAAGTTTTAAATTTGGATGTGTTAATTAACCATATGAGAAACTTAATGAAAGAATGAGGAAAAGAGAGGAATTATAACAGCCATATACACATATGCATATATGAAATGAAGTAATATACAACAAACCATAACACGAGAATTGATAACGGAGTTCGGCACAATGTTGCCTACGTCTCCAGGCCTTTGTCTCTATGGGGGAGGCTTCTTTATTTCTATTCAAAAGATAAAAAGTAAATCGCAGCAGTGCCAATTAGCTACAAGACTAATCTTGTGATGTTCTTCCAGATCTCTAGAACCCAACAAAGAAAACGACACGCAAAACAAATGTTCGGAGCTCCCAGAAATGGCCCGCAAGCGTCTTCTCCTCAATAGCTTCCCTGCATAAAAATGACTTTGGCTTGGCTTCCCTTCAGCATAAATCTACTCTGAATGTCCTCCATGGCCTCAAACAGGCCTAGTTTTATAGATTTGAAGTTGGTTATCCATCCCCAACTTCCTCCCAAAATTTGGGCTCCAAAAATGCCCAATATCTCCCCAAAATGGAGAAAATCCATTAATATAGGCATAATATCAAATAAAAATCCAAACTATAGAAAAAAAACCCAAAATTTGTATAATAATAGGGCGAAGCCCCCAAATGTGCACGCCCTTGGTCATATGGTGGACGACCATGTGGCCAGGCGCTCCATTCATTATGCACTAGCCCCCTGTCCGGGCTCCTGGTCTTCGGGCACAGGCATAGGATCTCGGGCTGACAGTCATAACCACGCCCCTTTTTAATGGACAGCTCCTGGTCCTGTGGGATCCATTAGCAGTGGTTACATGGTGGCACCAAATTCTGAGGGCCAGGCCCTATCCAAACTCCCGCACATAGCTCTCCTCCCGTGCCCTTATCCACTGTGGTCACGTCTGGTGTTAAGTGCCGAGGTTGAAACCATGGGCTAGGGCTAAGCCCCAGCCCTTTCCGCCTCCAAACTTAAATATTTTATATGCCATATACATAGTAAGAACCAACAGTGTCCCAGGTGGTTAGCCCAGTCCTTCCAGTCCGTAGCATAGTGGAGGTCGGGGGTTCGACTCTGGTGGTGAACCCATAATTTTGCATAACCCGAACGAGCCAACCACGGGGTGCCACGTGGCAACCCATGACTGGGCCACGTGGCATCTCAACAACCAATCAAAAACTACCACCTGTCGAGCGTTGATTCATCCATGTGCCTGCCAAGTACTCTACCACCTGTCACCGTACCTGCCCAGTCAACCTACTGACGTCATCCATGCCACGTCAGCCTGTGCCACGTGTCAACCTTACAGTGGTGACATGTGTCACCCTCTGACTGGTCCAATTGTACTTGTCATACACCACATCACCTGCCACATGTCATCACTAGAAGCTTCCATGTCAGCTATATAGCCGTATGGCGTGTACAGTCAGCCTACCATGTGGCACTGTACGAATTGTACGGACAATACAGTCACCCATTTTTTTGCCTGTTTGGGTTTTCGGACAGAACGCGATATCTTTCGCATACAGAGCCTGTTTGATGAAGTAAATATATGGCCGGAATTAGGAAGACGAGACAGACGCAATGGCATTGGTTTCACCAGATTCTGAGCACTTTCAGTTTTGAGCCTTTTTTAGCCCTGCTAGGCTTCTGGATCCGTTTCTGGATCACACCTCCCCACTAAAAGACCTTTTGGTCCCCAAAAGGTTACTGACTAGTCAACAAGCTCGGGATAGGCCACCCGGCTTGTCCTCTGTCTCTGAACTCTGTCCTATGCACCTGTCTCATCAAGATCAATTGTAACACAATCATGACAACTGACAGTGTATTGTTAGCCATTTGAACCCTGTTACATCTTACTGAAGCCACTATCATCCATGTAGAAAACATTACTAATGATAGCATCAAAAAGACGACTCCAAATGAGCTGATATACTTGTAATATTTGCACGACATGAGCTTATCTTGAAGCAACTTATGATTGATTTTCCATTCAACAATCATTTCTTGTTCTTGCTTAAGATCGATTACTTCATTTGAAACAATTATTGGTTTGTTGCTTGCTTGCACTACCTTCTTTAATTGTTCCATTGTTTGAAGTGTTTTATTTGCTTTAACATGATGAGCATGAGCCACATGATCTTGACCTGCTTTGGTAAATTGATATTGATTCTTTGTCCTGTAGAAGATTGCCTTATGATCATATAAATATGGACTACCTAAGACCATTCCACATTCTCTTAACGACACTACATCACATGTTACTTCATCCACATACTTAGATGAAATTGCAAATTTTATTGTGCACTTCTTTGTTATGTGCATTTGATGATGATTGCTTATCCATTTAAGTGTGTAAGGGTTATGATGAGTTTGTGTTTTTAACCCCAATTGCTTAACCAATTCTTCTGAGATTAGATTAGATTGAGATCCACTGTCGATTAATGTGTCTATCTTAGTGTGTCTCATGATTACCCTTATATGAAACAAGTTGTTTCTACAATC
>ML783889.1:516927-567194 GCA_009831015.1 Picea engelmannii | reverse complement strand
ATGATCCTCTTCCTCTTCACTTTTTCCCTTTGAAGATTCACCCAAAACTGGTCTCTTTCGTTCCAAGTAATCCTCGTACAAAACTTTCACCATCTCCGACATAGAAAGGAAAGTTTTCCAGAACTCTTTCTCATCCTGAGAAATCCCTTCTTCCGATGCCATCTTCTCGCTGTGAGAAGCTCTCTTTCTCAATCCAATTAATGGATTCTCTACAACAAGCTCACCTTCACCACGTTGTAGCTTTTCCCTGGTTAACATGCAAAACTCAAATCCAAACATCAACTAGCTCTAATATCACTTGATCCGTAGGATCTTTTAATGAATATGGTTGAGTTTTAAATTTGCATGTGTTAATTAAACATATGAGAAACTTAATGAAAGAATGAGGAAAAGTGAGGAATTATAAAAGCCATATACACATATTCAGATCTGAAATGAAGTAATATACAACAAACCATAACACGAGAATTGATATCGAAGTTCGGCACAACGTTGCCTACGTCTCTGGGCCTTTGTCTCTGTGGGGGAGGCTTCTTTATTTCTGTTCAAAAGCTCAAAAATACATCGCAGTAGTGCTAGTTGGCTAGAAGACTGATCTGGTCATGTTCTTCCAGATCTCTAGAACCCAACAAAGAAAACGACACACAAAACAGATGTCCGAAAATCCCAGAAATGGCCCCTGTCTGCTCCTCAATAGCTTCCCTGCATAAAAATGGATTTGGCTTGGCTTCCCTTCAGCATAACTCTGCTTTGAATGTCCTCGATGGCCTCAAACAGGCCTAGTTTTTATAGATCTGAAGTTGGTTATCCATCCCCAACTTCCTCCCAAAATTTGGGCTCCAAAAATGCCCAATATCTCCCAAAAATGGAGAAAATCCATTAATACAGGCATAATATCAAATAAAAATCCAAACTATAGAAAAAAAACCCAAAATTTGTATAATAATAGGGTGCAACCCCCAAACTTGAGTGCCCTTGGTCATATGGTGGATAGCCATGTGGCCAGGCACTCCATTCATTATGCGCTAGCCCCCTATCCGGGCTCCTGGTCTTCGGGCACAAGCATAGGATCTCGGGCTAATAGTCATAATCGCGCCCCTTTTTAATGGAAAATTCTTGGTCTTGTGGGATCTGTTGGTGGTGGTTACATGGTGGCACCGAAGTCCGAGGGCCAGGCCTTATCCAAACTCCCACGCATAGCTCTCCTCCCGTGCCCTTATCCACTGTGGTCACGTCTGGGGTTAAGTGTCGAGGTTGAAACCATGGGCTGGGGCTAAGCCCCAACCCTTTCCGCCTCCAAACTTAAATATTTTATATGCCAAATACATAGTAAGAACCAACAGTGGCCCAGGTGGTTAGCCCGGTCCTGCCAGTCCATGGCATAGTGGAGGTCGGGGGTTTGACTCCGGTGGTGAACCCATAATTTTGCATAACCCGAAGGAGCCAACCACGGGGTGCCACGTGGCAGCCCATGACTGGGCCATGTGGCATCTCAACAACCAATCAAAAAATTCCACCTGTCGAGCACTGATTCTTCCATGTGCTTGCCACGTACTCTGCCACCTTTCACCGTACCTGCCCAGTCAACCTGTTGACGTCATCCATGCCACGTTATCCTGTGCCATGTGTCACCCTTACAGTGGTGACACATGTCACCCTCTGACTGGTCCAACTGTACCTGTCGTACACCACATCACCTACCACGTGTCATCACCAAAAGCTGCCATGTCAGTTGTACGGCCGTACGACCTATACAGTCAGCCTACCACGTGGCACTGTACGAACTGTACGGAATGTACAGTCACCCATTTTTTTTGCCTGTTTGGGTTTTTAGACAGAACATGATATCTTTCGCATACAGAGCTTGTTTGACAAAAGAAATATATGTCCGGAATCAGGAAGATGCGACGGACGCAATGGCGTTGGTTTCGTCGGATTCCGAGAACTTTCATTTTTGAGCCTTTTTTAGCCCTGTCAGGCTTCTGGATCTGATTTTGGATCATTAAATGAATAGGAAAAGGTGGCCATACCTTCTTTGCATATCCCTTAATCTCCTTGCTTATACCACCAATTACTATTTGTCTAGCAACCTCACGACAAGCCAACTTGTCGGGAATGAATAATGGCAATGCATGCAGGGGAACAGAAGCCCCGAAAACTCTGAGGTATGAAAATTTGGCTTCTACATACTAGTCGGATATGTTGCTTAGATTTGTCACTATACTGTCCAAGATCCTAAGTGGCGGGTGACCATATATAGTGACATCCAGAGGCACCATCACCCAGTTGAAGATTTCATATATGAAATTTGTCGCTTTGTTTTCCCACAATTTTGCAAGATAAACGTGGATAGGCTCATCTTCTGCTGGGGTCCAACTCCAGCTCATTAAGGGAAATGGTGTTAAAAAACACACGACGTCCATAATGTATGCAGACATGAAAAGTGAAGATGCCTTTCCGCTCTCTTTCTGTGCCCGGTACTCTGTGACCCAACTGGTCATGCTATCGAACAACATTTTCTCCCAGTCGAAGGAACCTCCTTCGGCGACCCGAAACATTAGAGGCACCCATGGAATAAATAAATGTGAGGTGTCCTCTCTCCCGTATAACCTGCATGTCATCATAGCTACATACTTGTACTGTGGTTCTAAGGAAGCTATTGAATATATGTCATGGCTGTCAGCCCTGAACTTCACGTCATGCGAAATCTAATCTCTTATTAAGTTGGACATGGTTTTATCATACTGTACACATTCCTTCTGTTTGAACTCGTCCAAGAATTCGGTGCCATATGTATAGTCGGACGTTGTGGGCAGCTTATACATGGCTTGCAGATGTTTAGGCCTGAAAGTCCCGATGGTGACCTTCTGCTCATTCATGATTGTTCTGGTTGGTATGTCCACATGGTCTAATGCCCATCAGACCATGTCATAATATGGAAGCAATCGTGGCATGACTTCTACTTTATGCATTCCGGATTGAATGACGATCTTATACTTGGTGGTTATGTCATCTTTTTCATTGTCGCTGGAGTCATTGGAATAATCCACCAATACGTCTTATAGAACATCAGAAACGAACAACCAATTCGGGAACGAGTCAATACTTCGAGGCGAAGTATCAGCGACATTGTCCGAACCTTATCCCAAAACCTCTACATTGGCCTTGGATGCTTTTCGCGGGGCCATTCCTGGAGATTTTGCTTTAGCTCTTCTGCGATAAAAATACGTATACATATAGAAGTTAACTCACTGAGAAAATGTACTCTGCAAAATATGAAAATGCATTTGTTATAATGAACCACAACTCTTATATATATTCGAAAAATCGGTACCTTTCAGAACAGGTCTGTCAAATAATGTTTAGAAATAAATTTTGCCATAAAAATACGATCTTTATTCGTCGATTTTCCCTATTTCCTAATTAATGCCATAAATTTTTGATGCAGGAGCATCTCCCACATCAAGCGAGCCAGTGCGGAAGTGAAGGATAGCTGGACAAGCCTGCACAATTTTTTGAATTTCCTTGAAGTTGATTTGCCAACCATAAATGTGATAATTAAATGAAGGCGCACTTGTATAATGTAATGGACCTTGAGCAGATTTCTCTTATCCTTAGTAGGTAGGAGGCATTTATAGGAGTTAATGCAGGTAGATTAGAATTTAATTCTAGATTAGACTGTTTGAGAGCGCAAGAGGGAAACAGGATATAGACACCCTCGTTGTGCATTTGTAACATTATCTATGGAAGTATTGAACAGGAGAGAGCAAGAGCATGCAGAGAGCTGTGTAAGAACACCCACGTACATGCATTTGGATTTATAGAAAAAGGTTGATTCAAATTCATGGTTTTGTGTTGTTCTCTGTGTATTGATGCTGAGTGATATGCTCATTTGATGATTGCTTCCTGTTATACATTTGCTTTATATGTTGTGTATATGATTTCATGTTTGAATTGAAGTCTGAGAGGAAGTAGGAATGAGTTTCAATTGTTTCTCTATTTGAGCCGAGGATTCCTGCAAGGAGTGCAGTTGAAGTGTCCGCGAGGAGTGTGTTGACATAGGGCTCAGATAGTTTTACTTTTGTTCTCATTTCTGCAGAAGTGCATACAGGCACAGGAGCCGTGCAAGGAGTGTGCAAGCCAAGGGGAGTCTCAGGGTTACGAATCTGAGTGAAGCCTTGAAGGACTGCTGCTGCAGGTGTGCACAGGGTCAAAGAGAATTCAACACTTGGAAGTGTCTGAGAGTTTCCGCAAGGAGTGCGTGCAAGAGGTTTTTCTAAGAAGACACAGATTCATGGAAAATCCCAAACGGAAGAAAAACTTCGAAGGATTTGAAGGAAGGAAAGGTCAATTACCTTGAATTTGTAAGAGGCGTCATAAATTTGCACGCAGTTGGACAAGTCTTCATGGAGGAGTACTTGGTTCATTTCACAGAATTCATCGAGAAAGATAGACGGTCGAAATTCTCTGAGGGGATTTCATGAAATTCTGCGAGCTGTTAGATCTCATAGAGGTGCAGGGGAGATATGGTGATGTATTCTCTAAAGGTTCAAATCTCAGGAGGGGCAGGACCGTAGATCCGAGCCACAAGGACCGTCGGATTTGCGCGTGGAATCGTGTATCGGGGTTTCATGGGTTGAAGTCCCATGAATGTAGCAACAGGAATCGCGATATCATGAAACGCAATATCCTGACAGTCAAAAGATAGTGTGGGGCCACAGAGGAGTCAGTAGGTGAACATGTGGCATGCTACTTCGGGGTTTCGCAGCGAGAAGTCCCGAAACACTAGCATTAGGATTCGTGATATTGCGAAATCCGAAATGCCGATGGAGTGAAGGACTGTTGAAAAGTCAGAACTCGCACGTGTGTTGGAGTTTCGGCATATCGGGATTCGAGGTTCGGAAAAACAAGTGACTCAACATCACAAGTGCCAAAATTGTGATAGGGCAGGTCCCAAAAGGGGAGGTGTATCGAGAAATCGGCTTTCGAGAGATCGGGGAAGATGCTTATCAGATGGCTCTGAAAGCAGAAGAGAAGCTAAGCCAAAAGCAGAGTCAGAGGGGCCGAGACAAAAGTCATCCCAGAGGCAAATCAGTTGCCCAGGACAAATATCAGAAGCCCAAAGAGGAATGGAAGAAACCTCAGACTCGAATAGAGAGAGGTGGAACCTCACAAAGAGGGACATATGTTGAACATAGAGGACAACATACTGAGCAGAGGGGAGATTATGCTGACAACAACACTTTTCCTCGTACTAGAGGCAGAGGAAGAGGAAGAGGTGGATTAATTACATGCTTCACATGTGGGAAGAATGGGCATAGGTCTTATGAGTGTCCAGATAAAAAGAAGGAAATTGGAGACACTCACATTACCGATGCACAAAGGTGGGATGTTGAGGCAGAAGACGCTGAAGGGGGAAGATCGTTGATGATGCGAAAAGTTCTTTTTACGCCAGAGAAGGAGGTGGAGAGTTCAGTCCAAAGGACCAAACTTTTCAGGACCTCTTGCAAGACCAAGGACAGGGTGTGCAAGGTCATTGTAGACAGTGGTAGTACGGATAATCTCGTATCTACAGAGATGGTAGAGAAGCTAGAGCTGGAGACGATTGAACATCCAAGTCCATATAAAGTTTCATGGCTAAAAAAGGGACATCAGGGAAATGTCACTAAACATTGTTTAGTTGAGTTTAAGATAGGAGGATATAATGATAAGATACTCTGTGATGTTATTCCTATGGATGTTTGTCATTTATTGCTGGGTAGACCATGGCAATATGACAAAAATGTGATTCACGATGGGAAGATGAACACATACACCCTAGAAAAGAATGGGAGAACTCATATGTTTCTTCCAATCAAAGATAAGAAGGTGAAGCTGGAAGTGAGCAACACCGTACTTCTCATGAGTGGGAAGGAACTTCTTAATGAGGTTAAGAAAAAGGAGGATCCACAGTTCTTTGTGGTCAGAAAGCCTAGAATTGTTTTGACCAACACAAGAGTGGATGATTTACCAGAAGAATCTCAGGAACTACTGGGAGAGTTCACTGACATAATAGTGGATGAACTACCTCGTTCATTGCCACCGATCAGGAGTGTGAGTCATCATATTGACCTCATACCAGGAGCCAGTTTTCCAAACAAAGTCATGTACAGATTGACGTCGCAAGAGAATGAAGAGGTTAAAAGGCAAGTCCAGGATTTGTTGGACAAAGGTTTGGTCAGCGAAATCTTGAGTCCATGTGTTGTTCCAACAGTACTCAGTTCGAAGAAAGATGGAGGCTGGAGGATGTGTACTGACTCGAGGGCGATCAATAAGATAACTATTAGGTATAGATTTCCATTGCCAAAGATGGATGATCTGATGAATTGCTTGAGTGGAGCAAAGTATTTTTCAAAGATTGATTTGAAAAGTGGATATCACCAGATTCGCATGAGAGAGGGTGATGAATGGAAGACAACATTCAAAACCAATGAAGGGTTGTATGAATGGCTTGTTATGTTGTTTGTCTTAAAAAATGCATCGAGTACCTTCATGAGGTTGATGAACGAAGTCCCGAGGGAGTTCATCGGAAAAATTTTCATTGTGTATTTAGATGACATACTGGTTTACAGTAAGACAGTGGGCGATCATCTGAAGCATTTGGCTACAGTGATGCAGAGGTTGCAGCAGGAGAAGCTGTTGATAAATATGAAGAAGTCCTCGTTCACGAAGACAGAGCTCATTTACTTGGGATTTGTTATTTCGGAAAATGAGTTGAGGATGGATCCAGATAAGGTGGAAGTGATTAAGAATTGGACATCACCAAAGAACATATTTGAGGTGAGAAGTTTTCATGGTTTGGCTAGTTTCTACCGAAAATTCATCAGGAATTTCAGTGGAATTAGCGCAGCGATGATGGATACAGTGAAGAAAAGACAAGTATTTTCATTGGACAGAAGAAGCTGAGAAGAGCTTTAATCTATTGAAGAGGAAGATTACAGAACAACCAATCCTAGTGTTGCCGAATTTCCAGAAGACATTCCAAGTGAAATGCGATGCAAGTGGGTTTGCAATAGGGGCAGTCTTGAGTCAAGAAGACAGGCCAATCGCATACTTCAGCGAGAAGCTGAATGAAGCAAAAGTGAAATACTCCACTTATGATAAGGAATTTTATGCTATTGTACAGGCATTAAAGAAATGGAGGCATTACTTAATTCCCAAAGAGTTTGTCTTATATAGTGACAATCATGCACTGCAGTTTGTGACTCAATAGGAAAAGTTGAATCAGAGACATGTAAAATGGGTGGAATACATGCAAATTTTCACTTTTGTGATTAAACATATTTCTGGTACTACTAACAAAGTTATTGATGCTTTGAGCAGGAAATGTTTGTTGTTGCAGGAGTTCAAAATCAAGATGTTGGGTTTTGATGGTCTCAGGGACATGTACGCAGATGATCCAGACTTTCAAGGGGTGTATGAAGCAGTTGAGAATCCAGTTCTCGGAGACCGGAGCCAATGGGACGAATACATGATCCAGGAAGGGTTGTTGTTCAAGGGCAATCAACTGTGTATTCCAAAATTCTCCATGAGGGAGAATCTGTTGAAGGAGAAACACAGTGGAGGATTGTTAGGACACTTTGGTCACGAAAAGATGTTCGCAAAGTTGAATGAGTCATATTTTTGGTCGGGAATGCGAGTAGACGTCAAGAGGTTCGTGGACAAGTGAAGAATTTGCCAACATTTGAAGGGAAGAAAACAGAATGTGGGCTTTTATCAACCATTGCCCATACCAGAGAGGCTGTGGGATGCAATCAGCATGGATTTTGTGTTGGGGTTTCCAAGAACACAAAGAGGTTATGATTCAATCTTTGTGGTAGTGGATATATTTTCCAAGATGGCACACTTCATTCCATGTTAGAAAACTAGTGACGCAACTCACATTGTGAACCTGTTTTTCAAGGAGGTCATTCGACTTCATGGTTTGCCAAGGAGCATAGTTTCGAATAGAGATACGAAATTCATAAGGCATTTTTGGAGGACCTTATGGAAGAAGCTGGGAACTAACTTGTCATTTAGTTTAGATTATCATCCTCAGTTGGATGGGTAGACAAAAGTAGTGAACAGAAGTCTGGGAGACTTGCTGAGAAGCTTGGTGACAAAGCACCATAGCCAGTGGGACAGTATATTACCACAGGCAGAGTTTTCTTATAATGAATCAGTTAACTGGAGCATAGGGTAGAGTCCATTTCTGGTTGTCTATGGGATGCAGTCGAGGGGAATTTCTGAACTAAGGGATTCAGAACAGATTGCGACTATGAGTGCTAGTGCAGAAGAATTCGTAGAGGTGATGAAAGAACTTCATAGCTAGGTGAAGCAGCGACTGCTGAATTCAAGCCAGGAATATAAACGCAGAGACGATCAGCATAGGAGACAAATTTAGTTTGAGGTTGGTGATTTGGTTCTGGCACATTTTAGAAAGGAAAGGTTCCCAAGAGGAACATATAATAAATTAAAAATGAAGAAAATCGGATCATGCAGGGTCTTGAGAAAATTTGGGGACAATGCTTATGAGATTGAATTACCCGATGGGATTGGAATTTCTCCGATATTCAATATCTCAGATTTGTACCCATATAAGGCTGGGGAAGTAGAGACTGAAGATGAGCAGCCAGTGATCCAGTGGACAAAGCAGATGCCAGTTGCAAAGAATCCGCAGATGGAACGCATACTGGACAAGAGAGTGAGTAAAAAGACCAGAAGGAAGGAATACTTTGAATATCTGATCAAATGGAAAGACCATCTAGTTGAAGATGCCAGCTGGGAAAGTGAAGTAGAAATTCAGAAGCATGGACAGATCATGCGAGAGCTCATGGACAGAAGCCCATGAAATGTTTCAAGTGAGGGAGTATGATGTAGGAGCATCTCCCACATCAAGCGAGCCAGCACGGAAGTGAAGGACAGTTGGACAAGCCTGCACAATTTTTTGAATTTCCTTGAAGTTGATGCGCCAACCTTAAATGTGATAATTAAATGAAGGCACACTTGTATAATGTAATGGACCTTGAGCGGATTTCTCTCATCCTTGGTAGGTAGGAGGCATTTAAAGGAGTTAATGCAGGTAGATAGAATTTAATTCTAGATTAGATTGTTTGAGAGCGCAAGAGGGAAACGGGATATAGACACCCTCATTATGCATTTGTAACATTATATATGGAAGTATTGAACAGGAGAGAGAAAGAGCATGCAGAGAGCTGTGTAAGAACACCCACGTACATGCATTTGGATTTATAGAAAAAGGTTGATTCAAATTCATGGTTTTGTGTTGTTCTCTGTGTATTGATGCTGAGTGATATGCTCATTTGATGTTTGGTTCCTGTTATACATTTGCTTTATATGATGTGTATATGATTTCATGTTTGAATTGAAGGCTGAGAGGAAGTAGGAATGAGTTTCAGTTGTTTCTCTATTTGAGCCGAGGATTCCTTCAAGGAGTGTAGTTGAAGTGTCTGCAAGGAGTGCGTTGACAGAGGGCTCAGATAGTTTTACTTTTGTTCTCATTTCTGCAGAAGTGCATATAGGCACAGGAGTCATGCAAGGAGTGCGTAGGCCAAGGGGAGTCTCAGGGTTGCGAACCTGAGTGAATCCTTGAAGGACTGTTGTTGTAGGTGTGTGCAGGGTCGAAGAGAATTCAGCACTTGGAAGTGTCTGAGAGTTGCCACAAGGAGTGCGCGCAAGAGGTTTTTCTAAGAAGACGCAGAGTCGTGGAAATGACCAAAGGGAAGAAAACCTTCGAAGGAGTCAAAGGAAGGAAAGGTCAATTACCTTGAATTTGTAAGAGGCGTCATAAATTTGCACCAAGGTGGAAAAGTCTTCATGGAGGAGTACTTGGTTCATTTCACAAAATTCATCGGGAAAGATAGACGGTCGAAATTCTCTGAGGGGATTTCACGAAATTCTGCGAGCCGTTAGATCTCACAGATGTGAAAGGGAGATACAGTGACGTATTCTCTAAAGGTTCAAAGCTCAGGAGGGGCAGGACCGTAGATCCGAGCCACAAGGACCGTCGGATTTGCGCGTGGAATCGTGTATCGGGGTTTCGTGGGTTGAAGTCTTGTGAATATAGCAGCAGGAATCACGATATCACGAAACACGATATCCCGACAGTCAAAAGATAGTGTGGGGCCACAGAGGAGTCAGTAGGTGAACAGGTGGCACGCTACTTCAAGGTTTCACAGCAAGAAGTCCCGAAACACTTGCATTAGGATTTGCGATATTGCGAACTCCGAAATGCCGATGGAGTGAAGGACCGTTGAAAAGTCAGAACTCGCGCGTGTGTCAGAGTTTCGGCATATCGGGATTCGGGGTTTGGAAAAACAAGTGACTCGACATCGCGAGTGCCAAAATCATGGTAGGGCAGGTCCCGAAAGGGGATGCATATCGAGAAATCAGCTTTCGAGAGATCGGGGAAGTCAAAGGCAAAAGCACTTCGTCATTTGAAGTCGCGAAACCCAGAGGAAGATCTAGAGCCGTTGATTTTAGTGACCGATCACAGTCGTTGATTGTGCTTTATGGTGGAAGGGAATCTTAGTAATGTCATATCGGGATTCAGAGAGTCGGGGATCTAGAGGGCAAGAGATCGCATACTTCTCCACATCCAAAACCCCGAAACCCAATTTTCTATTCTTCTATCATGAAGAGAACAGTGACCGGCCTAGAGGCTGCGAGGAGCAGAAATGACCTGTGGGTCAATTTCAAGGGAGATTCCAGTGGAGAATTGAAGGAGCCACTCCGGCTCAAGGGTAAAATTAGAACGATCCTTAAGACCGAGAGGTCAGTGCAGAGGCCTTTGCTGAGGCAGAGGGTGCGGTCTACGTCAATTTTGGCGGTTTGAAATGTCAGTTGGTGCATGGAAGTAATAAGGCTACCTCGTAAAATGTGCAAGCATCAAAATACAGGATATATTAATTTAGCTTAATTAATCCGGTTATACCAATGTTAATTCATTTTTCGGTACTCGTTGCATCGGAATTTTTTCTTTAACTCTTTGAACCTCTAACCCCCGAATTTGCGATGATCGATTTTGGTTAACAAAACTGCAATTGTGATTAGGTGCTTAATTGACTTCGTAATTACTTATATTCGCCATATTGCGACTTGGAGCTTCGAAGGTAAGTTTCTGGGAAGTTTGCATGCCGAGCTGCGAAACCGCGAGATCGCGATAATACAACTTAATTAAAAGGGAAGATAAACTCAGATTAAGTGATTAATTAATTATGTTCACATCCTTATCATGATTTCGCGAGTCGAGGCTTAGACAGTATAACTTTTAAAAAAAGAAAACGTCGAGTGGCGAATTGCCGACAAAAGATTACCATGGTTTAGCTTTTACTTTTAGCCTTGACACGGGTTACTAAAATAAGGACTTCGTGGTCTCGGCTATCGGGGCTACGACAATAAACTTTTGGATTTGGTGAACGCCAAGGTGCAAAAACCCGATGACGTTTAATCATGGTTTAGGAAAACTTTACTCCCGTTACTGCCCTGGGTGAAAAATTAAAACGATTTCACCATTTTGTTGCTCGGGATGTGTGAACTACGTGATTTATAGCATCCGACCTAAGAGATCCTGAGGTAGAACCAAAAAAGGAAACATTTTTACGAATGGTAGGACTCGCCTCGAGAGTACAATAATCATTGTTGTTTGTGTGCTAAAGCGTCAGAGATTTTTAAACCACGGACGAAAAATACGAAAACCATCTTTCGATTTCGAGCATTAAAAATGAAATTTGTGACGAGCTAGAAAAAACAAAGGCGGCTCCAACACATCCCATGGAGTGTGTTTAATGTAGTCTCATCCTTCATTAATTATAAAAACCTCTTCAGGAAACTTATCAGCGTACTTACCTTCTCAATTTTCTTTTATGAATGGTCATAAACCAGAGACATGTCATACACTGGTTTCCTATCATACATAGGTGGAATAATCGAAGTCGATGCTATCCATTCTGTCTCCAAAATTTCTTTCCTTTCTTTCTTGTATGTATCTATTTATTTTCTAGGATCAAACAATGGAGGAGGCTCTATGGATTTCCTTACCCACATCTCGGTCCTCTTTCCTTCGTCTTTCGCATCAACTCTTGTTCTCACTCCTCTACATGTTGCTACTACCTTAGGTCATTCTTCGCACTCATATGCAACTATCATATGCACATTCAAGTTCCTCTTTTATTGCTACTTTGAAATCACCTGTTTACAATATTCCATCACATGGTCCAGATGTCTACAATAAGTGCATGTCTTGCAAGGATTCATATGGTCTCACACCAAATTCCCAAGATGATTACAGTTATAACATATAATCATACCTCTTCCTCTACCAAATCCTTCTCTTCCATGACCTTTGAATCCTCCTCTTCCTCCTTTATTATAACCTCTAGAAGTATTATACTGTGGTACCCCTACTTCTGGTCATTCTTACCCTTGAACTTTGTATGCATATGCAATGTGTTCTCTCATTAGATCTAGTGCATGACACTCCTATTCATCATGTCTGACAAACTAAAAAAAATTACAAAACAAGTTTCTTGCAGTGCTTTGGTACTTTTGCATCAACAAGAAAGAAGTAGGGTGATGAAACATCATTTTACATATCTCGCACCATACTCCTAAAGGATTCATAGCTCCTATAGCTAAATACTCCTTAAATGATGGACACTCATTCTTATTATGACCTTTTTCTGCATGTAGTACACCATATTTCTTCACACTTTCCTTTCCTTTAGTCAGTTCCTGCAACTAAATAGTGAATGTTTCTAACTGTGAATCGACCTGATCCATCACTGCACCATTTAATCCTACAGGGGATGCTTCCAACCTCATAGTAATCTTTAGGGATTCTGGCTACGATACAATCTTCTACTGCGTCAAAGGGTAGCATATATGTGGAAACAATCCTACAATGAACCACTCCCTATGTTGCTCATCTGGGACCTGGAAAGCCAAATGATCCTTTAAAATATTGAATGTCTGTTCAAAATCCCATACTGACTCATTTGACAACTACTTGACCTTTGTCATCTTTGGAATACACCGCGACTCATACTTCGGCTTATGGAACTCTTTCAACAAGGCTTTCATGATGTCTGCTAATGTTCTAATTTGTCCCATAGGTAAAATAGATTGATACTTCATATACCATAGTAATGTTTATTCTATGAATGTTGTTTCAAACTACACAATCTTTGCATCATCATCTTGGACGTTCTTCATTGTCCATATCGCTTCACAAACAAACAAATGTTGTTCTGGGTCTTTTGAGCCCACTCTATGAAAAATAAGCATTCTCAACGTGGGATCTACTCCCACCATCATGTACTGCATGATATTCTTCCATGGTGACACTAAATTATTATGACTTGGCATACTACTTCCACTACTCTAACTACCTTTACTGCTATGCTTACTTCCCTCACTAACTACAAGTGACAAAATTTCATTTCTTACCTCATTTCTTGGAGATGCACATGAGGTCGTGGGTTCAACACAGAGTATGGACTGAGTGGGATGTAATGGATATTCTTCTACTGGAATAAGATTACAGTCTTTCCATTATATGCACAAAATCCCTTCGATTTAGAGTATTACACCAGTGTCTCTTTCCTCAATCTCATTGTGCTTCCCTTCTCTCTCAACCATAATCCTCTTCCTACTATGACTAAATATTTTACCACTACACAATACCCTTAGCCAATCCATTCCTCATTCATTCTCGTCATTCCTCTTTTCCATACACCCATACCATCCACTGGTCATCGCACAATCCCCCTATGTGCACAAAGGCGCTTAGATACTAGGGAAATCTGATTCCATATTCATAACCCCCTTATAACACAACAACATCTTGAGACAAGTAGATAATGATTTCAAATACCTTCCATGCGGACCTTTAAAGAGTTATATTTCAACAACACTATATGAATGGGTACAATCTATAGCGAACTCAGTAATATAACCCCCCAATATGCTATCTATCCAAAAACCAACTATGTGCAATATCTTATTGCTAAAAGCATTAACTTGCTAAATCAACTTAAGGGTTCAATTCCTTGGGACCACAACGTGGAATGTTCTGTTCTTTTCAGCTAACCTCTGTATCCACTAAGCCAAAACATTAGGGAAATCAACAAAGCAAATATCATGTAAATATGTGAATACATACCTATGTACCCATTGTTCTGAACTAATCTGTGGGTTCTTATTCTAATATCTTGAAAACTCATGGTCTTTTTCCTCTAGCCACTATCCGATCTCTTCCTTAGTCAGCCTCCCCATTCCTGTTAACCACAGATCCCGGTCCTGGAAACAAAACTATTTTTTGGCATGCAGCGGGAAGACCCGAGGTTAAACTTTAATTCACCAACAAAACCCTTAAGATATTGTCCCTTTTAGCATCATCCTCAAGCAGGTGAAGTCTTACCCGAAGTACCTATTGGGACCACAGGAACCAGGTTTCTTCATTCATGAATGGAAGGGAGGCATTCATCATAACCATTCAACTAAACATTCATTCATTATACCATTCATTATGTGCACATAACCATAACAAAATATAACATATTCATATTACCCAACACACATTAAGTGCACGCAATAAATAGAACAATAAATGAACACATCACAATATAACAAAAAGACCCCATATTTTAACGTGGTTCACCCAATATAGGCTATGTCAACAACGACAGGCTTCTTATATTATTATTCGACATCATCTCTTACAAAATGTGTGAACTGCACTCTATAACACCCAGTTAATTCAATTTAACTATTATGAGTATTTTAGTTTAAATTAAGTCAATTAATTAATGAGTTAATGGAATTTCATATTATATTTTAAATTTAGTAATGCAACAATCAAAATAATTATTATCTTATTTTATTAAAGATAGGTAAATAATTAATGACAAAATATAAGGCAGATGGGAAATTAATGGGGGGAGGATTTTAGAGAGGAGGATAAGGAAGAAGGGTTTGGACTTGGAGAGGGGAGATTTTTATTGGGAGGAGAAGGACAAGCCAGGGGGGGAAGGGGAAGGAGGAAAAATTTCTTTGGGGGTTTTTACTAGTGGAATGGGTTGTTGGGATTTTAGGTTCAGGGGCCAAGAAATATGATTTCCTGGAGCTAGGGAGATAGAGAGGCTATGTTCCTAGCTATCTGGAAGGAAACAATTTCAGGTAGTTTCAGTTTCAAAGAACAAGGCACTCAACAACAAGAGAAAGTAGACAACAACAACCAGGAAAACCTTCTTCCTCAAGAGGTAAATTATAAATTATCTTTTCTTGAATGAAATTTCATTATGTATTCATGAAATTGTTGTCATGTAATTGATTATGGTTTTATTGACTTGTTAAAAACAAAGAGAAAGAAGTTAACTTTTAGACTTCATGAAATTAGATTGTCAACCAAATTACAACTTCAAAGTTTAACTATGAATCCCTAGGAAGGGATATAAATTTGGTATCAAATCTAGTTCAAAAACTTGGACCAGGGCCTACCCACCCTTGAGACAAAATTTTAGAATTTTATCCTAAAAATAACCCATAAATTTAAATAGCCAAAGTTTACCCCAAACAACTAACCCGAAGATCCAAAGGAAGGCTACTCAATGAAACCTAAACCAGGAGATTATATTTCTAGCCAAAGGCTTAATTGTAAGAGCCATATTCAGACACCTGGTTACTCATAAGAACTTCCACCTATACCTACAAAGGATAGAGACATCATGACTAAAGATTTATATGACGTCAAAATTTATGAATATGAGAAACAAGGAAGAGAAACATGGAAATGAACCAGACTAAAAAATGTATTAGATCTTTTAAAATATCAAATATATATAAGCCAATAAACACTTAGCTACATAAGTCTTCATATTTTAACAATAAAACCAATTTCCTATTATTATTAGTGAAGGTGGTTATGTTATGACTAACTTCCTGAAAATTCAATGGTTCGAACCTACCATTTTTCTGCTCTCGAATTTTCCACTTTTTACTTGGAATATGAAACTCTTGCGCTAGGTAATTTTTCTTTAGCTTTGGCCAAAAACCCTAAATAGAAATTTTAAGTGAACACAATCCTAAATAAACACGACATTCAGTAACAATGCATTCACTAAGTTAGGGTTTTGTGGAATTTAACCACCAGAACTATTGGGTCTTCATAGTCTGTGACATTTATATGAAAAACAAATACTTGTTTCTTATCATAGATTTAGAAGGCATGACCCTTGGAAATTCTTACTTTAACTTCATGGACAAATAATAGGCTTTTTCAACAAATACATATCAAACTAACATCTTGTAACATTATATATATATATATATATATATATAAACAAATCACTCATTAATTTTTTTAAATTGAATTAAAAAAAAAAAAAAACTTGACTTGCAAACCCTAAGGTCGTTGGTTCCATGGCCAATCCAAAAGGGGCTAGCCATGGTGGACATGGTCATGCACCCACCAAGTTTTCCATGGACGAGTAGAAATCGTACATAAATTTTCTGGGAAACAAATTTAAAAAACAAATAAGGGAAGAAGGCCAAGGGGATGACCCTTCCCTTATTCCACCCCGCAGAGAATAAACACAAGGATTCAAGTTCACAATAACCCCACCCACAAAAACCATTCCATCCCTAAAGAAGCAAGTGCGATCCACCATGTTTTGACCAAAGGCGTAGGTCGTCGGATAAGGCCACACACACTGAAGGAACCTTTTGCCATACATTTAAACCTCACCATGAAATGATAGCAGAGGAGATGAAGGGTGGGATAGCCAAGCAACCATGGATGTGCCCTCTAGGTGGCTGACCATGGAGCCAGGATCATTCCCTTGAGCCTTAAAGGAAAAAAAAAAACAAGAACCTCTGACCACAATTGCAGACTAAGAATCAGTCCAGGAGAAGGAGGTGACTCACCATTCCAAAGAATAATGTGGTTGTTCCAAGGTGCCCCGTTGTTAGGGTCCTAACCCACACATAGGTAGAACAATATATTTAGATGTAATAAAGGTCAATATTAATAAAGCCTTGTAATAAAATAGAATAAGTTGGATGTAACAAGACCTAATAGAAGCTTCCGCTTCTAGAAGGATCTTCCTCTAGATGCTTCTTTTGATAGACATATTTAGTATAACTAGGACTCGAGGGAATGAGAACCCTAGATTGGATATTATTGTAATAGAGCTCTGCTCAACTGGAGGTTTCCCCCTAGAATAGGCCTGTGAACATTGCTTTCATAATCAAAGTGTTATTTTTGTTGTTAATATTATATCATTTCAGTGCTATTGTGGTGAATTTTCTAGTTATATTGTTGTTATTTTGTCGTTTCTAGCATTTTATTTATGTTCTGCATACTTTTTATATCTGGTATATTACAATTGGTATTAGAGCACTTTCCTCGTCAGAAAGTGTGGGTTAAATTTTTTTCAAGGTAGATACGTATTCTGACGTCTTTAAGCCACAGATATATGTCGTTATGTGCATAAACCCGCGGTTGAGGGATTCATACACATATGAAATACAAGTGGTACTTAAGCACACAATTTTTGGACACCCTTGTAACCCCTGTTGGTGCCCCTTCGAGTTGTAGTGCGTCAGACAACACCTGTGTATGGATCGACCTAGATTACCTGAAACCCTCTTTAGATAAACTAATCAGCCACCTGACTGCTATAGTGTCACCATGAACAACACTTGGGAAGATACTCTCTAGTACCTGGGTAGTCGGGTAGTACGGATAAGGGTACGGTCTATCCACCTTAGTTAGTTCCCTTAGATATTGGGCCGAGTACTATTGTTATACCATGCACGTATATTAGAGAGATATATCACATGGAAAACCCTTGTTTGTAGAACCCTTGAATACCTAACCCTTGGGGACATAAACATAAACAAATTAAAACACACAATATCTATTACCGCGCAACTGTGTTCGGGTTGCCAGGTAAATACACATTATTTGAGACCTATTCCATTGGATTCATCTCTTATCCCTTATCACATTCATCCATATCCTTTTTCGGAAAAAAATTTGACCCCACCCACCCCTTTTTAGTTTCCCCCATCCTCATGGCCCATACCCGTAGCCAAGACTTGGAAGCTCTCTTCAACACCTTCAATATGGTCTCATCGAGACCCAACAAGAAGTGAAACAACTCAGTGCCAATGTTGTCGCCATAAATACAACCATGCAGTCCTCAATGGAGGAAATCAAACAAGACCTCACCACCCAGCTTGAATCTGTCTTTTCGGCACTCTGCACCAAAATGCATATCCCTACAGATAACCCTTCCTCTTCCTCACCTCCACATACTGAAGGTCACCATTCCTCTCATTCCCATAACTTTCAGAACCATTACTTTCAACGTGACCTACACCTTTCATGGGTGGATGTGAACAAATGTGATGGCTTGGACCCCACTGGTTGGGTAACCCAAATGGAACATTATTTATCATTATACGGCATTACAGATGACTTGGCCAAACTCCGGTATGGTGTTCTCCATCTATATCAAGAACGTTGGCAATGGTGGCAATGGAGAAAAACTTCTCGTCAAGGGTATTTTGCTTGGACACACTTTGTGGCAGAGACTTATGAACACTTTGACACTGACACCAACCATTTGGGTTGTTTGACAAAGTTGAAACAATCAGGAACAATGAAAGACTTTATATCTTCCTTTGAGCGCCTGGCTTTCCAGACAGAGGGCATGTCTGATGATTTTTTCTGAGAATGTTTTATCAGTGGCCTCAAGGATGAGATTCGAGACCATGTCCTCATGGCTCGGCCTCAGAGTTGGGTGGAGGCTACTAAAAGAGCTAAAGAATCACAATAAGTTGTATCTTCTCAAAACTAGAAACCCTCCTTTATCCCTCACCCTAAACCAATAAATCCCACTACTCCCTCTGCTCCCCTAAAGACCCAAAAATTGACCAGGGATGAAATGGATGAACGCCAACTCAAAGGCCTTTGTTATAATTGTGATGACAAATATTTCCCAGGCCACAAGTGTAAGGCACAAAAGTTTTTTATGGCCATCTCTAAGGATATTTTGGAAGAGGATATTGAAACTCCCCTTGTGTCTAAGTCACCTAAAACCCCCAACATAATCCATCCCTCAAACCCTCCTGAAGTAGAACCAGTCATTTCCCTCAATGCCCTCACTAGCGTCTCCGCTCCCCAAACCCTCAAGTTAATCGGTTACATCAAGCATCATAAGGTAATCATTCTGGTTGATAGTGGAAGCACCCATAATTTTATTCATAGACGCATTGCCCAAGAAACTCATTGCTACATCCATGTCATCAATAATTTCCAAATCATGATTGCCAATGGTGGCTTCATGAAATGTGGAGGGCATTGTGAAA
Source organism: Picea engelmannii (assembly GCA_009831015.1). NCBI lineage: Eukaryota > Viridiplantae > Streptophyta > Pinopsida > Pinales > Pinaceae > Picea > Picea engelmannii. The sequence continues at coordinate 547,781 of ML783889.1, read as the reverse complement.
ATGTGTGTCTCCAAATTGGTGACTACCACCTGAAATCTCATATGTTTGCTATCAACATGGGTGGTTGTGACATTGTGTTAGGTGAAGACTGGCTAAGGACTTTAGGTCCCATTCTCATGAATTTTAAGGAATTAACCATGCAATTTGACTAGGAGGGTCACCAATATAAGTTCCAAGGCATCATCGTCGGTTTGCCTGATATCATTAGTTCCCATCGCATGGAAAATATGCTCAAAAAGGGTCATTATGGTGTTATTTCTCAACTCCATGCCATAAAAGAAACATAAACACCCTCGGTGCCGCAAGACCTCCAAGCCATCCTTTCTAAACATCAAGTTGACTTTTCCACTCCCCAGGGACTCCCTCCTTCACATGGTGTTCATGATCATTCCATTCCCCTTATACCCGAAAGCCTTCCTCCCAATATTCGTCTGTATCGTCACCCCTTTTCCAAAAAAATGAAATTGAGAAAATGGTCTAGGAACTCCTTACTGTAGGCATTATCTGCCCTAGTACGAGCCCCTACTCTTCTCCTTTGGTCATGGTCCTGAAGAAATAAGGTTCTTGAAGAATGTGTCCTGACTTCCATTCCCTCAACAAAATTACCATTAAAGACAAATTTCCCATTCCTATCATTGATGACCTCCTGAATGAACTAAGTGGCACCCAATTCTTTACTAAACTTGATCTTTGTTTGGGCTACCATGAGAGACGTATGAAAGAGGCAGACATTCCCAAGATTGACTTTAGAACTCATGAGGGCCACTATGAGTTTTTGTTCATGCCCTTTGGCTTGTGTAATGCCCCCTCCACCATCCAAATACTCATGAATCATGTCTTCCATCCTTTTCTTCGTCATTTTGTCTTAGTTTTCTTTGATGATATCCTCATCTATAGAAAGACCTAGACAGAACATCTTGCTCATGTGGATCGAGTTCTCCATCTCCTCTCTCAACACCAAATTTTCCTTAAACAGTCTAAATGTTCTTTTGTCGCCTTAGAAGTAGAGTACTTGGGTCATCTGGTTGGAAAAGAAGGCATCAAGGTGGATCCTAAAAAGATTGAAGCTATGCAAGACTGGCCTCACCCAAAGACTCTCAAAAGCTTGCGTGAATTTATGGGCTTAACAGGTTATTAACGCAAGTTTGTTAAGAATTACAGAAAGATTGTAGCACCTCTCACTACTCTCCTAAAAAATAATTCTTTCACTTGGACTCCAGGTGCTTCTCAAGCTGTTCAAACCTTGAAGATGGACATGTGCACCACTCCAGTCCTAGTCCTTCTTGATTTCACAAAGACCTTTGTCTTGGAATGTGATGCTTCAAGGAAAGGAATTGGTGTTGTGCTTATGCAAGAGGGTCTGCCTTTGGCCTTTACCAGTAAGCAACTATCTGAAAGAAATCTGGGCAAATCTATCTATGAAAAGGAAATGTTGGCTATTCTACATGCCGTTTATTTGTGGCACCCTTATCTATTGGGGAAACGCTTCCAAATTAAGACAGACCATCAAAGCCTCAAGTATTTTTTGGAACAACACATTTCCTCCCTGGAGCAACAAAAATGGGTAACTAAGCTATTTGGCTATGATTATGAGATAATTTACAAGAAAGGAAAATAAAATGTGGTTGTGAATGCACTTTCCTGCAAAAATGAAGATGAAGGATACCTTTTTTCTCTTTCCTTCATTGTACCAGATTGGCTCCAAGCTGTTCGCCAGGAATGGCTACAAGATCCCTAGAGTTCGCAGTTGATCCAACAATTGCAGTCCAGTGCTCCAACTCCCCCAGGGTACTCTTGGCTCCATGATGAGCTTCGATACAAGGGTCATTTGTATTTAAGTAAACAATCAAATCTTAAATCCATGGTACTTTTTGAGCTTCATGCTACACTGACAGCAGGGCACTCAGGGTAAATGAAAACCTATGACAGGGTCAAACGTTCTTTTTTTTGGGATGGTATGAAACATGACATTCATACTTTTGTCGCCAAATGTGATGTGTGTCAATGCAACAAGGGAGAAATAGTCAAATCTCCGGGCACACTACAACCGCTCCCGATTCCACCTACTATTTGGAAGGACATCTTTATGGATTTTATTACAAGCTTACCCAAATCAGGAAATAAATCAGTCACCATGGTGGTTGTTGATTGAATTTCCAAGTATGCTCATTTCTACACTCTTCAACACCCATTTACAACATCCATGGTGGCTCAAATTTTCATGGATCAGGTCTTCAAGCTTCATGGCATGCCACACTATATTTTGTTTTTATCGCGACCCAACTTTCACAAGCAATATTTGTCAATAACTATTCAAGCTACAAGGCACCCAATTGCATCGCAGTACAACCTATCATCCCCAGACTGATGGTCAAATAGAAGTTGTCAACAAGTGTTTGGAAACATATTTGAGGTGTTTTACCTCGGAAAAGCAAAATCAATGGGATCAATGGCTACCCCTAGCTAAATGGTGGTACAACACTTCATACCATACAACTACATGCATGACTCCTTTTGAAGCGGTATATGGACAGAAGCCATCTTCAGTTCTCTCATACTTACTTGGTGTCTCGAAGGTCCAGGCGTTTGACCAAACACTTACAGTTCAAGAGGATATTCTTTCTACCCTCAAAGAGAATTTGGTCATGGAACAGAATCACATGAAGCAACAAGTAGATCAAGGTCGCTCTGAACGTCAATTTGAAGAAGGGGATCAGGTGTTTCTTCACCTCCAACCTTACAAGCAAAATTCCCTCAAGGCCGAGCATTGTCAGAAGCTAGCGCCCAAATTTTATGGTCCTTATACATTTCTCAAGCATGTTGGACAGGTGGCCTATCAGTTAGCTTTGCCCAGTCATTCGAAGCTACATCCTATTTTTCATGTTTCCTTCTTAAAGAAGGTGATCAGAACTAAGTGCCAAATTCAAACCAACCTTCCCGAGTTAAGTGAAGAAGGATCCATTTGCCTACAACCACAAGCAGTTTTGGACCAACATGAGTGTTGCCTGTGTCAGTGAACCATCAAGGAAGTGTTAATCCAGTGGAAATATACAACTCCAACATATGCCACTTGGGAACCAACTACCATTCTGCAGTAATTTCCACATCTCAAGCCTTGAGGACAAGGTTATTTTTAAGGGGGAGGACATGTTAGGGTCCTAACCTGCACATAGGTAGAACAATATATTTGGATGTAATAAAGGTCAATATTAATAAGGCCTTGCAATAAAATAGAATAAGTCGAATGTAAGAAGACCTAATAGAAGCTTCCTCTTCTAGAAGGATCTTCCTCTAGATGCTTCTTTTGATAGACATATTTAGTATAAATAGGATTCGAGGGTATTATGACCCTAGCTTGGATATTATTGTAATAGAGCTTTGCTCAACTGGAGGTTGCCCCCTCGAAGAGGCCCGTGAACATTGCTTTCAGAATCAAGTGTTATTTCTGTTGTTAATCTTATATCATTTCAGTGCTATTGTGGTGAATGTTCTAGTTATATTGTTGTTATTTTGCTGTTTCTAGCATTTTATTTCTGTTCTGCATACTTTTTATATCTCGTATATTACACCCGCTAATTCCTATCGACAAATCCTACCACAGTCACTCAAAATCCCACATCAACCTCTTCCATGCAAGGGTTGACATGGATACAAATACCCATTACCCTACCTACTCTGTGCCTATATGATGGGCTTAGATACTCTCAATGGCTAGGATTGGAGTCGATGTATATGTTGCTTTGAGGATGAGATGATTTAAAATCTCAGAACCTCCTTTGTCTTACAAAGATATACCACCAAGATCTACACTAGGGGGTGTTTGATTTGGCATTAGCATGGGTTTTTGGTGGCTGGGAGACAAGGGAGGAAACTTGGAAGGAAAGGCATCTGACGCAGTTACCCCATCACTAGAATAGTGAGGAGGAAGGGCGACCATGCAACCTAACCTTTCCTCCTCTCAACTCAGGGGTCGATCATGGGTAGGAAGTGCCCCAATCTACTGCACCATGCATTGTACAGTCCTAATCAAAACGTGGGAGGAAGGAGGTGGAGGTCAGCCTGGAAACCATGGCCACACCCTTTGGGAATCCAACCATGGAGCCATGGCCACACCTACATCACGCTCAAAGTACCCAGATGACCAAGCAAACGACAAAGGGGATGTAGTGATTAGGGTTTGAGAAATGTTTTTATTCTTTTTTTATTATTATTTTAGTTTCATTATTATTATTATGTGAGGGAGCACGAGGCATGTGGGCCTCATGCAAGGACCCACGATGACTAGCGTTGTTCGATTTTATTTTATTTTTAGAATAATTTTTATTTATTTATTACTTTAATTTGTTTATATATATATATATATATATATATATATATATAAATGTTATTTAATTTTTTTGTATTAATTAAATTGTTAGTTGTTGCGAAATTTTAATTATAAATATCCTATAATATATATATATATATATATATATATATATATATATATATATATATATATATATATAAAGAATTATAATAATTAAAACGCAAATTAAATGAAATATATATATGTATGTTTATAGAATATATAGGGTTATATAAGGTCTTTTTAAAATACAATATATACATTATTTCTCAAACTCCTTGCTCTAAACTACTTGCTCTAACTTTAAACATACCTATATATAATATTAGATAATCAACATAATTATTTAGATACCATGCATATTAAATAAATGTGTTGATTAATTAAAGCAATGCTAATTAATGTAATGGTTAGATTAGCATTGGAATGTGATAATGTTAATGCTTGATTAATCGATGAGAAAGGGGAATGGATTTACGACTAATTATAAGAGACTAATTACATAAAAAAATTAAGCTCTATAACAATATAAAGTGTTATAGGGAAGGGTTAGAAATTGATTAAAGAAGTCGATTGGAGTAATGGGTGAGTGTACCATAGTGCTAGTGCAGCTAGCAAGGTAAGAGAGACAGTAAGATACCTACCAAGATACCGAGCTTAGATTATTTAACCCTGACCTAAGCCACTTACCTTATGGGAGTAATGTTTGTTTACAGACAAGTATAAAGACACTTACACCTAACCCTACATTGCAAGTATAAGTTTAAGTTAAAAGTTGAAGGAATTAAACCCTTTTCTAATAAAAAAATGGTTGGAAATAGATTTAGATATTAAACATGGCTAGGACTCAAGGAAATTGAGGTCATGGGGAATCATCATAAGGACCACCGATACTAGTACCACCACCATTGTTGCCCCTGATAGCTCTCATTTTTCACTCGTTAGAGGCTATTAATGAGACATTAAAGGGATGTCAGTAAGTCAATGTCAAATTGGAACCCCCACCTTCTGGAGTGGGTAACCTAGAAGCATCGAGGGACTCAGAGGGAGGGCCTCCACCAGTGGACATCTCTAGAGAACTATAGAAAATCAAACTCCTAGAGTTTTCCTAAGGACATGCAAGTGAACATGTTGAGGCATGGTTGGAAGGAATGACGAGATGTTTTTCCTTGAGAGATTATGCTTCCATGTCAAAAGAAAAGATAATGATCTTTCAGTTGAGGGAAAGTGCCTTGAACTGGTGGGGTAATCTAGAGAGGAAGTTGCACCTTATTCCAGACACTGTCTCTTGGGAAATTTTTGAGGAAAGGTTTCAGAGAAAGTATTTGTTGAATTATTGTGTGGAAGAACATGTAGGAGCATCCCATTTTCTAATTTAGGGGAAAAAACTATGGAAGAGTACAAAATCAGGTTCATGGAGTTAGTAAATTACATCTCATACATGGATACCAATCAACGACAAGCAAAACATTTTGTCTATGAGTTAAACCCTAAGATAAGGGCCATAGTACATATGTGGAAACCATCTTCAGTGGCCAAAGAAGTTGAAAGTGATCATTACATAGAAGAGCATATGAGTTTAATTGGAGGAATTAGATCAACCATTCCACAACAACCTAGATTGGTGGTGAAGGCCCCTAGGACCTTCTCTTAGGGAGGAATCTCTAGGAAACCTCCTTATAGGAATAGAACCACACCTAGAAAAATTACGACATGTATTTTGATGGCAGCAAGTACAACATCCCACTCATCTCCTGCGATGCAAGAAGGTCCACGACCTTCTCGGGGAGAAACTAGTAGGGGTAGGAAATCCATAGAAAGGAACTCATTTCAGAGACCTTCACAGGGAAATGTGTAGGTTCCATCATGTGTTACTCTTTGGGGGTGTGGAGGACCCCATTACCAGCATGAATGTCCAGAGTCAGAATCTAGATCTGTGCATAGAGAAGGAAAGGCCCTTATGGGAAGAGAGAGTAGTAGCCACTAGATTTATGCATCGGTCAATAATCACCATGAAGAAAATCAATCCACAGTGGTGGATTTGTCAGGTATGATAAATCATTTCTATGTTAAAATTTGATTTTGTTTTGGTGCTACAAATAGTTTCATTTCACCTTGTTCATTAGAAAAGTGTGGGTTGGTAGCCTACGAGCACGATGACTTTAAACAAGTTGAGATGAATTCGGGGGAAAAAAAGCGGTAGGACATAGAATTCATAATTGTATAGTAGACCTGAGACTGTGTAATACTAGGTTGAATGTGTACATGATTTCTCTAGGTACATATGACCAAATCATTGGGATGGACTAGTTAGAATCCCATTGAGCTATGGTAGATTGTTTCGTGAAGAGAGTGCTTTCCATTGATGACGAAGGAAGGTCAATAGAGATCCATGGTATATGGAGGAAGGTGCCTCTACGCTTTATATCAACAATGAAGGTTAAATGTTTCATGAGTAAAGGTTGTCGATTATATGCAGTGGAAGCAGTCAATGAAGGGAAAGGACTCTCTATGGATCAATATCTAGTATTTTCAGAATTTAAGGATTTTTTCTGAAAAAGTTGTCAGGGTTACCTCCTGAAAAGGAGATTTATTTTACCATCGAGCTAAAGCCTGGTGTGGAGCCAATTTCCAAGACACTATATAGGATGAAAACGCCATAAGTTTGTGAGTTGTAGATGCAATTGAAGGAAAACTTGACTTAGGGTTGATAAGGCCCAGTGTTTCACCTTAGGGTGCACTGATAATTTTTTTCAAGAAGAAGGATGGTTCCTTATGTTTGTGCATAAATTGCAGGGACTTGAAATGTGCTATAGTGAAGAATAGGTACCCAATACTATAGATATATTATCTCTTTGATCGAATGAAAGGAGAATTTTTTTTCTCCAAAATTGATCTGTGATTAGGGTATCACCAGTGAAGGATTAAGGAAGGAGATATTCCTAAAACTACCTTTTGAACTCGGTTCGAGCATTACAAGTTCATTGTAGTCCCTTTTGGTTTGACCAATGCACCAACAATATTCATGAGCCTCATGAATGGTGTATTCTGAAAGTACTTGTACCTCTTTATATAGGTATTTCTTGATGATATCCTCATCTATTCCAAGAATGAAAGAGAACATGAGGAACACTTGCAAGTGGTATTGTCATGCCTTAGAGAGAAAAAGTTGTATGGAAAGTTTTTGAAGTGTTCTTTCTTCCAGAAAGAGATTCACTATTTAGGTCATATCATTTACGGTGAGGGAATTTATGTGGACCCAGAAAAGGTGAAGGCCATTATGAATTGGCTAGTGCTAAAAAATGCTCATGAGGTGAGAATATTCATGGGGCTAGCTAGTTATTATCGAAGGTTTTTGGACGGGTTATCTAAGATAGAAAAACCCATCACCACCTTGCAACGCAAGCGGGTCAGGTATGAATGGAAAAAGGAATGTGATATTGCATTCTTTGAGCTTAATAGGTTACTAACCATTGTGTCGATTCTACGAGTGTCTTATATGGGAAACAATTTCACAGTATGCACATATGCCTCAAAGAAAGGATTTGTGGCCGCACTAATGCAAGATGGGGGAGTGATAGTGTATGCAACAAGAAATATGAAGAAACATGAGAACCTATATGCTACTCATGATTTAGAGTTGGCAGTTGTAATAATAACTCTGAAGCTTTGGAGGCATTCTCTAGTGGGACAAATCTTTGAACTCAAAATAGACCATGAAATCTTAAAGCATCTCTTCACTCAAAGGATATCAATACTAGGCAGAGGTGATGGAGTGAGTTTATGAGTGAGTACGATTTTGAAATTTCATATATCAAGGGAAAGCTGAATGTGGCCATGGATGCCCTGAGTAGAAGACCACATATATTCTCCTTGCTGCCCTTAAAAGTTAATTTGAGGGAGTGAGTGTTGGGGGAAATTCTTAGAGATAGTTGGTATTTAAAGGTTACTTCATCCCTCCAGATTGGGAGACAGTTAGAGACAAAGTATGAAGGTCCTTGAAGAATATGGATTTTTAAGATATCAGGGAAGTATGTACATCCTCGAGGGTGGGGATATTTGAAGCATCATACTAAAGGAATTCCATAGAGAAATTTACTGTCTGCATCTCAGTGTGAAGAAAATGTATGCAGATATGAAGAAGCTTTTCTTCTGGATAGGCATGAAGCGTGATGTAGTCCATTTTATCGCCAAGTTCCTTGAGTTTCATCAAGTGAAGGATGATCACCACCACTCGGCAGGTCTCCTACAACCAAATGATGTTCCTAAGTCCAAGTGGGAAGTCATTTCTATGGATTTTGTTGTGAGATTACCACTCACATCACTGAGGAATAATGACATTATTGTTATAGTTGATAATTTGACAAAGAGTGCTCATTTTATTCCAGTTAGAGACACTTAAGATGTCATTGATGTCGAACGTGTTTTTATAAGTGAAGTCATCCATCTGCATGGTTTACCTAAGAAGATCATTTTAGATAGGGACTCTCAATTTACCTCTAGGTTTTGGACAAGTTTGTAGTCAACGTTGGGGACTCAGTTGAACTTGAGCACAACATATCATCCCGAAATAGATGGGAAAACTAAGAGAGTAAATTAGGTTATGGAATGTATGCTTAGGATGTATGTTATGGATAATAAAACCCATTGGGAGAAGTACTTACCTTTAGTAGAGTTCGCCTACAATAACATTTTTCACAGATCAATTGGAATGACACCCTATGAAATTGTGTATGGAAGGAAATGCAGGACGCCATTGAGTTGGTAAAGGTTACAAGACTGAGTGATAGTAGGGCTATAATTGATTCAAGAGATGGAGGAACAGGTGATTCAGATTAGGCAAGAAATAAAGGAAGCACATGATAGAAAAAAAAGTTATGTTGATGCACATAGGACTGACCAAATTTTTTAAAATGGAAGATCAAGTTTTCATTCTTATCAAGCCTCATAAGAGTACCATTCGGTTTGGGAAGGGGACAAAGTTGTTTCCTTGATTTATAGGACCATTCAAAATAGAAAAGAGAATTGTACTCATTTCCTATTGTCTCAAACTGCCATCCCACTTGCATAAAACTCATAATTTTTTTCATGTATATTTTCTACGTCATTATCTTGCTAACAAATCTCACAAACTAAATTGGAAGGAATTGAAAGTCTCAGATTCGAGAATCATCATGGTCAAACCATTACGCATATTGGACCGTAGGGTATAAAAACTCAGGAATCATCCGGTAGACCAAGTTAAGGTCTAGTGGGATACATATAGCCCAGGATATGCTACTTGGGAGGATGCAAAGACCTTACAACGAGATCATCCCTCACTTTTTTGACAACCTCAGGACTATGTTTCCCAAAGGTTGGGGGTGTGTAATGCCACATTTTGACTAAGAAAACTAGAATTACTTATGGCCTAATAATATCTTATTTTCTTATTAAATGCGAAACTATTAATGATACACTTAAAATTTTAGACATATGGACCTATGCGAATGTTAATACTATGAATGCTTATCAATATTTGAATTATGATGGATATTATGCAACCTAATTCTAGCTTGAAATTTTTGAAATTTAAAGGTGTTGGTATGTGGATACTGAGTTAATGATATGATTAAATGCATTTACATGATAATAATGTATGGATATGTATGAGTTTGTGTTATAAAATAATCTGCAGGTTAATGGGCTATGAAATGGCCAAATGGAGGATGGTAATAAACAATTAATATCATGAGAATCAACCGAGAGATAATATGGTTAGAATATTAGCATGCTAAATTACGTTGGTTAAAATGCATTTCTATAATATGTGGTAAAGTGCAGGTTTTCAGGTAGAGAGACTACTTGAAACTGAATATACAATGAAAGAATCCCAGTAAAAACGTTCCATTGTATGGTCCTTGATAGGGTGTTGACCCTAGTTCTATCAATAGGGGTGGAGGAATTTCCCATTGTGTATCCTCTTAAAATTGGAGTGATGGGAGGACGACGTTATCTCACTCTCCCTATATGTTTGATCAAGACTACCAGTTTCCTGCTAGGGAAGTTTGGTCAAGGTAGTTGACACTTCTTCTTACGGGTTCTAACTAGAGTTAGGTCAATATAGTTGATGCTCCATGATAGTTCCATAGAGGAAGGATATGGATGGAATATGGAAGTATGTTAGGGATGAAGGATGATTAGAAGTAGTTGACAGTGTGTGGAGTTTTAATCTTATAGAAAAATTTCTTGATTTTGTTTTGTTAATTTTTTTAAAAACTAAACTACAATTATCTAAGTGAATGTTGCTTGTGTTCAATTATTATAATTGAAGTGTTGGACATAGTGTCATTAATGTGTTGTCATTGATGTTAAAAAATAGGATGGTATGCATAGATTAAAGCTCAAGAGGGTTAGCGAATGAAGATGAAAGTTACAGTAGGACGGTATGTAGAGATTAAAGCTCAAGAGGGTTACCGAATGAATATCAAAGTTATAGTAGGACGGTATGCATAGATTAAAATCTCAAGAGGGTTAGCGAATGAAGATCAAATCTCAGAAGAGATGACACAATGAAACTCAGAAGGGAAAGTGCATTGTAGAAACATGATCAGATCAAGTCAGAACCATTGAATACACAAGCGCCAGATCAACGACAGGGATGGATTGCAGAGAGAAAAAGGAGAATTAAAAAGCATGTCATTCCCAATCCCGCAATCAGTCTAGACCGTCATATTACAAGATAAGGATCATTGGAGGACTAGTCAAAGATTAGATCAAATCATGACTGTTGATATGCAAGCGCTAGATCAACGACAAGGATAGATTGCAGAGAGCGAAAGGAGAATTAAACAACGTGTTATTTCCAATCTTGCAATTATTCTAGACCATCATATCTTATAGACTCAAATATCAACGACTATGGTTGATCCATCAAACCATTAGATTAAGTCATGACCATCGGATATGCAAGCGCAGATCAAGGGAATGGATTGATTGTGGAGCATGAAGGGAGAATTAAACAACGCGGTAATTCCAATCCTGCAATTATTCTAGACCATCGATCATCACCCGCCAAATATATCTATGGTTGACATCGGTTCCACTACCAAGGAGTAGTTTTCCATTGCAGAGCTCAACGACAGTTTTAAATGTCGTGCTAGTTGGGACCCCAATATCATCCCTGATTATTGATCTACTCTGGGACCATTCTCGACCGATGGATCAAGTTGAGTGGAAGGATAGGATAAGTAAGGAAAAATGGATGATATTTCAAATACCTGAATTCCCGATATTCATTGGATCACTTTAAATGGAAGGATATTATAAGCAAGGAAAAAGGGTTGAGACCTCAAATACCCGAATTCTCGATAGTTGTTGGATCACTTTAACGTGGAAGGATAGGATAAGAAAATAAGAAGAGTCGTTGGATTTAAACTAAGGCAAAGAAGCATCACAGATAGATCAAGTTGCTGATCTAAGATCATGATCAACGAACAACATTTCATTTCGGGTTAAAAGTTGTGAGGAGGTTACTCTTCAGGGAATATCACTTCATAAGAACTCAGAAGTGGAGAAATCGAATTACTCGAAGTCTTGAAGGATGAAATCCTGAAGTGGATATGAGTCATCTGATCATAAGTATCATGATCGTTAGATCAAGGAGAAGAATATGTGCCATATCGGGAGATCTATGTCAGTAGACCATGTCATCAAGGACACGTGGCACAATAAGATAATTACAAGTGTCAAGACGAAATTGAAATTTTAGGTACATGTAAATTATGAATCTGAGTGACACATGACAACCACTTGGCCCATGCCATGCCATCAAGTTATGTCAGTAAGTTATGTCACTCTGAGAGTTTTACTTCGGTAGTTTCACCACCAACAAATGACCTAAGTTCTGAAGTCCCAAAAGACAAAGTCTTGAAGCAAATGAGAACCATCCATCTCATTGGGAGATTAAAATGTGACTATTGATTTTGATAAGCGATTAAGTACTTGCTTGACCTAGCGCCTGGTCACCGCCTGTGGTCATCTGGAATAAGAGAAATAAAGGCAAAATACAATACACCGCATAAGTTGATAAGCCCGTGGTTTTGCATTGTTGGTCATATGTAATGGTTTGAAGGAAGCGCCTCAGTAGAAATCGATTTTTGCAGTAGTTGCAGAGATTATGGTTAAGTTATATGACGAGGTGTGATGGTCCAAATGAAAGGACACAATGCGTTATAACTCACATTGTTTTGAAGATTATATAAATGAGAAAGAGTGGTGAGAATAATGTGTCTCTACAGTCCGAATCATAAGATATATTAAATAACAGAAGTAGAGAGAGATGCAGTGAAGACATGACACAAAAGTTTTTCAAATTCGGAAAATAAGGGTGGTTGGGTGGTGCAAGGGAAGGTTGATGCCTGCAGGGGAGTTGGTGCTTCCTTGTCAATTGTAACTGACTAAACAAGGATTCAAAGAGTCCTACCAGTTGGTGTCGATGAAAAAGGGTGTGGGTGCATCCTGATTAGTCGGTGATGATCTAAAAGGAAGAACATCTTCCGTCTATGTAACATGTAAAACAAAATTTTGCAATTAATAGAAAAGTGTTTGTGGTTTTCCCAATTAGGTTCCACGACAAAATATTGTGTTAATTTGTTTTTTCATTAACAAAATAAAATTGATAAAATTATTGTGTCACTGATTCACCCCCCCTCTCAGTGACATGATCTGATCCTTCAATTGGTATCAGAGCAGGTCACTTCACAAAAGGTTTAAATCAATTGAAGAGAAATATACATCAAAATGGATCAACAGTTGAAGATGCCATAAACAATCCCTCTATTTGATGGTGAAGACTATGTCTTCTATAGTGTTAGAATGAAAATCTATATGATTTCCATTGTACTAGAAGTATGGACATTAGTTTAAAAGGGATATGATGTTCCAAAAGGCACTCCCATAGAAGAAGAAGACAAGAAATGTTTTTGGGAACATGCAAAGGCTTTAAACACAATACAAGATGGACTGAGTAAGAAAATCCTTGCTAAAGTACTAAACTGTAATAATGAAAAAAAACTCTGGGATAAATTGGAAACTGTATATGTATGAGATTCCAAGGTAAAGAGGTCCAAACTCCAGACTCTCAAAGTACAATATGAAGGTCTAAAAATGAAGGATGAATAAAATATCTCAGAGTACCTCAAAAGAGTTGATGATATTGTTAATGCAATCAGAGGTTTGGGAGTAGAAGTGTTAGACAATGAGCTAGTTAAAAAACTACTAAGAACACTACCTATTCTATACAATCCTAAAGTGTACACTCTTGAAGATCGAGAAAATATAGATAAAATCACCATGGATGAATTGTATGGAATCCTCACAGCCTATGAGTTAATATTAGGTCATGAGAACCTCCCACAAGGAGAGGTAGCCTTCAAGGTTCTCAATAAAACAAAAAACTAGAAGGAAAAACCTCAATCTAGCCATCATGAAGAATCTGATGTAGAAGAAGCCAATTTTATTAAAAAACTTCAGAAAGGATCAGGGAAGTACAAAGGCAATTTGCCTTTCAAATGTTTTAATTGTGTCAAGGTTGGCCATTTTTCTTCCAAGTGTCCCTATCCCAAGGAGGAACCTGAAGATGAAGAGGACAAAATTAAACAATACAAGAAGAAGGAAAAACCCAACTACAAGAAAAAGTTTTACAAAGGGAATTTTTTTTTTTCTCAAAAGAAGAAAACAACAGTTCATCAGAGTCTAGTGACAATGATGACGATGAAGTCATTTTTCTAGGAATTGAAGATCCTAATTAGATAGAATAAATTGAGCATGAGGAAGAGTCAGAAGTTGAAGCAGAGGTTAATATGGAAGGAGAACTTATTAGTGCCTTAGATGAATTAGGAAGATACAAAAACAGATATAGACAGTTGGAAATTTTTGTAGTTGAACAAAAAGAAAAACATGAATTCATGAGCAACCTGAAAAAGAGATGGAGAAACTCATGAGCAACCTGAAAAACCAAATCCTAAAAGAAAATAGGATGAAAGAAAGTCTGGAAAAGTCTCTTAAAGAAAAACAAATAACCTATGAAATAATGGAGGCATAAATAGTTCACCTAAGAAAAGAACTTGATGAAAAACTCATTCAAACAAGATATGAAAATAGATCTAAAATATTAGATAATATTATTACCACACAAAGGGATTCAGGTAATAAAAATGGAATAGGTTATTCTCAAGAAGAAAACCAAGTTAACTCAAAATCTTCTGCAGTTGCTCTCCTTAGTACATTCAAGAAGAAATATGAAGAGAAGACAAGTAATGATCAGAAATCCAGAGGAATACTTCCACCCATCAAGAAGGAATATAATACAACACCAAAGAAGGTTTATCAAAATAGGTATCCTCACATTTTCATTGGTTATTTCTTTGCATGCTCTAATTTCGGACACAAAGCTATGAATTGTAGAGCATATAGAAAGAAAAATTTGAGGGTTAAGAACTATAACCTTAAAGATAACCAAACAGTAAATCAAGTTACATGCAGAAACTATAACTCCTTTGAACCTCTACAAGAATGGGACCTAGAATGCTTCAGATGTCATAACTATGGACATAAGGACAGTAGTTGCAGATTAATGTAAGTCTCAGAAAAAAAAAAAAAAAAAAGTTCATTAGAGAGAAAAAGAAGCTTTGGAAAGAAAAAACATCAAAAGAGGAATGTCTCACTGCCTTGAAAGCTCAAGATAAAGAATATCTCTGGTATGTTGACAGTGGGTGCTCAAAACATATGACAGGAAACAAGGACAAGTTTTTTAATTTAAAGAAACAAAAGGGTAAAGTTACATTTGGTGACAATGCTTCAGGTAACATACTTGGGAAAGGCACTGTGAGTGTGGGAAAAGACAAAGCCAAGAATGTGTTGCTTGTTGAAAAATTGAAACCTATCCTATTAATTGTTAGACAAACCTATGATCATGGGCACTTTTGCATCTTTGATTCCCATAAATGTGATATTAGGAGAGAGGAATCAGGAAAATTGGTTGGTACTGCTCCTAGAAATCATGAGAATGTATATATACTAAATACAAAATTGAATGAGGAATGTCATATAAATTTAGTAGATGAAAGTTGGCTATGGCATAGAAGGTTGGGGCACTTTAACTTTGACAATTAGTGAAAGTCATCAATATTGGGGCAGTAAGAAACTTTCCAAAGATCATAAATCCCTCAAATCCTATGTGCAGACACTGTCAACTAGGTAAGAAAACTAGAATAAGGTTCAAAACAAAAGAATAATCAACCTCAAAACCTTTAGATCTTGTTCACACTGACCTTTGTGGATCTACAAGGACTAAGAGTTTGCAAGGAGAGTCCTACTTTATGTTGTTCATTGATGATTTTACTAGAATGGGTTGGGTATGTTTTCTGAAGGAAAAATCAGAGGCACTTAACAAATTCAAATATTTTAAGACCCTTGTTGAAAATGAAAAAAAGACAAAAATCAAATGTCTTAGATCAGACAATGGTGGTGAGTTCACCTCAAAAGAGTTTGATCTCTTCTGTGAAACCCATGGAATAAAAAGACAATTCTCTACTGCCAGAACACTGTTAGAATATGATGGATGTGATCGTTTTACCATAGACAATATCACTATTGTCACCCAACCATAGGCCGAAGCTACCCTCCGAGCACCTTAACCTTGATAGAGAATCACTCTGGAAGCAAACCCTAGGCTAGATAGACAAACAAAGGGTAGCACACCTTTCTCCAAGGATAGCGCACCAAACAAGAGCTGATCAGATAGTCCAAACCATAACCAAGAGATATTCCAAGACAAAACATAATCTGCTAGCTACAACAGCTAGAATGACAACTTCTCCTCCAAACTTGTGCACAAACTGGCTAACTGCAGTGTGCACAAGTGAGCTCTGCAGTTATGAGAATGCCTACTAGAATGAATACTGGCCTCCTGTATTTATACTAATTCTGGCTAACTTCCTAGGCCGACTTCTCATTCTGGGTGCCTATTTACGTAGTATATAATATTTCTTTTGGCCAACTTCTGCTCTTGGAGGCTAATAACCTAATACAAATTATCCTCTTGAGACGACTTGTCTTCTAGGGTTATTATCCAACTCATTAGGGTTTCTTCTTACTTCCCGAAGTATTCTATTCTTGTTAGGTTTACATGTGGAGGTAAATGCCTGTTGCAACTACCATAATATCAACAACCACCTCATCAAAATGGGATTGTTGAGAGAAGGAATAGAACGGTTCAGGAGGCTACAAGGACTATGCTCAATGAAGCAAAATTATCTGATGGATATTGGAGGAAGGCCGTAAGAACAACATTATACATATTGAATAGAGGTTAGCTCAAGATTAATAGTAATGAGACTCGTTATGAACTATGGTTTGGAAGAGCTCCTTCAGTAAGATACTTCAATGTATTTAGAAGTAAGTGCTACATCAAAAGGCTTGATGAGAATCTCAGAAAATTTGATGCTAGATTTGATGAAGGTATCTTTCTTGGATATTCTTCGACCAAGAAAGCATACAGATGCTACAATCTTATATTACATAAGATTATTGAGAGTGCGGATGTCAAGGTGAATGATTTAAAAACGATATGGATCAAACATCAAGAGACTATAATTGGCAGTGATGATGAAGACGATGATGAGTCAGTTGGTACACAAGCAAAATAAGTAGAAGAGAATAAATAAGAAAGGGAAGAGGATGATATGGATTATAGTGAATATGAGGAAGATATTCGAGAATAAGAGATAAGAGAAGAATCCCCAAGAAGAGACACAAATACACCCTCAAGTATGACTCAAAATAATCATCCAGAAGAACTGATTATTGGAAATAAAAGCGATGGAGTGATCACAAGAAGACAACTATTGTATCAGACATAAACAACACTTTTGTCACATATGGAGCCCAGCTCAATCAAAGAGGCATGTAAATATGAGAATTGGGTCAATGCTATGGATGAAGAATTGGACCAGATTGAAAAAAATCAAACTTGGGAACTAGTTCCAAGACCAAAAAAAAAATGTCATTGGAACTAAATGGGGGTATAAAAAAAAAAGAATAAGAATGGGCAAGTAATCAGGAACAAAGCTAGATTGGTATGTAAATGGTATGCTCGGGTTGAAGGAGTATACTATGAAGAAACATTCACACTTGTGGCCAGATTAGAGGCAATTAGGATGTTCTTAGCTTTCTCCATCTACAAAAAATTTAAAGTATACCAAATGGATGTCAAGTCATCATTTCTAAATGGAAACTTACAAGAGGAAGTTTATATTAAGAAACGAGAAGGATTTCAATTAACTAACAAAGGAGACTATGTCTACAAACTAAAGAAAGCACTCTATGGGATAAAACAAGCACCCAAAGCATGGTATGCAAGGCTAGATTCTTATTTTCAAAAACAATGCCTCAAAAGAGGATCAACAGACAACAATCTTTATTGTAAAATTGTTGGTAATAACATGATTATTGTGGAAGTATATGTTCATGATATTATATTTGGCAGTGATGATGAAAAAATGAGTAAGGAATTTGCTAGAAGGATGCAACAAGAATTTGAAATGTCCTTGCTTGGTGAATTGAATTTCTTTCTTGGATTACAATTAATACAGTCCAAAAGAGGATTCTTTATCCATCCGTCTATGTATGTTAAAGATATGCTTAAGATATTCCAGTTAGAGGATTGCAAACCTGTTAGTACACCTATGACAGTTGGATGCAAACTAAGAAAGGAAGATGAGTCCAAAGATGTAGATCCAAAACACTACAGATCAATTATTGGGAGTTTACTCTATGTAACAACTTCTAGACCTAATGTCAAGCAAGTTGTTGGGATGGTGGCTAGACTCCAAGAAGCACCAAAAGAGAGCCATGTTCAAGCTGTGAAAAGAACCTTTAGGTATTTGAAAGGAACCATAGATCTTGGTTTGTGGTACCCTAGCAAGGATTCATTCACTTTAAAAGCCTATTCAAATGCAGATTGGAAAGGTTGTGTAGATGATAGAAAAATTACAAGTGGAGGAGCATTCTTTTTGGGAGAATCATTGGTAGCTTGGATAAGAAAGAAACAGTCCTTAGTTTCTCTATCTAGCACTGAATCTGAGTATATTGCAGAAACATAATGTTGCACACAAGTGCAATGGATGAAACAAACCTTACAAGACATCAAAATGGTATTTGAAGAACCTACTACTAACTACTGTGATAATACAAGTGTTATAAGTCTCTCCAAGAACCCTCTCCAACACTCCAAATCAAAACACATTCCCATAAAAATACCACTATCTAAGAGATCAAGCTGAAAATAAGAACATTAAATTGGAATATGTCCCAGCACAAGAACATGTGGTAGATATTTTCACAAAACCCTTAAGCAGAGATGTATTTGAATATCTCAGGAAAATATTGGGAGTAATCCCTCTTCCAATCTAATCTCTCAAGAAAATAATGCATCAATTGGCACCAATTCAGGGGGAGACAACAATCAAAGTCAAAAGGAGTCATTCAATTATGAAAGGAAAAGTATGATTGTAGGAGGAGTTACTTGAGTTCAGATTTTGGTTAGAAGTATACAAACAAAAAGAGCTTTACCATAGGGGAAGCAACCATTTTCCATTGATGTCAAAGGGGGAGAGTAAATTTAGAGGAGAGAATCATCATCACAGGGGGAGATTGTGTATGAATTTGGTGTTTTTCCACCAATGACAAAGGGGGATATTGTTGGACATAGTGTCATTAATGTGTTGTCATTGATGTCAAACAGTAGGATGGTATGCAAAGATTAAAGCTTGGGAGGGTTATCTAATGAATATCAAAGTTATAGTAGGATGGCATGCATAGATTAAAGCTCAGGAGGGTTAGAGAATGAAGATCAAAGTTACAGTAGGACGTTATGTAGAGATTAAAATCTCAAGAGGGTTAGTGAATTAAGATCAAAGCTCAGAAGAGATGATGCGATGAAACTCAAAAGGGAAAGTGCATTGTAGAAACATGATCAAATCAAGTCAGGACCATTGAATACACAAGTGCTAGATCAACGACAGGGATGGATTGTGGAGAGAAAAAGGATAGTTAAAAAGTGTGTTATTCCAATCCTGCAACCAATCTAGACTGTCAAATTACAAGAGAAGGATCGTTGGAGGACTAGTCAACGATCAGATCAAATTAGGACCATTGATATGCAAGCATCATATCAACGACATGGATAGATTGTGGAGAGAGAAAGGAGAATTAAACAATGTGTTATTTCCAATCCTGCAATTATTCTATATCATCAGATCTTATATATTCAAATATCAACGACTATGGTTGATCCACCAAACGATCAGATTAAGTCGTGACCGTCGGATATGCAAGTGTATATCAAGGGTAGGGATTGATTACAGAGCACAAAGGGAGAATTAAACAACGCACTAATTCCAATCCCACAATTATTCTAGACCGTCGATTGTCACCCGCCAAACAGATCTACATGTGGCATTAGTTCCACTACCAACGAGCAGTTTTCCATTGCGGAGCTCAACGATAGTTTTAAACGTCGTGCTAGTTGAGACCCTGCAATCATCCCTGATCGTTGATCTACTCCGAGACCATTCTCGATCAGTGGATCAAGAGTGGAAGGATAGGATAAGCAAGGAAAAAGGACTGATATTTCGAATACATGAATTCACGATAGCCGTTGGATCACTTTAAATGGAAGGATAGGATAAGTAAGGAAAAAGGGCTGAGATCTCGAATACCCAAATTCTCAATAGTCATTGGATCACTTTAAAGTGGAAGGATAGGATAAGAAAAGAAGAAGAGTCGTTGGATTTAAGCCAAGGAAAAACAAAATCATAGAAAAATCGAGTCGTCAATCTAAGATCATGATCAATGAACAACATTTCATTTCAGGTTAAAAGTTGTGAGGAGGTTACTCTTCAGGGAATCTCACTTCGGAAGAACTCAAAAGTGGAGAAATTGAATTACCCAAAGTCCCAAAGGCTGAAATCTCGAAGTGGATATGAGTCTTATGATCATAAGTATCTTGACCGTTAGATCAAGGAGAAGAATATGTGCCATATCGAGAGATCTACGTCAATAGACCACATCAGCAAGGACATGTGGCACAGTCAGATAATGACAAGTGTCAAGATGAAATTGACATTTCAGGTAGGTGTAAATTAGGAATCTGAGTGACACGTGGTAGCCACTCGGCCTGTGCCACTTCATCAAGTGATGTCAGTAAGTTACGTCACTCCGGGAGTTTTACTTTAGGAGTTTCACCACCGACAAATGACCTAAGTTTAGAAGTCCTGAAAGATGAAGTCCTAAAGAAAATGAGAACCATCCATCTCATCAGGAGATTAAAACGTGACCATCGATTTTGATAAGTGATCAAGCACTCACTTGGCCTAGCGCCTGGTCACCTCATATGGTCATATGGAATAAGAGAAATAAAGGCAAAATATAATACATCGCTTAAGTTGATAAGCCCGTGGTTTTGTGTTGTTGGTCATATGTAATGGTTTGAAGGAAGTGCCTCAGTAGAACTCGATTTTTGCAGTATTTGCAGAGATTATGGTTAAGTTATATGAAGAGGTGTGATGGTCCAAACGAAAGGACACAATGCATTATAACTCATGTCATTTTGAAGATTATATAAACGAGAAAGAGTGGCAAGAAGAATGTGTCTCTGCAGTCTGAATCATAAGATATATTAAATCACATAAGTAGAGAGAGATGCAGTGAAGACATGACACAAATTTTTTCTAGATTCAGAAAATAAGGGTGGTTGGGTGGTGCAAGGTCAGGTTGATGCTTGCAGGGGAGTTGGTGCTTCCTTGTCAGTTGTAGCTGACTAAATAGGGGGTCAAAGCCTCCTACCAGTTGATGCTGGTGAACAAGGGTGTGGGTGCATCCTGATCAGTCGGTGCTGATCTAAAAGGAAGAACATCTTTTGTCTATGTAACATGTAAAACAAAATTTTGCAGTTAATAGAAAAGTGTTTGTGGTTTTCTCAATTGGGTTCCATGATAAAATATTTTGTTAATTTTTTTTTTGCATTAACAACAGAAAATTGATAAAATTATTGCGTCACTGATTCACCCCCCCCCTCTCAGTGACAGGATTTTATCCTTCATGAAGGATTCTATAAATATTTTAAATGGTTTACTATTCTTTATGAAATGAATAACATTGTTGACTGGATTGGAAGCATACATGAATTTCATTAGATGTGATAATTATTATCATTAGTACACATGTGAGTCCTGTATGTGCTATCTACACATACATGCCTTGCACATGTATACTAGTATTTATGAATGTTTAAGTTGATGACATGCACATCTAATTGAGACACATGAATCATGTTATTTCTATCCTTGTATTGTAAGTTACTATAACTTCGGGACAAAGTTTCTTGAAGGGTGGGTTTATGTAACACCCAGTTAATTCGATATAATTATTATGATTAATTTAGTTTAAATTAAGTCAATTAATTAATGAGTTAATGAAATTTTATACTATCCTTTAAATTCAGTAATGCAACAATCAAAATAATTATTATTTTATTTTATTAAATGTAGGTAAAGAATTAATGACAAAAGATAAGGCATATGGGAAATTAATGGGGGGAGGATTTGCGAGAGGAGGATAAGGAAGAGGGGGTTGGACTTGGAGAGGGGAGATTTTTATTGGGAGGAGAAGGAGAAACCAAGGGGTAAAGGGGGAAGGAGGCATAATTTCTTCGAGGGTTTTTACTAGTGGACTGGGTTGTTGGGATTTTGGGCTTGGGGGCCAGGAAATCTGATTTTTTGGAGCTAGGGAGATAGAGAATCTTTGTTCCTAGCTAGATGAGAGGAAACAATTTTAGGTAGTTTTAGTTTCAACAACACAAGGAACTCAACAACAAGAGAAAGAAAAAAACAACAAACAGGACAACCTTCTTCTTCAAGAGGTAAATTGTAAATTATCTTTGCTTGAATGAAATTTCACTATGCATTCATGAAATTGTTGTCATGTAATTGATTATGGTTTTACCGACTTGTTAAAAACAAAGAGAAAGAAATTAAATTTCAGAGTTCATGAAAATAGATTGTCAACCAAATTACAACTTCAAAGATTAACTATGAATCCCTGGGAAGGGATTTACACGCTCATAAATGATATCTCGGTTCTACCCAAAAATTCCCTTGTCATTTGTGCATACAGTGCACACTTAGCTCATTCTCTCCTTGCATAAACTTATCCTCACTTATTCATCACACATCATAAGCTCAGACTTATCCCCACTTACATCTTTCACATATCATAAGATTTTTTCTACCCGAAACCCTTACATATTTATACATTTTCATTAGGGATTATCTCGTTACAAAATGGAGCAAAATGCCTAACTAACTTCCTCCTTTCGCGCACTGACCCCTGAAAATGTGCTAACTACCTTCCTTTCTTCTGTGCGCACTTCTCCTTAGCTGACTTTTCATGTGGTTTTCTCCTGCGTGATTCCAAAACTGGTCCCAAAATGTCCTTCTCCAACAGTGTCCAGTGATGATGTAGAGTCTCAAAGGGGAGGTGATGAGACAACCTCTTGAGGGAGGTAAAGGTGGGCCTAAATCCTTTCAACCAAGGAATTCAAAGATCCAAGTATTTTTGACAGTGAATTTGCACGAATCTGTTGAACCCCTTCTCTATTTCCTTGAGTTCTATAAGATGTGTTGCAATTTTCACTAGACATTGGTCCCTAAGCTATTCTTTTCATTGATATTCCCATCCAACTTCTTTCCATGGATTAAAGAAAATGGTTGAACATATTAAACAACATTGTGTCTCAACAACCTCACACTCATAGCATTTCACCCCCTTCTGGACCTCCTTTATCTTGCACAAAATAAATTTTTTTTTTTTTCAATGCCCATGTGCCATTGTTACTTTAGGATTATATAGAGTCCAAGCAAGGTTGTCTTGAAATAGAGCACCCTAATCTGCTTCCAATGCTACTTCACTATTCGATCCCATAGTAATGATAGTGAAAATAAGATTGAGCTAGACCATGATGGCATTCTCAATAAACCTAGTTGCATACCTTAAATTTCTCATCATACTTAACTTAATCATGCATGTCGGAGGGAGAGGTATGAGGTGAAGTGAGCGATGGGGCAACCTCAATTCACTGTCCATTCTTGACAACATGATGGGACACATGTTGTAATTTTTCATAACTATCATAATGCACTATCATTTCATGGGAAGGCCATGTAATATATAGCTCCCCCCATTTACGTTATATAAACCTTAATTCAACCTAACCACGAGGTTGGCCTATGCATCAATCCCCCTATATTGCATTTGTAAGACATGGAAGTAGTCTACCTTCTTGAAGTCTTGAATCATAATGATGATCCCTCTAGGTGGGTCTAGAGAGTGAATTTTTGAAGAGGGATTTGGTGGAACATTGATATTAAAATTGTTGTTGAATCTCCAACCACATCACTTGTCATACTCTTTTCACTTTTAAAGAAATTAAGCGTAGATAGATTGTTATTGTTTCTTCCTCATTGTTGATTGCATTTCCTAGTCCTTAAACATACTACACCTTTCACTTTTCCTTCGATATCATAGATGACCCCCCTCCACCTCCCCCTCCCCCTCGCCTTGTTTCCCTTGAAAAAAAACTTCATTTTAAGAAAAAATAAGTAGCCCTATCCTTAATCAAACATAATCAATATATTATAGCCCTCCAAACTTATATAAAAACATATAAGTAATTCATTTTAATAAAAAATAAGTATCCCTATCCTTACTCAAACATAATCAATATAATGTAGCCCTCCAAACTTATATAAAAACATATAAGTAATTATCACATCTAATTGGGTGAAGAATGATTAAAATCAACACAAGTTATTTTTCTATTTAAAAAATTTAGTTCAAATAAATTTATGTTAATTTATGTATGTTATTTTTGAATGGGAATAATATCTCTCTGTGGTTTTGAATGGGAATAATATCTCTCTGCGGTTTTGAACGGGAATAATATTTCTCTACGGTTTTGAACGGAAATAATATTTCTCCGCAGTTTTGAACAGGAATACTACTTCTTTGCGGTTTTGAAATTAATATCTCTCCGCAGTTTGGAATGGGCATACTAGATCTCTGCGGTTTTGAAATTATATCTCTACGGTTTTGAACGAGAATAATACTTCTCTTTTTTTTTCTTTTTTTTTCTAAGATTATATATCTAGGGTTTTCAACGCCAATAATACTTTTTTTTAAGGAGATATTTTATTTCTAAGATTATATATCTAGGGTTTTGAATAGGAATAATACTTCTTTGTTTATTTATTTTTTACGAGATATTTTATTTCTAAGATTATATATCTAGGGTTTTGAATGGGAATAATCTCTGTAGTTTTTACCTTTTTTACCCAGAATAATCTCTGTAGTTTCTCTGGAATTCTTTGTCATCTTCATAAATTATTTTTTGGCTTCTTCAAAGGGTTGAGCATTTGGACATCTTAAATGAGGTGAGTCACTTTTTACTTTGATTCAATTTTAATTTTACGTATATATATATATATATATATATATATATATATATTTAAGTTTCAGAAGTAAAAGTTGATTTGAGAGATAAAGTCAATCCATAATAATAATTGTTACATCTTTTTCCTCTTCTTTTCAATATGACCACTCCACCGCCTATTCCAAAAACTCACCCTAAAAAGGGGAGGCCCCCCAAAATCACCCTAGAGATCCTTTATGATTATATGGAATCAATAGAAAAAAAAAGAGAGAAGAGAGAGATGCCAAAATCCAAATAGAGTTAGAAACATTAGACAAAAGGAGTGAAGAAAGAGACGTAAAACTCAAAATAGATCTAGAGGCAATGATTGATAAAAAAATTAAAGATACCATTCAAACTCAAATAGAGGATAGATTCTTAGGGTTCAAGAGTGAATTGTAGACAATCAAGGATAGAATTCAAGAAATGGAAAAGCATAAACAATCAACCCAAGAAGGAGGGGTTGAAGAAAATCACAACTTGAGAGATAGGATTAAAGAGCTAGAAGAAAAACTAACCAACAATTTGACCCTTAGTAATATGGAAAACAAATTGGATATCAAACCCATCAAAGAGGAAATGAATAAGCTATTCGAATTGGACCATGAACGTAACAAAAGAGCCTTGAACCTCATAATTTTTTATATAAAAGAACAACAAGAGGAGCTAGCAATAGTAAAAGAAGAATTAAAAAATAAATCACAAATTGATACAACTTACCTCATAGAAGCAAAGAGGCTAGGAAAAATAATTGATCACAAAGATATGTTCATCCATGTCAAAGTAAGTTGTAATGACCATAAATATAGCATAATTAGTAAATCTCCGAGCTTAAAAGGATTGGGAATATTTATAAATGAAGACCTCATTCCCGAAGACCAAGCTGAATTAAGGAAGGAAGTTCAAAAGGTAAAAGAAGCCAGGAAAGAAGGAAAATGGGCATGATCTGGATTTTATGAGCAGAATAAAATGACTACAGATTATTACTAGATTCTTAACATGGAATAATAGAGATACAGTAAAACTGATTTTCTATTCAATAAGGAAATAAGCTGAAACTGTAAAATGCAGCGGAAAACAAGCTTGCTAGAATGGTGGCGGCTTATCTCTGAGAAGAGATGTGATGGCTACGCTCATTCTCAAGAAGATCATTACAATGAGGCTCTCAAGGCCTTTTTACAATAAACAGGAGTTTCAAAAACCCTAAACATCCAAAACCTAACCCTAGGAGATGAAGCGCCAAAAGTCATGTGGGCCCCGTTTGGGTAAGTCAGTACATCAACTTCCTAGGGTCATAACTTTTGCATACGATCTCTGTTTTAGGCGTATGATAGCCCATTGGAAAGATCTATCCGAGGAAATGAATAAGCTATGCTAAACATAGGGAAGACTCTCATCCCATGTGGGAGGGTGCTTGGAATTATACATGCGCGGGATATTCACAATCATTCGATTTACGACTTTAGTTTGGCCATCTGTCTGGGGGTGGAAGGTCGTGGATTTGGTGAGCTTGGTGTCCAACAATGACCAGATGCTCGACCATAATGTGCTGAGAAATCGACTATCCCGATATGAGACAATGGTTTGTGGGATTCCAAAATGTACCCAGACTCGTTCAAAGAAGATCTTGGCAGTGGCTTCTGTTGTGATGCTCTTCTTGCAAGCAACCAGAATTGCCATCTTAGAAAAGCGATCAACAACAAAAAAAAACATAGTTATTTCCCTGCTTGGTGGACGGGAGGCCCAACATGTAGTCCATTGAGATGGATTCCCATGGCCTATCATGATTAGGAAGAGGGGTGCATAGGCCCTGCTTCTTAGTGGTTGGTTTGGCAATAGCACAGGCAGTGCAAGACCTGATATACTTGTTGACCTCCTATCGAAGTTTCGGCCAGTAGAAATGTTTTTGTAGCATTTTCATTATCTTTTCAATGCCAAAGTGTCCTACCACCTAGCTGTAGTGGGATTCCCAGATCAACTTCGCTCGCTCACTTGATGGAACACATATATGGCCCATATGACACAACAACCCATCATGAAGATGGAAATTATCGACAACTGCCTTTGCACCCAACATTTGGTAGGTGGTGGCGAATTCTGGGTCCGTCTCATAGAGTTGGGGCCATCCAAAGGTCTCATGGCCGTAGGAGTCTAGCATTGTGGTGAGTGTTGCGACTGGTGGTTTGCTAAGGCAATCAGAGACACGGTTGGTGCTTCCTGGTTTATACTTGATGTTGAGGTGGAATTGTTGCAAGTATGTGGACCACTTTTGATGGCGGTCATTCTGCAATTTTCCTTGTGTCTGCATGAACTGAAGTGGCTTATGATCAGTGTGGATGACTGTCTCCCTCCCAATAATGTAATGTCTCCACTGGAAGCAAGCTTGCACAATGGAGTACATTTATTTGTCATAAGTAGGGTACTTACGGACAACATCTGATAGTGTCGCACTATGATAGGCCACGGGGTGGCCGTGCTGTGTGAGAACGACACCCACAACATAGTCTGAAGCATTAGTCTCAATCTCAAAATGTTGTTGTAGGTATGGTACTGAAAGTACTGGGGCTGATCACAAGCATTGCTTCAAATCATCGAACGCTTGTTTTT
This sequence comes from Picea engelmannii, assembly GCA_009831015.1. Classification (NCBI taxonomy): domain Eukaryota; kingdom Viridiplantae; phylum Streptophyta; class Pinopsida; order Pinales; family Pinaceae; genus Picea; species Picea engelmannii. The sequence continues at coordinate 520,257 of ML783889.1, read as the reverse complement.
GGGGTCGACCCCACGCAAATTTCACCTTACCACCACTCCTGGTTATTTGGCTGAGGGCCCATGCAATATGGGAGAATCCCAACACAAACCTATGGTAGAAATTGGCAAGGCCTAAGAAGTTCTGAATCTCAATGAGTGTGGATGGGGCTGGCCAGTCACGGATGACTTGGATCTTGGCTGGATCCACATGTACGCCATGTTGATCAATGATGTATCCTAGGTAATGGACCCTGTCCATGCCAAAGGAGCATTTTTCCAAGTTGGCGTAGAGCTTGTGCTGTCGCAGGGTGTGCAGAACCTGTTGAATATGCTGCAAGTGTTCGGCCCAAGTCTTGTTGTAAATGAGAATGTCATCCAGATACACCACTACAAAAGTATTGGTGAATGGTCGCAGGATATCATCCATCATCCTCATGAAAGTGGTTGGACCATTTGTCAGACCAAAGGGCATGACCAACCATTCAAAAAGGCCTTCCTTTGACTTGAAGGCGGTCTTCCATAAGTACATTTCTTTGTCATAAGTAGGGTACTTACGGACAACATCTGATAGTGTCGCACTATGATAGGCCACGGGGTGGCTGTGTTGCATGAGAACGACACCCACAGCATAGTCTGAAGCATTAGTCTCAATCTCAAAATGTTGTTGCAGGTCTGGTACTGAAAGTACTGGGGCTAAGCACAAGCATTGCTTCAAATCATCGAACGCTTTTTTTTGGGGTCGACCCCATGCAAATTTCACCTTACCACCACTCCTGGTTATTTGGCTGAGGGCCCATGCAATATGGGAGAATCCCAACACAAACCTACGGTAGAAATTGGCAAGGCCTAAGAAGCTCTGAATCTCAGTGAGTGTGGTTGGGGCTGGCCAGTCACGAATGACTTGGATCTTGGTTGGATCCACATGTACGCCATGTTGATCAATGATGTATCCTAGGTAATGGACCCTGTCCATGCCGAAGGAGCATTTTTCCAAGTTGGCGTAGAGCTTGTGCTGTCGTAGGGTGTGCATAACCTGTTGAATATGCTGCAAGTGTTCGGCCCAAGTCTTGTTGTAAATGAGAATGTCATCTATATACACCACTACAAAAGTATTGGTGAATGGTCACAGGATATCATCCATCATCCTCATGAAAGTGGTTGGAGCATTTGTTAGACCAAAGGGCATGACCAACCATTCAAAAAGGCCTTCCTTTGACTTGAAGGTGGTCTTCCATACATCTGTCTGTTCTATCGAGACCTGGTGGTAGCCAGACTTCAGATCAATCTTACTGAAGTATTTGGCCCTCATGAGTTGATCAAGGAGGTCTTTAATTCAGGGAATCGGGTACTGTTTTCTTACTGTGATTTTATTCAAATCCCGATAATAAATGCAAAGTCGCCAGGTTACATCTTTCTTCTGTACCAGCACGATTGGGCTCCCACAAGGTGATGAGCTAGGATGGATGTGCCCCTTGTGGAGAAATTCTTGGATCTTTCACTTGATCTCCTCATTCTCTAACAGAGAGAAGTGATAGACTAGCCCAATGGGAAGCGGTGCGTCGTGGATTAGATCAATGGGGTGTTTGACCTGGCAGTGCAGAGGTACCCCGATAGGTGAGGAGAAGATATCCGAGTATTCTTCCATGGCCTTATCTACTTGCTTCTGCTATGTGGAGAGGTCGGTCGCAGAGACCCTGGATGTGGCTGTGATTTTTCTCTCATTCTGAGAGCGAATCATGAAGAAGACAAACTTCCTCGTCTGAGAGATGACATTCCTGCATTACTTAGCAGAGATCAAGGAAATATCACTAGGTGGGACTGCCTCGGGTATCCTGTACAATTTCCTATTCAAAGTAATAATAACACTATGAGGCCTAGACTCATATACAAAATGACGTTTCCATAAATAAGGTTGGACCAAAATAACATCGCAAACTTCAAGAGGAGAAACATCACACAATACCTCATCTTTGAAGGGCTTGATGTCGTATGACATTCGACACTGTTGGCTGACGCAGAGATCACTTCCTTGGTGGAGCCATCTATTGGTGTAGGGTTTTGGGTGCGGCGTTGTCGGCAGGGCCAACAGCTTGATGACCTCTGCTGAGATGAGGTTCTTTTGGCTACCACTATCAATAATGAAGTGCAGCGGGGTGCCTTTTACCCACATTTGTGAATGGAAGAGGCACTCTCCTTCTTCTGGCTCGTCTGGTTCACCATGTTGGAGCTTGGTGGTAGCAATGGTGGCACCGGGTTCCATGTCAATGATCTATATTCCCCTTTATAGTTCTGAATCAGAGTTATAACTTACATCTAATTCATAGGCTTTCACTTTGGCCACCAACGTCTACTTTGAGTGGCAGTCAACAGTGTTATGCCAAGGGATCTTATGGAAGTCACACCACTTCCCGATATCTTTCTTTGTTTTTCTGGTGTCCTTCTTTGATTGTGGCTTGGACTGGTTGTCCCGATACTATCCATCTTTGCTCTGTCCTTTGTTCTATGGGTTGGGGCCACCCTTTCCTGGATTTTGTTGTGAGGGGTTGCCAGACCCAAATTGTCGCATCTTTTGTTTGAGATTCTGCTCGATTTTGACGACATATCGGTAGGCCGCGCCCAAGGATGAGATGTCGATAAATTCCATTTCGGTCTAGATGTATCTATGCAGAACACCACGATACTTGAGCACCATATGTCACTCTGAATCTTTGATACCCAGCTTGGTGCGCAAGGTATGGAAGATATTTGTGAAATCTGGCATTGCTTGGTCTCTTTCTTGCCGCAGTGTGGTCCATTTGGTATACAAGTCGTCATAAATTTCGACAGGGTAGTATTGTTCCTTAATAGAATCCCTGAAGGATTCCCAGGTGGTCGTGACTGTAAATAATGAGGGTTCCTCTGTTTCCTTTTGCTCACAAAAAGTTTCCCACCAATCTTTGACATGGGGAATGGCTTTGAGGAGTGCAAAAGTAATATTTTCTCTATTCGAAAAGTTATGGACAGAAAAATACCCTTCTAGTAGATTCAACCACTTTTCTACAACATCTGCGTCTATCTGACCTTCAAATATAGGGATATCAAAGTTTATTTGTACCTTGAAGGGGGCAGTTCCTCCGCTCGAAGAAGATGCATCGCCTGTTGGTAGTCGCCGAAGGATTTGCACGGCATTATCCATCATTTAAGTATATAGGGGCTTCCATAGTGCAAGATATTAGATATTATTTTTGGGAAGTCCTGGTTACCGGGTGCAAGCCCCGGAAGTGATGATTGATGCTATGTGATTCATTTCGTTGGCTTCAATCCCATTTCTTCACCCCTGTGAGCATCACCCGATGCAATGAGTGCTAAGTG
>ML783889.1:500068-512685 GCA_009831015.1 Picea engelmannii | reverse complement strand
TATCCACACGGGACATTACTATGGGGAAGGTGTTGCGTATTAGTATAACGATAGATTGTTTCCTTCATGGATCGCAAGAGGCATTCTCAAGTGGAATTTGACTTTTTTTCATATATACAAAGTACACCAAACATTCCCATCATCTTTCAAATTATCTAGGCAATGTTTTGTGTCTTGTATATCATATGATTAAGAAATTTGAGAATACATTTTCCCACTCAACAATAACAATAACGTATTTTGGTCAATCGGCAATAATAGAGTTCCATACTTTTAAATATGTAACTTTTTATTTTTAATAAGTTATATAATAAATATAAATTATATTAATCATCATCATAAAATATGCTTTTATTTTTATTTTTATTTTTATTTAAAATTATTTTTATAAAAATATGTTTTTGAAGTTTTATTTAAAATTATTTTTTAATTTATTTTATATTAGTTAAATTTAAAAGTATACATTTTATTATTGTATTGAGAGGTAAGGGGAGATATTGTCACATATGTATAGGTAATGTTGACGTTGCAATACCAACCCCAATTTTTTTTTAAATAATATAAATAAAAAAACAAAACCAAATAACATGTTGACTCTATACAAATCAAATATAAGATAGTATAAACATATTTGTAATAATTAATGTTGAAAGCCAAAGAATCGAACAATTGTGAACTAAGCAATGAAAAGGTTGAACACAGTTTTAAGCTGCATTTGGGTAAGCCCATCTAGGTTCCTTTGAATGTTTGGCAACACTCTATATGCATCTCTTTTAGGATGGTCTTCATCTCATCTTCTACGCTTGTGCCAGGGGTATCCCATTGGTCGTTCGCTTCCTAGTCACAATATCAATTCTGTGCAATGAGACATACACAATTCTTTGACCCTCTTTGGATGGAAAAACACTTGTAGACCAATAACTAACACTCTCTCAAAAAATAAAGTGCATAGAATGTTGACATACCCAAATTTCTTCATCCTCCCCAACTTGCAGTATGTAAGTTGATTCTTGATACACATCGATAGTGAAGAGCTCCAATTGAAGACTATTAGTCTCAAGCACTCTACTCCAAAATACCTGTGGCTGAGATGCTTGGTGAAGAGATGTCAATCCTACAATTTGTGTAATGGGACATAAGATGATTTTAAATATTAGACTTTATATGCTTCGTATTGGGACTTGACTTCCCACTTTCTAAGAACCTAGGGAAAAGTAGGTGGCTATGTATTCCTCGATGGTCATTCTGGCACCACCTCAAGTCTTGAGGTTCACTACATCTCCTAACTGAGAGAGTCCCATTATGAATTATATGGCTTCAACCCCTAGATTTAGAGGTTTCCCATCTAGCATAAAAGCGTCATCGTCAGGGTCCCAATATCCTATTAGGACCTGCAATAATTTATTTTGGACCCTCATAATCATTATTTCAAAGAAATTTCTTAAGCCACAATTTTGGAGGGCTTCTAGCACCTCTAGCTCTTCCATAACCTGAATGCTAATCTCCTTTTACTATCTTTCCCTCCATTCAATAACCATTATGCAAAAATTCATCAAAGAGAAAGGATTAAACCTCCATTTTTTTCCCCTTTAGATGGACTTGTATGCAAGCTATAGAGGAGACATGTTCATATATACGTGCACTATCTTGATGGAAGTCCCATATAAGGCACCAATATGATGTCCCTGCCAAAGGAGGGTACGTATACGCTCGTCCCTTTGAAAAATTTGTGAAACCAAATCAATTTTTGATGAAAAAAGGAAATTAAATGGATGAAAATGAACAGAAAGGAGTGACCTCTTACCTGGTCTAGACGACATGTGATTCCATTGAGAGTAGATTCCATAATCACCCATGCAAGTTTGGGGGTATTTTCCACTAAAATGCACTATTTTGGTAAAAATGACAAATGACATGGTAAACAATTGTATTTTTCACTATTTAATCAAAAAAATTATGCAGATAGTTTTATTCCCTCACTATGAAATTACACCTAATGGACTAAATTTTAAGTGTAAACGATGTCTAATTGTGTAGTTTTTCAGGAAGGATGTCATACCGAGGTGTTTTTATGTGTTTTTTCCAACCTTTTAGTCCATCATTTGACTCTTTGATAGGTAATGTTCTCAATTACTATCATATAGGGTAGGTCATTTTCCACTTTCACTTTTCATTATTAGTATCATTTTCATATTTTACTTAGGGTCGATCCCACTTACTAGAAACATGAAACTTTCCCAACTTATTAAAAGTGTCGTCTTGTTTGTGGTAGAGCCTTCCTCTTCATGGGTGCTCTAGTTAGTACCTTGCTAGCCATTTTGGCATCCATGCCATAACTTTTCTAAATCTTGGGAGACCTATTTAGTCATTCCATGAATTTGCATTGAAGCCTCACAAATTGTTCTTATTATTATGGCTAATACCTCACAGGGTTCCATATTTTTTGTGTTAAGTTGTAATTCCATTGCATCTTTCCCACTTGCTCTTTGAGCCTAATGTTGACTTCAACTTGCTCTCATTTATCATGTTGCTTATGCATTCTCTTAGTTTTTATCCTTGCATTAATTTCCTTTGTTACTTGACACCTGTATCCCTGGAGGAAGCATCCCCTTGAGTGTCCATATCCTACACGCATTCCTTGCATTGAACATAGGTATGTTCTTGGCACTTGGAACTAGTTTTCTTTCCCACGACACTCATTTCATCCACTGTACTATAACATTATTTTATTCTTTTTCAGGATTTAATAACGTGAAAAAGACAAAAACAATCAAATATAAAAAAATAGAATGGGAAAGTGTCAATTCTTAGTTATGTCTGGAAATAGTCATGTCATCCTTGAACAAAGCACTAAGTTTTGAGTATTCATCTCAACAAATTGGGTTTAGTATGGCCTTAAGAAGCTAAACTATGTTCTTTAAGTCTTTACTCCTCTATATGTTTATTCTTCTAGTCACTATGGAGAGTCTATTGATTCCTCCCATGTACCAGACTTATGTCATCATTCATTCTTGAGTCTATGTTGCTCAAGTCACTTTTTGTGTTAGGTTTTTTCTCAAGGGAAGTTTTAGCCTGTGTCACCCACTCCTCAAAATTATTGACTTTGGATGTCGGCCTTCCTGTATGTCAAGTATGTTTCAAAATCAACAAGTATGTTTGTCTTTTACTCATGCCATTATGGAAGGTTACCATTGACTTCTTACTGGTGGGTCAACTCTTATCGACTATGACACATTGCTATGAGAGTTTGACCTAGAGTAGAACCTTGGGCCCATTTTCATCATTGATAGGTTATGTTGCACTTAGAAAGTGACAATCCATCATTGATCACTGACAAAGTGGTTTCCCTCATGTTCGACATCAAGACCTTATTCACACTTTGGGATTTGTACAGTACCTTGGGTTCCATTTTCTGTATTAGTGGAATTCCTCAGCTCTGTCAATGGTTTTCATTATTGATTGTTTCTCAAAGGGTTTCTTTTGTGCACTATTCCATATGGTCCATGTGAGAGACGTACCTGATTGCACGTCCATTCAATATTTCATCTTTGTTCTTTCAAATCTTTGGCCTTTTGTTGTTCCATCTATTGGATGATGGGGTATGCCTTAATCTCCTCCTTCCAGTGGATCTCTTCCCATTGACTTCGATTAATTTTCTTTCGGATTGGGACCAAGATTCCTTATTAGTACCTTAGGGCTTCCAGTCATCACTGGTATGTTCCATCACTATTGATAGTGGGAATACATCAATGTCCCCTGATAGATATATTCTACAAGTGTTTGATGTTAGCTCATTTATTCACATTTTCTAGAATGTACTAGGTACCTTTATTCCCATTATAATTATCGGTGAGTTGTATCATTTTAATGGTATACATCAATGATCGATAATCAAATAGTGTCTCACTATGTTTGACTTTAATACATCTATTCAGATGATGTAGACTCATACCATCGACAATTTTATTTGAAGACCTCAATTCTGTAGTAGAATCACTTGTTTTATGTTGCTTCCTAAGTTTCTTTAGACAATACCAATTCCTTTCTATGACATTGGTACTTGTGGAGGATCAGTTTGTACATCTCTTGTTTCTAGATATCCTCCTATGATTCTAAGGCATATATCCACTGTGTATCTCTTCAAGGCTATTATCTATTTTTACGTGGATCCATTGTCTACTCATTTTAGTGGCCATTATCATTAATTATATACATATTTCATGGATCCACAATGTACTTGATTTAAATTCCATGCTTTTGGTATGCCCGAGCATGGGTATGAACACCTCGGGGAAGAGAATACTCTTACTTGTTTTTTGTTGTAGGTTATGTTCTGGACCAGTGTTCGGCTAACTCTAATTGGGCCCACTGCATACTCACCTCCTGGATTTATAACAAATTTTAGTCATCGGTTTCTCTTCCGACCTTACACATTAATGGGTATCTTCTATAGAATCATTTTCCACCTATATGCATTGATTCCCTATTAGCATGATTCAATTTCCATTTTCATACTTCTAGACTCAATCCCCCTTTCTTCCTCCTCATAAATCATTAAAAAACCCCATTTTTTTAGGTATACACACCCTATCAATTATGAATCCTACATACATATGCAATTTTCTCTTTATTATCCCACGTATACATTTATTTGGCTCAAAAAATACAATTTTGCTAAATTTCGGGCAGGTTTTAAGGGTTCCACTAGTTCTTGACCCCCTATTTCCCATGGATAACTATTGTAACCACTTATTTATAGTATTAAAAGGAGACAAGGGGTAGAGGCAGGATCATCACTCACGAGAGCATCATTATGATAACCATTTTTTGCTAGAGTCTGCAAGCCCCTTATCCCATGTTTGTGAATTATCCCTCTCATATATGGAAATCCCTGTTTCTAGTAGACTTTTTTCCCTTTATCTTGTGAAAAAGAGACCACTTATGTTTCTCAAAATTGTTTGAGAAAGTAAGTTGGATTTTTAAGTGATCTTCATTGGATTAGGTGGAGGAACTTGGATGTCGATTCTGGAACAACATCGCAACAATTACAGGTTGTAACATTCCCTAACATTTATTTTTAATCAATAAAGAGTCTCTTTCTCATCCATCTTTGTGTTTCAGTTTATAATTGTTACATTTAGGAATTTAATTATCTAAAACACTAATGGACTTGATTTCAGTTAACATGTTAGAAAGTTAGTTATTTTTGTAATGACATATATTACAGTTGTTTTCCTCCTTGTGTGCAGATGATTGGAGAAAGTGTTGGAGAAGAGCATTGGAGCAAAGCTTCAAGAAAGTGCTACATACCAAATGATTGGATCTAGGTTTGTCTCCTTCCTTATTATCAAAGTTAGTAAGTTAGTTACAATTTGTTTGAATTCCATTTTTGGATTGAATTGTGTCTTTTGGTCATTCTCTTTGTTGTGGTTGTAACCCAAAACCATAGGAGTACATTCTTCATCAACAATGTTACCACATAAATATAAAACAAGAGATCATGCATGCAACTAAATTAAAAATTTAACCATAATAATTCTATTTAAACACAATATATTTGAGGGAAACAACAATACTCATATATTAGTCCAATAGAAAAAAAATAAAATGAGTAGCAACACTTGGGGAGAATGGTTGGATGCAAATGGTCTCTAGCACTTTCCTTGCGATGGGTTCTTTTTCTTCTTGAAATACCTCCCTAACAATGGTGAATGAAGAAGTATATGTTGTTTTAGCAAAGAACATGAACAAGCATGAGGGTGAAAAATACTAGATGTGAGAGAGTAAGATAAATGATCTAATATCATTCCTCTAGCATATCCTTCCAATTTGTCTCTTCTTCAAATGCTATCCCATGGCTTTAATTTAAAAGGAATTTTTAAGCCTCATGAAGAGCCAACTTATCTATGAATTTATTCATTAAAAATGGGTTCCCAATGATTAAAATGGAATTTAGTAGGTCCAAGTACTCTTCATTAATGGGATGAAAGTTTAAATATTTCCTACATATCAACCTAGAGCCACCTAATCAATGCCTAGAACTATGTATTCACTTAAGAGGTATCATGAGTGTCGGTAAAGGAAGGCTACACAAGTGTATAATAAACCACTTTCAAAGGTTTTTCCCTTTCACTTTAAGGTGATGTAAATTAGCCACCAGGTAGAATTATAATGTTGTATTATTTCCAACTGATAATGATTCCAAATAATTTCGTGAATGTCTCTTGTGAGATAAATTGAGGCGATAACAAAGGATACATGGGTACCTATTTTTTTTGTCCCTGATAAAGAGTGTGTATCTATGTATTACATGATAGTAAGTGTCCCCACTGCACCCTCTAGGAACCTCCTTTCAATTTTACTAGTTCTTCTCACTGGGATATACCTATAAGGAACTACATGTCTTCTACCTCAATATTTAGAATATTTTCATCTAGAAAATAGGTATCCTAGTTTGGTTCCTATTGACGGGTGAAAATGACCTATCAATTAGGTAAGGGAGAATTCCTGATGGTAGGTCCCGATTAGACCTACTCTCGTTTTGGGTAGCATTTTTGACTAGTACGTGGGCCTGGTTGCTAGTGTGAATTAAAAGAAGAAAAAGACAGTGAATTGTCCCCCCAAAGAACTCCTATCAATTCTAAATCTACTCTAAAACAAAAGAAAAATAATATAATATAACTACTTCTAACCTATCATGTGCAAGAGAAAATATAATTAAATGAATAAAGTATTATATAACATCATTGATAGAAGAAATAGTCAATTTCCATCAACAATGTAATAAAACAATGAAATTGTAGAACTGATCACAAATAGTTGCAGATAAGATCTATAAAATCATCACTATATTCACCATAAATCATAACTATATTCACCATAAATCATAACAACATAAGTATTCCAAATAATGGACATATAGATAGTTCATATGATAAGCACTCAGAAAATATTAAATAGCAAGCACATCGATAGAGTAGTCCCAATCACATTTGATAACAATTATGATCTCGTAATTCCTTCCAATCTTCATTGCTGATATAATAGTATTATCATCAAATGATGGGAAACATACCTTATTACATTATGTGGTATTACTTGTATAAAACAAGGAATTCCTTTCATATTTTGTAACAACAAACAATTACCAACAATTACGTCTCTTCACTTGGTTATTTTCATTTGGAATTTCCATTACATTTTTGTAAATTAATATATCAGTGTTATACACATAATTTAAGGAGACTCGTGTAGCTTAATCTCGTTATATATGTTATTCATGAGTGATATTTATTAAAACATCATTAACTCTCCTCGTTTGTATCCTCTTCTACTCACTGGATTTTTCAAGGCATTTTTTTTGTGCCATTCTGGTGAATACAATCATTCCATATTCTTCTTCTATGCTTAAGATTTCTAGCATGATATTGTAGGTCTGATTTCAACTCCTAGAACTCCAGTTATGACTTTCTAAACATTGCACATGCCATTTTTAATTAAATTTGGGCCTCTTATATTCTTTGCATTTTATGTGGATTTATGCTATCAACCTGTTAATACTAGTTCTTCCATCACATTCTCCTCTCTGCTAGATTTCCGACAAGCTATCTTGGGCCTGATTTTGTCTTCAAGAGCTCAATATATGTCCTTTTGAACATTGCATAGTCCATTTTCCATTAAATTTGTGACCCTCTGTTCTTTTCATTTTCTAGGATTTTTTGTTATCGGTTTGGGCTGATTTATCCTCCAATGCATTTTCCTACTCGATATGTTTCCAAAGAGGTATGATGGGCCTAATTTGGACTCCTATAAATTAAGATATGACCGTTTAATTCGATTCTCAACAACCCTTCATCTTCTCACGGGGGAATCTGAACTATCAATCTTCAACCCTAAAACATTATCCCACATGCATCAAATAATTTTAGCTTGAATGGTTTATATTGTTTTAACTCCCTTACTTGGTTTGTTTAAGGAACAAGAGGAGGCATAGGACCTAGGGCTCACGTAGAAATTTTGGCCAATAATCGTAGTAAAAATAGGAAAACAAAAAGAAATAAAATCAAATAATAATACAATCGTAAAGTCTCACACTCGAAACATTACTAAAACAATCCATCTTGAAAATTATACATGTGTAGAAAACCCATCCTGACGGCCAGATTCCAAAAATTGACGGATGGTAGAAGACATGGTAAGTGAAATCGATGGAGGATCCCAATCCGATGGGGGAGTCCTAATGGGCCTAAGTCCCGAAATATTAAAAAAATAATTAAATGTTAAATATTAATAAACTTCAAATGGGTTCGAAAGGTATTCGGGAGGAGAAGAGGGAATTTCAAGAATGAAGGGAGCTTGTCTTAATGGTAATTCCTGATGGAGATTTACCATATGTAAGGTCCTCCTCATTACGACAAGAACTCTGATAATAGGTGCAATTTTTTTTTTTCTTAAGGTGTGTGCGCACGTGTAGAAGTAACAGACACACTTGACTCTACGTCGCCACTCGAAAACCAACAAGACGCAACCACGATGTTCATCACAAGAAGACTCAGGGCACACAATGGGTAACTGCAAACAGTAAACGACCATAGACGCAAGGCGCACAACGCAACATTTAACGACATACAGGGTTATGCACAGTACGAACACAGAGGGAAGGATCCATAGTAGTAGATCTTACTATTTCTGCACAGGAAAGCAAGGCGTTTAATCTTAGTTCTCTGCTCCTGAGAGAGAGAGAAGGTGAGATAGGGTCCTGGCTGACTGCTCAGGCAGAAACTAGTAATCTCCATCAAGTGTGTCATAAGAGTGGAAACCCTGCCTTTAAAGGGCCCGAGACTCTTGATACGACACAGGATCCTTTACAGAGATAATCACACATCCAGACTCATGTACTAAGGTTACAAGGAGGTGTCTACATACCGCCCGACACCGACAGACCACGAAATGCAAGCCAACCAAGTACTTCTAAAACAAGGACAACATAAATAAGAAGAACAACTACGTCCTTTACGGAAGGCGTGTGACAAAGGACACTGACATCGACCAACCCCTAGAGAGACTCATTGACATCAATTACAGACCATATACTCCATTTGACTATTATTAAGCGGCGAGTTACCAACCCTGTCTTAAATAATGTACAATAATTAAATGCAATCCCTGTTTAAAATGAAATTACCATAACATCACCCTAACGTAACCATATCATCGCCTTCTCCTTCACAATATCACTGCAATTAAATAATGATGACTTAAACTTTTGTTGATATTAAAAACAACAGAACTACCAAAACCTAACCCTAAATAACCATGTACTCACCTTTATGAATAGAATAGTATTGTAAATTAAACTAAGAAAGGCTTTTCATTACAAACATTGTAAATAACTAAAAATCGATGTTAACATAATAGTTTAAAATCAAATGGGAATCCATATTGTAATCGGGTTGTAGAGAATTTCTTAGCATTGTAATTTGAATTAATAAAGGTCTTTCATTACTAACATAAAACATCCCATTTTAATAATACGCTAAAATTGCCATAAAGTAACCAATCATTACAATTCATGCTTCACCCCCAATTAAATAGTAATTAATAAAATCATTGCAACTATGTAACAATTAAATAAAAACCAATTAAATAACAAATTGAAAAACAATTAAACAAATATCATTACCTTTAAGCAATAATAACATTAGCATTACATTACCTTAATCATTTCCCGACACCATAATAACCTTAGCATTAACTTGGCCATGTGCATTAACCTTAAGTATTACTATACATGGATCAATACCCTAATACAGTAATAATAACACCCATCCATGTATATCCCAATATCCGGGCCATGATTTACAACTACAATACCCCTTATATGCTACAATCATAAAATCACAATGACCTTACATAAAAAAAAACATTGCAATAAACGTGGGGACTCACAATTCGATGTCATCAATGATCATAAATTTCCTTGTATTTATTTATAAATAGAAATAAGAAAGATTAAAGTATAGTACGTAAACCCTAATGGGTTATTAATCCTTCTCAAGATATAATTCCTTGCATAAATAAGGGTGAGCGTAGTAAAGAGGAATCCTATAATTATTTAAGGTTGCAACAATAGAAAGTGGAAATATATAACTCATTATAGGTGCGGATATAGCAAGAATAGAAAATATTATTGAACACCTATAATTACAATTAAAATACAAGAGGGATAACAAAATACAGATATATTATACTCACAAAATTTCTAAAAAGGATATGTCAATGAAAATACCTTGCAGGCACCAAGGAGAACCGACTTTAAGATATATAATGATCATAACAAATGGAACCCATTGAATTATAATATATCCCTTGCATAAACTGCGAAATAATCTAACTAGTTTATGAAAAATAAGCCCTCTTGCACCCAATCCAAACCAATAAAAATTTATAGTGATACCCCTGAACAAAGCAGCTTCCATTAGAGTTTACACAGGTCAATCCTTGAATTCTTGCTTTCACAAAATCTAGTCAAATAATTTAAGACAATCATAACCCACCAAGATCCAGCTGTGATAAAAACATTCAAAATCTCCCTGAATTAATAAACATTTACGATTATCATGGTCAGATTAATAATCATTAAAATAAATTATAACAAAATGTCATTAAAATGCGGACACTTGTTGTTCCTCCTATAGTACGGTTTCCAACGGTTGTTCATCAGCGAGAGGTCTAGAATTCGGCATGCGCTTAAAGTCATAAATTTGAGACTGCAGTAACCTCCATTCACCGAAAGAAAACCGACTATTAAGGTAGGGACAAATCGAGGCGAATTTTTTTTTACAGCGGGATTTAATGCCGACTCACCTGACCCATGAAGGCTGGTGTTATTACTCCAGGACAGGCTATCGTGGGATCTGTCAAGGTGCTAAGGGAGAGCTCTGTCTAACCCGTAATCTACGTCTGACACACGGAAATAGACAGGAGGCATCCTAGATGGTCGCTGGTAGACATTGTCGAGCAGGCTGTCAAGGATGGCAGTAAAGGGAGGAAAGGAATAATCTGTCGCAGGTAAAGTGTTAACCCTGATCCAACAACAACAGTCGGGCGTTAAGTTTGTTAATGGAATGCTATACATCCATGGGGAAGGTAGGGACAGCGCAGATCGAATCATCCCTGTGCCCAGGGTTCAACGCCCGCACCCAGGAGGAAGGAGCCCACGAGCCACTGCACTCGGTCCAGAGGACGGGAGGATACAACAGAAGGGTGGGATTTCAAATGGTCTAGAGGTAAAAATGCAGAGGGATATGCCATGGTACCAGCACAAAACGCAAGGGATATGTCCTGGTATCAATACTAAACGCAGAGGGATATGTCATGGTACTAGCACAAAACGTAAAGGGATATGTCTCTGTACCAACACAAACGCAGGGCAAAATTTGAACACCAGAGAAGAGAACGAGTGGTCGATTTGTAGGCATTTGACAGTACCCACGCAAGAACAGAGGAGGCAACACTAACCAACACCACGCAATTCAATTTCGTAATTCAGTTTCCAAACTATAACAGTGGTAGGAGTTGTAGTTCAAGACGGAACGTTTTGCCAGCAATACAGGATCGAATTCTTAACAAAAAAAAATTGGCAGAGGAAAAAAAAAAGGGGGGGGAATACAAATTCCACGACCACAGCCAATGCTGAGCGAGCGCTGAGAAGTAAGGGAAGCGACATTCACAAGGTTTAATGCAGACAGGGGCAGAACGAGCTCAATGTTTTTGTTTCTTTAATCTCTTAAAACAGGGGTAAAACCTTATTTACTGAGCCAGTTAACAGAGGTAACAAGTCTCATGCTATGAGGCTTCTCTATAGCTATTAATTTAAACTTATCACAAGAGAACCTTAAGAACCAACATCAATTAAATCACAGAGTAAATAACTAAAACAACTTCCAGTTAGCCCATTCGCAACTGATAATATGTTCCACGTAGGAGTCTTAATGCATACAGATCTATAAATTTAAAAATCATACCATTGCCTCAGCGCCGCCCCCGAGTGTCGACCGCGCGCTCCGTCCCGCTCCTGCTCGCCGACCGTCGAGGGCTCACCGGTACCTCCCAGCCAAACGCTAGGGGTAATCTGCTTCCCCCTTAGCCCCCCGAGCCGCAAAGGGGCCACACACAGTCCATATAGTATACCTAGCTTCCCAGCTCGCCTCCACGGCTGAGCTACCACTCTACTCTAGCTGAGAAAATCCCAACTCCTCATAAGAAATCAGTCCAGTTTCCCATTTCGGCAGCATAACAATACCTGATAGCCTCCCCCTCTTCTCCATTCCTCCTTTCTTTTATGCCCCTCAAACCCTAAATCATAATAAATTTTAGTTTTTTTAATGAAACCCTAAATATTTCTCTCTTTTACAAGTGTCACTCATCCCTACCCTTCTCCATAAATTATTTTCTTTTTCTATAAATTAGGGATTATGGAATACACGTTAATTTGTTTATAATATATATATTACTTTATTTTTCCTATTTACAAGCATGTTATTCATCATTTTAATTTATCATCATCCATCATTTTAATTTATCCTTAATATGTATATATATATATATATATATAT
>ML783889.1:486478-498070 GCA_009831015.1 Picea engelmannii | reverse complement strand
GGAACATAAACAACTTTGAAAGTCATACACAAAAGGGTTATCCAAGAAGGCCTAGTGAAACATAGAGAAGAAGTTACAATAGGTTTGAATCATTGAGCACTGAAGTGGAATGCTACAAGTGTAAAAACTTTGAACACATGGCCAAATATTGCAGAATGGTAGTTCCTCCTAGAGAAATACAATAGAACAACAATAGTCACAGATAAGAACCTCAGAAGAGAACATGGATAAAAAAGAGGAATCAATATAGCAATGAAGAATGTACACTCTCTCTACAAGATAAGTAGAAGAAACGTGGTTGGTATGTTGGCAGTGGTTGTTCAAAACACATGACAAGTTATAAAGACAAGTTTCTTACATTAATAAAGGAAAGAGATGGATCGGTCTCCTTCGAAAAAGATGATTCAGCTAAAATCATTGGAAAAGGCACAGTCAGAATTGGAAACAAGAATACCAAGGCAAAAAATGTTCTACTAGTAGAAGATATGAAACATAATATTCTAAGTGTGAGTCAAATGTATGACCAAGGTCATAAAGTTACTTTCAATTCACAAAAGTGCGAGATAAGAAAATAAGGTTCGAGAAAATTGATTTCAACAACTGCAAAAACTTCAAACAACATATATGTACTAAGTGAAATTGGAAATGAAAAGTGTTGTCTAGTAAAGGAAGATGTGGCCATGGCACAAAAGAATGGGTCACATACACTTTGATAACCTTGTCAAAGCTAGCAAAAAGGAATCAGTTAGAGAAATTCCCCAGATTACAAAACCAACCAACACTTTATGCACGCAATGTCAACAAGTAAAGAAAACAAAGACTATGTTTAAATCAAAAAAATATTCAACGACAAGACCAATAGATATTGTACATACTGATCTAGTTGGACTAACTACAACAAAGGGTTTAAAAGTTGAGAAATACTTTATGTTATTAGAATGACTACAGTTTTCTTTCTCATGAATAAGTCAGAAGCTTTTGAAAACCTCAAGGTCTACAAGGAAATGGTTGAAAATGAAATGGATTCAAAAATCAAATGTTTCAGATCTGATAATGGAGGATAGTTCACTTCAAAGGAATTATGGACTACTATAGTATGCATGGAATAAAAAGGTAATTCTTTGTTGCTAGGACACCTCAACAGAATGGAGTTGTTGAAAGAAAGAACAAGACAGTACAGGAAATGGCTCGAACAATGTTAATGGATTCCAAATTGACAAATATCTTTTGGACACATGAAGTGGTTACAACGGTTCACATTCAAAACATAGTAATTCTTAGAAACACCACTAACAAATCTACCTACGAGCTATGGAAAGGAAGACCAAAAAATGTGAAGCACTTCAGAGTATTTGGAAGAAAATGCTACATCAAAAGAGAAGATAGAAGAATGGGAAAGTTTGACTCTCGTGTGGACAAATGAGTACTTGTTGGTTACTCAAGTACAAGGAAAGCATACAAGTGTTACAATATGAGGTTGAAAAAATTTGTGGAAGGCATCAATGTAACAATTGATGAAACAGGTGGACGAGAATTAAATGAAGAAGAAAATGAATCAATGGAACAACTTTACGAAGAAGAAGAAGAAGATGAAGAAGAAGTAGAAGGGGAAGATGAAGAGGATCAGACATAAGTAGAAGAGAAAGTTCAGCAAGTTCCTCCAAAGACACCTATCAAATGAACAGAAAAATCATCCTTCAGATCATATAATCAGAAACAAAGATGCAGGAGTTGAGACTAGAAGAAGAATACGTTCACCAGAACAAACACACCTAGCACTCTCATTTACGATTGAACCAATTGTTTTTGAAGAGGCCAACCAAGATGAATTTTGGAATAAGGCCATGGATGAAGAATTGGATCAAATAGAGAAGAATAACACTTGGGAATTGGTTCCAAGACCAAAGAATAAGAATGTGATTGGCACAAAGTGGGTATTCAGAAATAAATTAAATGAAGATGGACAGGTTACAAGGAACAAATCTAGATTGGTATGTAAAGGATACACATAGGTTGGAGGAATCGACTTTGAAGAGACATTTGCTCCAGTTTCCAGAATGGAAGCAATTTGATTGCTCCTAGATTATGCATGCACCAATAATATTAAAGTGTATCAAATGGATGTGAAATCAACTTTTCTGAATGAGGAACTTGAAGACGAAGTCTACATTGAACAACCAGAAGGATTTCAGTTGTCAAAGAATGCATATTATGTTTGTAAATTGAAGAAGGCCTTGTATGGTCTAAAACAAGATCCTAGAGCATGGTACTCTAGTCTGGATAAATATCTACAATAGGGAGGGTTCAGAAAAAGAAGTGCAGACAACAACCACAACATCTTCTGCTTCTTCTTCGTAAAGTTGTTCCATTGATTCATTTTCTTCTTCCTTTAATTCTCGTCCACCTGTTACCTATCATGTTTAGTATTTTATTAATTGAAGTTTATGTTGATGATATTATTTTTGGAAGTACTGATGATAGGTTAAGATAGAAATTTGCAAAGGATATGCAGAATGAATTTAAAATGTCATTACTTGGAGAACTATCCTTCTTTCTAGGTCTTCAGATACATCAAAGCAACCAAGGAGTTTTTATTTCTCAAACTAAGTATATCATAGAAATGCTAAATAGGTTCATAATGGAAGATTGCAAACCAATTACCACTCCTATGAAAACAGTTGCAAGTTGAACAAAGATGATGATTCAAAGACTACAGACCAGAGGAAATACATGTCAATGATTGGTAGCTTACTATATATGACAACATCTAGACCAGATGTAATGCATACATTTGGACAGGTGGCACGATTTCAAACAACACCAAAGAAATCACATGTATTAGCAGTCAAGAGTATTTTCAGATATCTCAAAGGAACAAAAGAGTTTGGATTATGGTATCCAAAAGGAAAGGATATATCGCTTATTGCCTACACAGATGCAGATTGGGAAGGTTGCATTGATGACTAACGAAGCACCAGTGGAGCAACGTTCTACTTGGGTGAGTGTTTAGTATCATGGTTAAGAAAGAAAAAATCATCAGTATCCTTATCTACAGCTGAGGTAGAGTATATTGAAACAACCTCATGTTGTACATAGGTTCTATGGATGAAACAAACTCTGACAGATATACATGTTGAGTATGATTAGCCCATTCCAATCTATTGTGATAATACAAGCACCATCAGTATCTCAAAGAACTCGGTGATGCACTCCAAGATGAAGCACATTCCAATAAAGTATCACTTTCTACGAGAACAAGTTGTAGAGAAGAAAACCAGAGTTGAATATGTGGGAACAAAAGAACAAGTGGCAAATATCTTTACAAAATCACTTCCAAGAGAAGCCTTTGAGTATCTTTGCCAGAGACTCGGAGTAATTTCTACTCCAAAATGAATGCTTTTGAATGATTATCTTATATGTCTTAGATTTACACGAGGAAGCACCATAAAGAGGACAATTTAGGTTGGAAGATCAGTTTTAGGAAGAGTTCAGTTAGGGGGAGCAGCCCCGGATGGAAAGATACATTTTTCATTGATGACAAAGGGGGAGACATTTAGATTCAAAGATAGAATTGCTTGGAGAAAGAGAACAGAGGCGTGGTTTCAGGGGGAGCGATGGTAACAGGGGGAGCATGAGTGATATGAATTCAATATTTCATCATAGTGTTGCCATCAATGCCAAAGGGGGAGATTGTTGATTAATTGGGTTAGTTTCCATTGATGTCAACCCTTGAAGAAAGTTTGGTAGCCAATTTTGGTAGTACAAAGGTTTGGGTAATGGACCCAAGTTTGTTTGATGGATAATGGTATGATATATTTTCAAGTAAGACTATTCTAGATGGATAGTACATGTCATGCCATTTTCGGTGGTTTGTGGAACATCACATAACTCCTCACAGTTAGAGATTTATGCCCATGCGAAGTTGGAGAACCCTCATGAGTCATCTAGAAGCTCCAAAAAGTCAAAATGTTTACAAAAGAAATTATTTAAATAATAAATTTAATGGAGAACTCCCTAAAATAAGGAAAGAGGGATCCTACATGAAAGTATAAATAAGAGGCAAGGCTCTCTCATTTAAACATATTTGAATATCATTGAATATCTATTTTTGTGAAAGGTTATTTGGGAATGTATTATTGATAGAGAAAAATTGTAGCAGAAAAAGTGCAGCAGGAAAAGTGCGGCAAAAAAAGTGCGAAAGAAAATTTGCGATAGAAAAAGTGTGGCAGAAAAATTGCAGCAACAACATGGATGGGGTCTATTTATGAGAGATATGGCACATCTTGTTTGAGGTATATTTTGTGAGCTAGGGTTTATCTCTTGAGATGGTATTGGATGTTCAGTATTGCTACATATATCATATTTGATAAGGGATTTTGGTTGAGGTATGTTATTGATAGAGGTTCTATAATAGTGAGGTTGCGGCACATGGTTTGATGTAATGGTTTATGGTATTTTTTTATGGATAGTGTTATGTATTGATAGATAACTTTTGATGGTTGATGCACTCATTGATGGTACAGGTTGAGGTACAGGTTGGTGCATGGTTGATGCACTCATTGATGGTACAAGTTGAGGTACAAGTTGGTGCATGGTTGATGCACTTGTTTATGGTACAGGTTGATTACAGGCTGGTGCATGGTTGATGCACTTGTTTATGGTACAGGTTGATTGGTATAGGTTTACAACAATATATCTCAAAGTGATAGTGTGATAGTGGTTCCATCATTCTACTTCTACGTCAGGGTGGTTGGACGGGGAAAGGACAGGTGGTTGTAGCCACCTTCTGGTTGTAGCAGGAGAACATAGGGGGTTGTAGCCTCCTTCTAGTTGTATCCATAGAATTGGGGATTTGGAGCTTCCCTCAGGTTGTAGCCTGAGAAACTAGGGGGTGCTTCCAATGAATGCAATTCTTCAAGACATATAAGTAAAATAATTCTGTGGTTTTCTCTTGCTTTGGGTTTCCATGTAAAAACACGGGTGTACTGTGTATGTGTATGATTGTTCATTTTTTTATTTTTTATTTACTCTGCAATTATTGGATGATAATTCTACACTGATATAACACTTGCATTATATGGTTGAAAATGTTTAAATTGTTCTATTACTAATTCACCCCTCCTCTCAGTAATCCAACATAATTTTTGGATTTGTTCAAAGATAATCATCCATGATATCAAATGTTGTAGATGAGTGTCCTGAAAGATGCATGTATCGAGTTTCAAACCCATAGAAAGGATTAATGATATTTTGATTCTAGCTAAGAGTTTGAAAATGAAGACTATGATCAACATACGAGAGGATAAAGATGAAGACATAGGCACAACATGTAAGAAATAGGATGCATAATGAAAATATTTTCTTTATTTAAGTTATCCATTTAGAAAGTCCTGAAAATAAAACTCATTCAATACATACAATAGAACATAAAACTCTACATCTATATATTATCATCAAATACTTTGAAATCTGCAAAATGTCCCAAATTTAACTCGTCAATTTCAATATAGAAATGTCAACAAAGCATCATAAGTAAAAAATAATTATGAAGACATTTTAAACTATAATATCAAAAGGATTAACAAACCTCCTCAAAGACAATCATCAATAAATATAAAACCCCCAACTTCCTCAAGGTAGATAAACAATAATCATTAGGCTCAAGTATTAGAGGATTAGGCATTGGAGTTGAAATTTGAGTAGGGGGGACATTCCATTTTGCTTATAAAAGAAAAATGAAACGGGATCGTTGCAGCCACAACAAATGGAAACACATTGAAATAAATAGTTATCTCTATTAGTAGAAGTCTAGTGCCTTTACTTTAGATCTAAATTTTAAGGATAAGCTCAACAAACTACATGAAAATTTCTAATAATAATGGGTACCCTAACGATGAAAATTTATAAAAGATAACCCAATATTTCTAGTACTTGTTACCTAACATACCTTTTCAAAGAGATTATTAGTGAGTTAAATTATTTGATTGGATACACACTTCATATTGTCTTTGGTTTAACCATGAGTTTTCACTTTTTATAACAAACATACATTTACATAAGTGTGTTGCTCATCTATTTTTTCCCAACATTGTTTCACTGCCAACGAGCATCCATAGCCTTGTCGAAGTTGCTTTGGTACCATACATGCATATCCCCACTTCTAGTGAATGTCCATATCCACAATGGGTTTACTTGTACTTCCCACACTATTAATAGTGCTTTCAACATCCTTTTTTATTTCAAATATGCTCACCCTTTTAGATTTTATATATAGATATGCATAATCAAATAGGGTGTGAAGTAAGCAGGGTGATACAAGAGTTGCTTTGATTTGCTGAGTAGATGTTATGCATTTAAGTTGAACCCATGGGTCTCCTAAAAAACCATCATAATATTGGCCATCTTATTAATATGAAGTGGATGGAGCTCAAAGAAAAGAGTAGATAAATACTTTCCTATACTTATGTATTCTCATGGTATGCTCAATAAGAACATGTGTTCCACCACAATTTTCAGTCCATATCCACAACTAATAACTTTGTTAATGTTAATTCACATGGAGTGGCCCGTGCTTCTTATTACTTGTAAAAACGAATTCAATATGTGACTAGAATTGGACCTGCCCCTTACTAAAAGGAATAAATCCAGGGAAACAATAGAGAATGAATGATATGCAAAAAGGTATCATTATTCTAGTTCCAAGAATTGGAATAAGGGAAAAAAATTATTAAATAAAATTTTCACACAAGATAAGACCCATCAAGAAATATTTTCAGGACTAAGACATAACCTGGAAACCAAAATCAACAAGACTACGATGAGAAGTAATGAAGAAAATCAATATCCAACCAAGATTTTGTTCCAACATATTTGCGATTTTCTAGTGACAAAAATTCATATTGTTGAAATGCGAATTTTTTTTGGATAAATTGAGGAGGAATTCACCCCTTTTAAGTTATTGTCATGGATAATATATTAGTGAAATGATATTTTGAATATTCCGGATTTTCAAAATAAAAATTTGTGTTAATATTTTCACCAAGATATCCATTGCCACTTTTATTATTAATCCATATCACCCAATGATTGTATCATTCACCCCTGATGGTATAAGAATATGAAACCACTGCCATGGTTTCCAAACTAAGAAGAGAAGGGAGTAAAACTATGTACAAATTAAAATAATTAAAGTGACTATACTAAGCTAAGAGAAAAATTAAAAGCATAGTTAGTTAGTCATTACAAGAAGAATTAACCTTGAAAGATAGGTTTGTAATTCCTAACAACATAATATGAATCATGATGGACATCCTCAGAGAAACATTTTCAATTAATACTTGGAAGTAACCAAGAGTAATAATTAGGAAAGATAAGTCAACCATTCAAAATAAATCTCAATAGAAAAATTCCCAGGGTAAATATCTAGAAGGAAAAAAAAACAAGATTACAAGAATTGATAATCTAGTGGAAAAAAATCACAACACAATCCTCCAATCTAGTTGTCATAAAAACAGTCTTCCGATAATTTAACAAAATGGGTTAATGAGGATGCTTAGTCAAAACATATTTTTAAATTCATTCATGTGAACATTCCACAAACCCACAAACCTTCAATATTTCTTGTCATGAGAAAGCCCTTTGCACATTTGAAAATGATGATTTTTTTAACAACATAAATTACATTTGATATTCCTCACCAAAGCATCAATTTCTCTTTTCCATAAAATATATTATTAATCCCAAATATTCACATGATTAAATACGATGAGGCGAAGAGGAGATATTACAGTTATGGAGGACATAAAAAATAATTATGAAAATGACTCCAAAAATCAACTAGATTAGAAGCCAACATGGGAATACATTAATGAAACTATATTTTTGATCAACTGTTGAGTTGGTGACAATCTTGGTTGATTAATTATAAAAATAATACAAAGGAATTTGAGCAACCAAGTGTAGATTAACACTTCCCTAAGTTGCTTTCATTAAATAGAAAAATTCTAATCTATTGATTGTGTTAGCCATTTTCCAACCCGCATAACATGAAATAATCTTATGTTCAACTATTTGATAGTTTGGGAAAAAAACTTCCTTTAAATGAATTACTTATTAAAATGAATTTAGACTAAAAATAAAAATAAAGACCAATATTAAAACTAATCCTAAGAAAATCCTACTAAGATACTCTAAACTTGAACTATATTGTTTGTCATACAACTTATATAAAATCATAATGCTAGTCGAGTCATTCAAGTATCCATATTCCATTCATTTATTCAAATATCACAACCTTCTTCCTAAGAGCTAAGTATTATGTTATTTCCCACAATATTCCCTTTGACATGAGACTTAGTGTCATTGATGGTTGTAAGATTTGAATCTCTGGACACAACATCTTGTTCGTGGAATCAGAATCAATCAAATTAAACAAATGGAACCATACAAATTTACTTCCATCCATGTTCTAATGATACATGTCCACCAATAAACCTTTGTCCTTCTTAAAACATGAATAAAAATATGATTCAACAAATCCTCAATGTTGCACACCAAGTTTTTTATTTTCTCTTGACATTAATGATAACAATGTGAAACATGTGTATGATTATGTTCAAACCTATGAGAGGAAAGAGGAAATTGTTATGGATATGGAAGAAATTAGGACACTCTGATAGGGTACAAATAATATTAGATCACATCCTAGATTGATTGATTCCCCCATTATAAATGAAATATATAATTAGAAATCATAAATGAATGAAGTGAATAAAACCTTATTTATAATGAGTTGATGTTTGGCATGATGAGTAAATTCATGAGACTGATATCATAAAGTTTCCAAGAGTGTTCCAAGTAGACAAGCAATTAGTTTAACTTCCTTGAGCTTACATATCACATAGAATATGAGAGAATCAAAATCGATGAGAGATCAAATAAAAATAACCCATACAGGCTTATCCTTCCAGGTTATGAATAAACCTATACTCTTTTTGGTAGAATATGTTCAGATTCATGGAATGATAAAAAATAGAGTCCAATATATTCATGAGTTATACTCAGAAGAAATTCACATATTGAAAACTTGTTACCGTGACTAAGGTCAAAATAGATGTTGAAAATTTGAAATTTGAATCTTATTAGTTGCATTGACATTTTACACCAAGGCATTTACAACCCCCAAACATTTGAATGATTGTAACATTGAGATAAGAGGGCATTACTAATCCATGATAAAAATAAGATTAGTCAAGAATGTAACCCAATTGTGTGATTTAAAATCAACAATTCCGAAGAGTTCTTTCCAAGAAAAGAACATGTATGAAATCCCCATGATTGGAAGGAMAATGATTAAATATTCAGTCAACCACTGTATTAGTAAATAAAATGATTGATCCCAGGAAATTTCTRAAAGAGATATGAATAGAAATATTTTTATAATAATGTTGTCCAAAATTGTCAAAACATGTTTCTAGATAGTCTGAAAAATATCTCTCTCTRTTGTATGTAAGAAGAAACTTAGATTAACAAAAAMAAATACCCAATATTAATAGACATACCCATACTTAAATGACTCAATCAATAGAGKAAAAGGTATGCACAACCAAAAGCCCAAAAAATTAACAATAAAGGGTGCTRAAAGGAAATAAATCAGAAAAAAAAAATAGCTAAGTACACTATGCTAAGCCTAYACTAAACAAAAAAAGTCATGCTGGYTGAAATTAATCAAAGAAAATAGTCTTTGAGAAAATATCCAYCCGCATAACTCRAAAAATAATCATCTAAAGGAATTAAAGGGAATTGGAGTGGCTTGAATTTCAGATGGGCAGAAAATTAACACTCAAACTTCCATTTACTRTGTATGGGAGGGACAACAAGMTCAAAAATCAAAAGAAACTCAATCAAGCAAAACATTCCAATTAGAATCATGTTCATATGAAKATTGAACACCTTTGAGTTCCCATTTTAATCCCAAGAGGAACTAAATAGTATCCTTTATTTAAAAGATTCCACTTGTAAGATGACAAARTTCTTGAAAATTTGACATGATGAACAAGAATAGAGTCAATAATATTGAAATCATCCCAGCACATAGAAAGTTTTGAGAATGAAATAAAACATTTTTTTCCCATATCAAAATTAAATTTTTATTCAAAAATCCATTCAAGGGAAACAATTAGCGTGAAAGTCTTCTATTTCTTTCCAAATCTACTGATAAATCCATTTACGGATCAAACAACAAGAATAAAAAAAAGGAAACAAGAAAACTAATTATTAACTAGAAAGAAAAAGTAATACTATGCAAAAAAAAAAGACACTAGCCTATTTTGTCCTACTCCTATCCTACACTACACTAGATGAAAATAATGAAACATGTAAATTTATAATGCCAATGTATCTATCTATGTAATTCCAACCCTGGAAACATATGTTCATCACAAGAAATAAGTAACAGAACTTGGAGAAAAACTAGAGTAAAAGTAGGAAAAATTAAAACATGAAAAACTCTATCCACCATATTAAATATGTGACAGTGATAATTCATGGGAAAATTATCTGATTAATATCCTTACAACCATGCTTGAATTCTATCATAAAATATGACATGACTATCATAGAATTGATGGAGGGATTATAGGGGAAAGTAGCACACCAAATGAGAACCATGTATAGAATCTGTGTGAAGTGTGCTTTGTGAGAGAATATTTGTGTTGATATACTTGTAAATTCTTGAAGATAATCCAAGAGATTGATGTCCTACGATAACCATCAACGTAGACCAAAGTTCCTCATTGTCTTGTCAAACCTCCATGGGCTCATACTTCAAGCAACCATCGACTTGAGATAAATTAGTGGGATCAAAATATATACATGGAATAGCACCCACTATGGTATAAGACATATCTTCATGACAATGGTGGAAGCCACTAATATCATCAATCTCAACTAAAGGGTTACTTGAATAAGAAGAATCTCTATTAATAACAAATTGAAGAGGAAACAAAAGAATACATGGTCTGATATACATCTACTACAACATTTCCTTCATCCCATGAAAAAATATGATAAGGCATAGTTGTACTAAGTTCGTGGGAAGATGCCTTATCCTCTCTATCTTCCATATGCACATTACCCCCATCAAGTACTTCAAAATGGGTCAGTCCTATTTATTTTATTTGAATAATATAATGGGTAGCTTCATTCAAGATCAAACCATTAAAGAGATTGATATACAAACAATAGTAAGTAGAATAATTAAGAGAATGAAAAGCCTCTCTTAAACAAAAAATATTTTCAAAAGGTTCTTCTTTAAATGGCATTTCCTCTTCCTTAAGCACAATGGTGATTGATTTTGAATCAATATGCTCCACACTAGGAATGGTTTCACAATCAACACCTTCTTCCTCAACATTTTTTTCCTCTTCTAAGAAAAAAGTGGATTGTTTTGCTAAAGGCATCATTTATTGTATGTTTATTTCTTATCCTTGATTTAAATGATCAACATTGTTATACTGGTCCTACATAAAATGAGAATCTGAAATATCTTTGAAAACATACTCATGGTTAGAAGAGAGGATCAAATCTTAATAA
>ML783889.1:438193-450557 GCA_009831015.1 Picea engelmannii | reverse complement strand
TCGAAGGTCCCTCTAAGAAATAAGAAGACATGAAGACTCAAGAGGAATATTATAGAGACACTACACCACCTAGAATATTCAGAAGTCAATATCAGTAGCAACCATCTATAGAAATACCCCAGAAGAAGGATTCGGAAGAGAAACACCATTTAGAATATCTTCTAGTCCCAGGTATCAAACTATTTTTCTTGGTTCATGTTATTCATGTAATAATTTTAGGCACAAAGTTTTGAATTTTAGAGCCAATACCAAGAACAAAACCAACGATGGAGGCTATACAATAAATAGTTATCCAAGAATATTTCATGAAGAACAAAATAAAATCTACAATAGGTTTGGATCATTGAGTGATGTGGTAGAATGATACAAGTGCAACAAATTTGAACATATGAATAAATATTGTAGACACATTATTCCTCCAAGGGAACCAAAGAATAAT
This sequence comes from Picea engelmannii, assembly GCA_009831015.1. Classification (NCBI taxonomy): domain Eukaryota; kingdom Viridiplantae; phylum Streptophyta; class Pinopsida; order Pinales; family Pinaceae; genus Picea; species Picea engelmannii. The sequence goes on along the minus strand of ML783889.1, from coordinate 450,118 downwards.
ATCAAAAGTCATAAGGAGGAACCACAAAGGATATGGATAAGAAAGCGGGATAAATTCAACACTAAGGAATTCAATATTGCTTTACAATCTCAACACAAGAAACATGGATGGTATGTTGAAAGTGGATGACAAAATCATATGACAGGTGATAAAGACATGTTTCTGACATTGAAGAAGGAAAGAGATGGATCAATTTCATTTTGGAATGAGAACTCAACCAAAATTATTGGAAAGGGAATAATCAAGCTCATAAGTAAGGATGTCATGACATAAAATGTTTTACTGGTCGAAGACATGAAATATAATCTACTAAGTGTAAGTCAAATGTGTGATCAAGGAAACTATTGGATGTATGGGATGACCCGGGTTCTACCTTTAGGTTTCCAACAAAACCCTACAAACCATTGGCCCTTTTGGAGACCAAAAGGCAACACTGTGCACATAGTGCATAATGAAGTCTCACCCGAGATGGCTTATGGGTGATTGCAAGACCTATATGTCTGCAATCATGGAAGGCATGTTGCTCATGGGGATTTCAAACATACTTTTCTTACTTCAACATTCATCATATCTACCATTCTATAACCATATTCATTAATTAACATACCTTTTGTAGGAAATATCAAACTAATCTAGTGTGCGTTACATTTTACTCCTACTAGATTCATTCATTCATCATAAACCATTGCAACACTTAAAAGAGACATCCCACACAAATACATAGGTTTTTATCATGGTTCACCCCCTGGGCTACGCCCACAAAGATCTTGCATTATTTGCTTATTTATTCATCTTCATCAAGTTATTACACCGCGCGCATTACATTAGAGGTTCATCTGAAATGCACAAGTATAGGTGAGGCTGATGGGTGTGTCACTAAGCTCTAAATATTGTGACCTGACCCTCAGTTACAATCCATAACTCTATCTCCAAAACTGAATCAATAATAGCTCCACAAATCTCCACCAAAAACTAACGAATCAAAACTCATTCAAGACTAAGTATAATCACATTACATAGATTATATCCTCAAATATTACAATACATATTTATACTACAAGAGAGGGTTAAAAACCATTACATAAATGACCAAAACCATAACTATAAGTGGATTAGGTTTTTCCACATTCCAACTTCACATGCACGGTTGATCCACGTCCTTCTTCTTTTCCTTTGACTTTCTACTTCCTCATATTTCTTTTCTTTATTCTTCGGCACACACTCCTTTTTTGGTCCCTTTCTCAACTACTTCCTTGATTTTTTTGTTGTTGCCAAAAATGGATTACACCAACAGGCCCCCAAAAATTACCGATGGCTTGTCCCGAGCCTCTCAGGAAGTGTTTTCATCCTTTACTAACTTCTCCAACTCTTGGAATCTTCTTGAAATTTCTTTAGCTCGAGTTTTTTATGTGCGCTCTTCTCAGCTACAGACTCCACAGTCTGCGTAATGATGTGCTCCTTCATCAATTGTTCAGTCTCCAAGCTAATTTTCCCAATCTCCCCCTTGTTTGTATCAATCTCAATCAATATTTTCTCTACTCTCTCTTGTAGTGGCTCCAACTGAGCTTTCCTTGACTGCTTCTTTGTCTATATTCTCTTCAGCTCTTCCTGCAGGTTCTTCAAGTCCTGCACACTTTTCAACCTATCTTGAATGGTCATTGTCTTTTATTTTTTCTTCAATTCTTACACTGCAATGTTTACTCCTTCTTCTTACATGTCTAAGTCCTGTAGTCTGTCATCCTCTTGTATAATCTTCCATAACTGTGCGCTTATGTCATATAACTCTATGATTTCCTAGAATCTCTATGCAATGTTCTCCTTATGATCTGTCACCTCCTGCACCCTTTGTGATCTGACCTCTGGTGGAGTGTTTGGTTGTATGACTTCCATCAACTCTGTGATATGGCTCTTATAATCCTCCATATTTTGTACTATCTTCTTGATCTTAGCCTCCATGGGTACACACTCTTCACGTGCATTGTGTGGGATAGTTTTAAACACTTCGTCTACCTGTTGCTCTATATTCTCAGTGCGTTGCTTTATATATTCCTTGTCAATGTGCATATGGTTAAATGTTATCTTCATTGTCTCACTTTTTTCTTAACCAATTGTAAATATGTTGCGTCTGCGTGGGCACTTTATTGAATCTCCTGTGTGACACTAACTTGCATTTTATACAACGCTTTTATTGCGATCTTTGGAAATGTAATTCGAAGTGATCTATTTATTTCAATTGATTTTGCTTTTTCTTCTCATAAATATGAAACATGTACTGAGTTATACAAAAATTGTCATTCCCCAATGCTACAATATGGATCGTCTCTTGCGCTGGAACTTTCATTTATTGAGAAGTGTATTGTGGTTGTGTTTGTTCCTTTTGATGCATTGTGTTCAATTGCAGTTGTGCCAATGTCTCCTTAACCTATGTCAACTTCTTAATGATATCCCCCATTTTCTTCTTAGCCTTGTCCCATGAATTTGTTGCGTAGCCTTGCACCTTCTCTGTGACCATCTCTGCATCATCCTTTGTCAATGTTAGTTTAGGGATTCTCTCGTGCACCTTCATCTTCTTTCTATGGCCTAATTCCTGTAAGACTTTCATATTAATCAATATAGTCTTTGTCTACATTGTAGCAGTTGGTATCTCTATGTCAGGGACATATCCTCCTCCTAGTTCCTCCCACGTAGGAACATTAACATCCTTATGCACTCCTCCATTAGTATCCTTCTGATGTGTTCCTCCATTTATTACTTCTGTGTGGTCCTTCTCCTACGTTGAGGGATTTGGAATGTTCTTTTGTTAAGGTTTTATTACTGTCATTCTCCCTCCAGTATCCTTAGTGCACTTTGCAATGTTCCTTGTATTTGTTGCTGGAATATTTTTATTCTTTGATGTGCCAGCCTCTGCCTTCTTCTTAAATTTTGATCCCTTCTTGGAAACTATTGGTACTTTCCATTCTTTAGGTCAATCTTTCATGGTCCAATGTACCTCTTCTATTGTCACATAGTACCTCATCTGTAACCAATTATTCTTGGGATCCCTCTTGGGATAGATACACATATTGTGTCTGGAAGCCTTGAAATTTTATACTCCTTGATTCTCTTCCACCACTTATGGTGGAATCCTCTAGGTATTGGTTATATTTTCCTTCATATCGTCAAAATACATGGAAAATATACTAGAATTTTCCTTCCCTTTCTTTGTGTCTGATGTATTCCTTAATGTCGTATATGTTGTTGCATGACACTTTCCTAACCTTGGGTAAAATCCTTTGTATTTGGGTTCTCCCCAACCCACCAAATCTATGAGTATGATCAACGATGCATAGTGGAAATATGTTCCAATATCTTGTGAATCATTACAGTCATCCAAAAATAAATTCAGTAAGTATGGGATCCAGCTAAGTAGAGTCCCCTTCATGCACTATGCGACTGCTACTATAATTCTTGCAGGTACTTCTTCCTTATGACATTTCCTTGACATTTTGCAATCCATCAACTTAGTTTCCAATCTTATCACATGTTCATTGATTCCATTGATTTTGATTCCCCATGACCCTCTCTCAGTGCCATATGTTTTCTTCATCTCCTCTGCTAGTGATTTCTCCTCTGTCTTATCATCTAAGTACTATGATGGCTTCTGTCCCTCTGTTGGTACACCTGTAATTTCTGCAATCATATCTACATCTATTGATATTGGCATGTCCATCCATAGAATACCCCCATGCACCAATGCCAATAATTTTTTGATGCATTTGTTTACATCTTTACCCCACCCAAAATGAGGTATTTCTAACAAGTTCATTATCCGTATGTTGTACAACCCTGATATCCACTGTTTGGTTCTAAAATTGGAACTCCTGACGAACTTGCTCCTTTACTTTCCATATAAACTTGTGGCACAAATTCAGGAAACTTTTCCCTATCTGTTACATCATGATCTAAATACTTTAGCTTCTCCACACATCCTAATATGTCAGGAAGGATCATGACTCCTTCAAGTATGTGTGGTAATGTCAGTGAAACTTTTGTCTATTTGTATGGTGATCTCTATACTAGTTTTTTTCCCTTTATTTTTGTTTTCCATGTCAGCGACCCTTCTTCTTGGTGCACATCTTCTTCTTCTTCTGCATCAGAATTATGTTGACCTGTGACATCCTACACTTGTACCCGATCTTCTGATTGTTGCATTAGCTCTGTGATAGGTTATTTCGTTGTTCCGGACTGTGACCTAGTATCATATGATTCTTTATGCTCATTGTCTTCCCCATTCAACTGTTGTGGTGGTCCTAAACCAAGTTGTTGTGTAGGGTTTTGTTCTTCAACCCTTGGATCAACATCCATTTTCTCAATCACTAGTTCCTCTTCTTTGACAATGGTTGGAATAACTAGTTTAATGACAGGTGATGGGATCACATCGACATCGACGACTCCCTCCGACTGGATAGGGTTTTGTACTTCTATGATTTCTTTCTCCTCTTGAGATCTTGTGGCACTGCATGTCTTCCTTGCAGTTCGACTAGGAGATCTGACCTTCGGTGGCACCATTCTTCTAAATCCTTCTCAAGTTGTTTCTAAATCCTCACTGAATCTCCTAGAAATATCCTTGACCACACCTTTTCACACCAAGTTTTCACTCCTTATATCTCATGTTCTCACTGACACAATGAGCCTTCTTCTTCATGTTTCCTTCTTTTATAGTTCCTATCATAAATGTTATGCCGTGCTTGTACTTTTCCTCTCATCACATTTTTCCTCTTTTTGGATGCTCTCTGTCCCATTGCACTGTGTTTCTATCTAGTCATTTTTCTCCGGTGTGTAGTATATTATCCTCTATCACACCAATTATTATCTGTTGCACATTGTGTCATCTAACTCTGCCTGAAAAACCATGTATCTATCTACTTCATTTTTTTTTTCTTCTTTTTCCAATTTATTTTTCTTCCTTTTTCTATTTTTTCTTTCCTTTTCCTTATTTTAACTCCTATTATATACACTATGTACAGCTCTAATTCTCTGCGCTGTAGCTACTGAGGGTTACTGGGTCGACTATCCCTATATAGTTTTAGTCAACTTCCATTCACCAATCCTTGAATATCCTTTCCTGCTAAATCATGCAGCTGGACAACACCTCCATATATGACATACTTTGTCTCATATAACCCTAGCCAATGCATCCTGAACTTGCCTAGGTGATGCAATTATTTTATGTCATTGAGGAGAACCAAATCTCCTTCCTTGAAGTTCTTCTTAATGTCTCTATCACGCCAAGATTTATCCTTTAATTTATATACTTCCTGATGGAACCCAACCATAATCCTATATTCTTATGATTCCATGAGTTGAGCCAATATTTATTGAGCTGCGCCTCTTTATGTCATGTTTGTAATGGTCACAATACATAGACTAGGTATCAAATACTCCAAAGGGACTACTAATTCCTGTCCATAAACCAATCTAAAAGGTGTCTTCCTTGTAAGCTTCTTGCATGTAGTTCTATAAGTCCATAATATTGTTGGTATCTTCAAATCCCAATCATCTCTATTCACATTGAAAATCTTAGTTAAGTAATTCTCCAATATTTTATTAAATGCTTCCACTGTTCCATTATCCTGATGATGGTAAGGAGTGCTCTTCTGATGATGTATCTCACATTATTTAGTCATTGAATGAATGGTACTATTAATAAAATGAGTCCCCTGATCACTCATCAGAACTCCAAGGAATCTAAACCTTGTAATTACTTGTTCAAACAGGAAGTGCATTGCAGTTTCTACACTGCAATCCTTTACTATTGTTGCTTCATCCCATATAGTTAAATATTCTATTTTTGTAATGATATACCTTGCTACTGATCTCCTAGTTGGTGTATTTATTGGTCCTACAAAATCTACTACCCATTTATCAAACACTTTCAGAGTTACCTGAGGTCTCAGTGGCATCTCATCCCTCCTGGATGGATTTCCTACCCTTTGACAGAGATCACAATTCTGAAAATACTCCTTTGCATCCTTAGAAATTGTTGGAAACCAAAGTCCTATGCGCAATATCTTCTACGTAGTATCCTTCCCTACATAGTGTCCTCCAACTATTCCTTCATGTGCTTCTACTAAGATGATAGGTCGTTCATGCTCCATGACAGATCTCCTTATAATGTTATCTGCTCCTAGCTTATACAAATTACCTGCAATAAGTTGGTAGTTTGAAGCTCTCACCACCAAATTATTCTTCTGCACAGTATTATATTCCTTTGGGGAAAATATTGTACTAAAAAATTCAATAATGTCAACAAAATATTCATCCACAATCTGTACTTAAAAGAGGTGTGTATCCAGGAAATTGTCCTCCAAGTTGCTTGGTTCCTCTCCATTATTTATCCTGGATAGATGATTTGGCCCTGCATTCAGACATCTAGGATTCACAACTACTTCAAATTCAAACTCTTGAAATAACAACAACCATCTACATATTCTCCCCCCCAACACTAGCTTATTGACCAGGTATCTAAGATAAGAGTGATCTGTAAAAATATTAAATTTTTTTCCTAACAAATAATGTCTGAACTTCTACAATGCATAAACCATGGCCAAACCTTCTCTTTCTGTTGTATTGTACTTCTATTCTGAATCTTAAATATTCTTGCTTGCAAATGTTATTGGGTGATCTATATCACCTTCTCATGGTTGTGTTAATACTGTTCCAAGTGTTATTGAAGATGCATCTACATGAAAATGAAACTCCTTTGACCAATATGGAAACATTGGAATTGGTTTTGTCACCATTTTCTCCTTCAAGATGTCCAAACTATGTTGGCACTCATCATTCCACTAATACTTAATATCCTTCTTAAACAATTTCTCCATGGGAGCATTAATATGTGAAGATCCCCTTATGAACTTTGTGTAGTCTCATGTATGAAGAAGTGTGCTTTTTAACTTGCGCACTGAATTAGGTGGTGGTAAGTTAACAATGACAACAATATTCATAGGATCTACCAACAGACCCTGTTTACAGACCACATGATCCGAAATTGATATTTTAAATACTATGGTTAAGTTTATTCATGATATTATTTACCACTTAGGAATTAAGAGAAGAAGCTTAATGAAAGAAGTTGCAACCATATAAGAAGTAAAAACAAAAAACCATAATACCAAGATTGATAACAAAGTTCGACACAAGTTTGCCTATGTCTCTGGGCCTTTGTCTCAGTGGGGTAGGCTTCTTATTAGTCTTCAATGATTTAAGAATACAAAATAAAGGCTTACATAAAAACTCCTGAAACTACCTTTCAGATCTGCAACTTCTAGACAGAAACAAACATCACTATTAGTTGAAATAGGAAATTCTGAGACTTTTGAGTATGAATTCGACTATGTTTGGATCGACATCTTAGGCTCTAGAGGGAATTTTCTATTCAACTACTCGGATGTAGAAACATAATCCATATCCGGACTCCCCTCGATATTCTGCAACTTTTGAGTATAAACTTGACCTTCTTTTGAACATTCCCTTAGAACATCCCCTCGACACGAATCCCAATGTTACACCCTGTCATATCCATACAATCTCAATTTGTGTGCCAAAAAAACTATTTTTTCTTGATTTTTGTGCCCCACTAAATAATCTAGACTCCGCCAAATTCAGGGACAATTAACCATATTTAGGGACAGTTAGCCATATTTAGCAAGATTCTCCATATTTGGAGGATATCCACTAGATTTGGTGTTAACCACCAGATTTGTCCTTCCAGAAGGTGACACATGGTGCCTCCTCATTGGGCCACATGTCACCTTGTCATTGGCACGTGACACATCATTGCTACACAATCATCTGCCACATCATCGTCTGTACAATGCCACATCAACATCCATATTGTCTCATGTCACTCTACCATGTCAGCATCTGTATGGCCACATGTCACCCTACCACATGTCACTTCTGTATAGTTCCACATCACTATTGATGTCATGCTCATGTCATCATTCATACTAGTGACATCATCAGTTTACTTTGACCTGTTGACTTTTTTGCTTGTTTGTCCTGAACTTCAGATCAAGATAACTTTTGCATACGGTGTCCAATTTTGTACAAACATATATGGCCCGAATCGACATGACAAACCTGATGCAATGGTACTAGTTTTGTTCGATTTTAAAAACTTTGAAATTTTGGCCTTCCTAGATCCATTTTGGATCACCACATGTCCTAGCAAGATCCCAAATGATGCGTTGAATATACATTTCTTAATGTTCAAGGAAATTTGAAACTGTCTACACCTATCTAATATGAACCTTAACACTTCAAAATGATCCTTCAATATGCCAAATACTATCCAATCATCCAAATAAAATTCCAAAAAATTATGAAAAAAATCCTTAAATTCAACTACCACTAAACTTGAAAAAACAACAGGGGAATTCTTCAACCCAAAAGGCATCACTGTGTACTGATATGACCCCCATTTGTAGCAAATATAGTCTTATGTCGATCCTATGGTATTATTCTGTTGTTATCTCCTCAAATAAATCAATTGAGATTTTTCATTTTAGGTGATAGGATGTCTTTTAAAAAATGGTACCTTTTAAAAAACTTTAAAACTCATTTATCAAAGCTTTACGCATGTAATAAAGTTTAAATAAACTTTTTTTTAGTTTAATTTGATCTAATTCAAATATCAGGTTTCGGTGGCTTAGGCGAACATTTCGATTGTTCATTAGCCACCGAAAGCCTTAGCTTTTGGTAGCTTAAACAAAGGAATTCAGAGCTATTTTAGCCACCGAAATCTCAGAAGCGGGGAAAGAGTCAGCATGTCCTTTCACATGTTTCAACCATTGGGTTCGAAGTTTTATAATTTCAATAAGATGCCGAAAACACAGGAGAATGAACCGTTCATGACCGGAAGCTGATCTCTGTATGATATAAGCAAATCTTTTCAGATCGCTGTATCATCAAGACATATGCTTATGTACCCTCCATCGTTAAAGTTATTGACCATGACTACTACAAATCACCAACCATTCTGCTGCATCCCTTGTAATCAGTGCCATGTTCTAAAGCTCGCCTCAATTCTCTCATTTTTTTCACAGCTGAGCCAACTCTCCCTAATTCTACGCTGTGTAACTCTCCCCCGAAATTTGTTCCTTCGATCACAGGTGTGTGGAAACATTGTGGAAAATGAATAAAGGAGCGTCAACACTGAGGAAAGAGCTTGACGACATCAGTTACCTAGAATCACACCCGAAGGTATGTAAAATGTTCAGGGATGCAGGGTGTTATAATTTTTGCAAAAAATTACAGACTTCTCATCAGCAGGTGGCAGAGGCCTTTACCCTCAATTTCGATGGAAAAAAAGAAATCATAGGCTGGGATGAATTCGAGATAGATGAAGCCCTCATAGCTAAAGTGACAGAGCTTCCCATGACTGGAGAAAAATGGTTTAAAACTACTGTCACTAATAATGTTGAATTCAGGTTTTATTTGAAACCATAACGCAGGGGTTTGATATGGAAGAAAGACATTCTTGTGTCTTTCCTTGAAGAGAAATGGCAACAGATATTAAAATCCATAATGGTTTATCTAACTTGTGAAGGGTGATACAACAGAGTGATGATTTACCATTTTAAACTTATAAATCATTTGACTGGTAGAAACCCACTCAATCTACCCTATTTTCTCCACAGACGTTTATCCAAAATGGATCATCAAGTCAAGGCCAAGCCTAATCAAGTTGCAGGTAGATTATCCCACCATAGTCTGATCAAAATTTTGGTTTGTGAGTTGTTGAAAATTAGAGGGAAAGAGTGGAATTACTTCTTGTTCTGGAATGATTTCTAGATTGAGGTTCAGCTAGAAGGTAAAAAGAGTCCTCATTCCAAGAAGTCTTCTACTCCCAAAAGTGGAAATAGGAGGAGGAGAGCTATCTCTCTAGCTCCAGTTAATCAACCCTCTCCTTCCTCTAAGCTTTACAAAAATAAGAAGAAATTAAATTTTAACAGTGAAAAATAAAAGGCCAAAGAATCCCCAGTGAAAAAAAACATTCTTAATCTTCCTTACACAGACTCAGAGGATGAAGAGCACTATATTGAAATAGGGCATGAGGATTCAATTACCACAGGGCATGAAAATTTTGTTTTTTTGGATATATACACAACAAGTTATGAGGACCTTCCATCACCTACACCTCAAGAAGAACAAGAACCATGAATTACAGATGCCTCATCTAGCAAAGGAGTGAAGCAGAGTAAATCAAAGGAAATCAAGAAGCTTAAGAAGAAGTTAGCTAAGCAAGAAGTGCTAGAAAGGGTAATAAAAACTAGGTATGAAACCCTGTCAAAGAAATTTGCAGAAAGCAACTCATCCTTGGAAAGATTAGCCCATGAAAGCATAAAGGAGAAGAAAAGGAAGGACAAGATTGTAAAAGACTACAACATCTTATGGAGAGTAGCTCAAGGATTTAAGAAAACAAGCTATGTCTTCAAAACACCAGGCTCAGACACATGCTTCTCTTGAGACCCTAGCAGAGGTGGCAATTCAGTGCAATGAACCAGAGGCAGACAGTAACCCTAAAATCTTTGAGCAAGATGCATAAGCCTAAAAAGATCAGTCCTAAGGCGTTTTTGAGCTAAGACAAAGGGTATCTTTGAAATTTTGATAATCTCGGGTTTTAGTGGCTTAGGCGAACATATCGATTGTTCATTAGCCACCCAAAGAAGACCTTTCGGTAGCTAATTGGTCTGAATTCTATCTACTCTAGCTATCGAAAGCACTGATAAGGAAGAAAGTTAATGTTTTTGCACAGGTCCAAGTTTTCCTTGTCCAAAAGACTCAGAAATGGTTCCAATCGATGGAAGATAATTAATGACATCCTTATCAAGAGTTTGTTTTGGTTTTGGAGGTTCTCTACAAGACAGAAAGGTAAAAATGGTTAGCTATTTTTAAGGATATGAAGTTGTTTGACTGTTAACATGTGTCATGTTCAACTCCTCCCGTATCACATGAGATCCAACAGCCTCGGAAGTCTCACTACACCTGTCAAAAAATATGAAGAACATAAAGATCATTCGAGAATTTGAATTGACCTAGTTTATGGGATCTTTGCCTACTTTCTTGGGCCAGTTATTGATTTTCTATTTTAGGCAAAATTCGATCCAGTAATCTAGGATATTGAAACTGTTTGTAAAGGGCTATAAAGCCCAAAACATTTGATGAAAAGGAGGTTTGATTTTGAGTTCTATAATCCATTGTTATTGTAAAAAAGACACTTTCTTTAATATATTAAGCCTCCAAGCTTCTTTCATTGTTATTGTCAAACTCTCTTTTATCTTTGTCTATGCCTATGAGTTGAAATCATTCTTTTGTCTATGTTTAATGATCCCATGGTAACTGTCATCTTACCTTTGATTGTTAAGAAAGAATCATAAGCATCCTTTGCTAGTTTGTTGACCCATCATATATATTGCTTATGTATGTTCTGTTTAATTGATTGGTTTTCTTATCCATTTGATTTACAAACCTATATGATAATAGCTCTTGAAGGCCTTGTATTGCACAAATATATCTAGATTATATTGAAGATACAATCTAGTGATTTAAGATATTCATCTTGATCCAAACCCACACCCATTATTGAGAAAATAGTTATAAAAAGGTTAAGTTACCAGGCATCTATGAGATATAGCCTAGGAGAGTTTCCTGGAGTGATAACAAATTGGCACCGTTGCCGAGGAGAGGAGACTGAAGCTCAGCTTCTGTTGGTCACTATAATTTCTTAATTAATTTTAAACAACCAAGTGAAACATAAATTATCAACCCATGGAAGTCTTTTGTTTCAAAGATAGCTGCGCACTATATATGCTCAATTCCAAAAGCACTTAGTGTTGTAGTAAAGAAATCATTCTATCTAACTTGCTGAAATGAACTGAA
>ML783889.1:406503-438143 GCA_009831015.1 Picea engelmannii | reverse complement strand
CTTAAGAAGAAGTTAGCTAAGCAAGAAGTGCTAGAAAGGGTAATAAAAACTAGGTATGAAACCCTGTCAAAGAAATTTGCAGAAAGCAACTCATCCTTGGAAAGATTAGCCCATGAAAGCATAAAGGAGAAGAAAAGGAAGGAAAATATTGTAAAATACTACAACATCTTATGGAGAGTAGCTCAGGTCTTTAAGAAAATAAGCTATGTCTTCAAAACACCAGGCTCAGACACATGCTTCTCTTGAGACCCTAGCAGAGGTGGCAGTTCAGTGCAATGAACCAGAGGCAGCCAGTAACCCTAAAATCTTTAATCAATATGCATAAGCCTAAAAAGATTAGTCCTAAGGCATTTTTGAGCTAAGACAAAGTGTATCTTTGAAATTTTGATAATCTCAGGTTTTGGTGGCTTAGGTGAACATATCGATTGTTCATTAGCCACCGAAAGAAGACCTTTCAGTAGCTAATTGGTCTGAATTCTATCTACTCTAGCTATCGAAAGCACTGATAAGGAAGAAAGTTAATGTTTTTGCACAGGTCCAAGTTTTCCTTGTCCAAAAGCCTCAGAAATGGTTCCAATCGATGGAAGATAATTAATGACATCCTTATCAAGAGTTTGTTTTGGTTTTGGAGGTTCTCTACAAGACAGAAAGGTAAAAATGGTTAGTTATTTTTAAGGATATGAAGTTGTTTGACTGTTAACAGGTGTCATGTTCAAATCCTCCCATATCACATGAGATCCAACAGCCTCAGAAGTCTCACTACACCTGTCAAAAAATATGAAGAACATAAAGATCATTCGAGAATTTGAATTGACCTAGTTTATAGGATCTTTGCCTACTTTCTTGGGCCAGTTATTGATTTTCTATTTTAGGCAAAATTCGATCCAGTAATCTAGGATATTGAAACTGTTTGTAAAGGGCTATAAAGCCCAAAACATTTGATGAAAATGAGGTTCGATTTTGAGTTCTATAATCCACTGTTATTGTAAAATAGACACTTTCTTTAATATATGAAGCCTGCAAGCTTCTTTCATTGTTATTGTCATACTCTCTTTTATCTTTGTCTATGCCTATGAGTTGAAATCAATATTTTGTCTATGTTTAATGGTCCCATGGTAACTATCATCTTACCTTTGATTGTTAAGCAAGAATCATAATCATCCTTTGCTAGTTTGTTGACCCATCATATATATTGCCTATGTATGTTCTGGTTAATTGATTGGTTTTCTTATCCATTTGATTTACAAACCTATATGATAATAGCTCTTGAAGGCCTTGTATTGCATGAATATAGCTAGACTGTATTGAAGATACAATCTAGTGATTTAAGATATTCATCTTGATCCAAACCCACACCCATTATTGAGAAAATAGTTACAAAAAGGTTAAGTTCCCAGGCATCTATGAGATACAACCTAGGAGATTTTCCTGGAGTGATAACAAATTGGCACCATTGCCGAGGAGAGGAGACTGAAGCTCAGCTTCCTTGGGAGACGACAAGATCCAACTTTGATGATAGACAAAGTTTGGACACATTTTAGGTTGTAACCATCTATCTGGTGACTCCATTGGAACGAAGTGGCTCCAAGAAGGGATCATACTAGGGAAAACCAAGAAAGACTACTGGCAACTCCAGTTCTAGATCCTGAGAAGATCATCAGATGTGGAAAATCATTGCAAAGACAAACTTTCGGATCTGCAAGAGCATCTAAACCAGGTATTTCAAGAAACACTTTTTCTTTTGTATCTAGAAAATCTCTTGTCGAATCCCCTTCTGCTGAAACTTCTAGTTCTCAGAAAATTGAAATTGTGTCAGAAAGATTGAAGGGTGATGAGCCTTCAATTTCCTCTGATGTTATAGATTCTATTTCTGAGCATGTTAGTATATCCAACTTAAGAGAAGAAGTTGTAGAATCGCTCCAAGAAGAGGACTCTTCCTCTTCTTTGAAGTCTTCACCAACTGAGCCTGTGGAGAGTTTTTTCCATACTCATACCAGTCTACCCATTCTTGAAGATATTTTACAAGATATTTCCTCTAAGGGTGAAGAAAACTTGGCCTTACTGCTCGGTTAGTTTTACAGAGCTTCTTACTTTCCACCTTATTCAGGAAACACATTCCAGGGTAGTCATCCTACCAGTGCTTCTCCTTCATTCCTCAGTGAAGTAAGACCACCATTTTCCATAGTCCCACCTATCCCATCTTAGCCATCATCTACAGAAACTTCTTCCTCTGCACCAACCCCGAAGATTTCCATGGCTGCCCCTTTGAAAAAAATGGAACAAATCTTAGCCAATAGGTATGCCCCTCTTGTGTTTCCCAATCCCTTATCAGCCATGCCAACAGGATATTATCATAAATATATGCCAAAGTTTACTGTATCTAGGGATTATAATGTTGAAGAACATATAGAAGCTTTCTATGCTTATGCTGAGAATATTAACATTTCAGAGGAAGATGTTTGGACCATAATTTTTGTGTAGAGCTTGGATGGTCAAGCCAGGAAGTGGTTCAAGGAACTGCCAGCAAATTCAATGGCAGGCATTGAGCAGCTAGATGAGGTGTTTTTGAAACATTGGGGAGAAAGAAGAGACCTCTTGTATTATATTACTGAATTTGAAAATCTAAGAAGAGAAAATGGGGAGTCTATCTCAGACTTCACCAAAATATTCAATAAGATGTTTGGAAAGATTCCTGCAGAGATCAAGCCAACTGATGCATCAAAAAAGATTACTTACTCTTCTTCCTTTGATCCAGAATTTTGCTTAATCCTTAGAGAAAGAAGGTCAGCCACACTCGCTTTAATGCAAGATGTTGCTCTTGAGGTTGAATCTAACATTATGGCATCTCATAAACTTAAAGGAAAATTTGAGAGAAATAATTCGTCTGCTGATCCTCCTTCTTCTTCAAATACCAAAATGGGAAAGATGGCCAAGATGTGAGACAACTTGACCTCAGAAATGTCAAAACTGAAAATTCAGAGTCAGCAACCAACAAGAAGTAAAGAGCCTAATGCCTATTCTCCTAGGAATCTCAATGCATTCCCTTACAGAAGGAACAACCAGCAGGTCCAGATCCTTCAGAGAGACAAGAATGCAGCTGAAGACCAAAGGATCAGGGCCCCCTTCCAAAATGCAGTGCTATAAGAATAATAGGAGCTACCTCATGATGAAGTTGAAGAAGAAGACGACATCAATTGCTTTGGGGATGAAAATGATTCCTCCTTCTTGACACATACAAATTATGAGTAGGCCCAGATGGACGAGCAGATTCATGAGGCAAGCATTGAAGAATCTTTTTATCAGATATATGATCAAGTAGGTTATAATTTAAGATCTAAGAATGTTACTCCAAAGCCATTGCTTGTTGCCCTTGGAAAAAAGAAAGATGTTGCTGCCAAGCAACCTGCTACTCCTACAAAGAAGACCTCCACTTCTGCAAAACAATAGCAGAAGCAATTGCAGCCCCAAGCTAAAGAACAAGTCTCCCTTAGAGCTCCTTCTAACGAGGTAAAACCTTCCGATAAAATATCATATTCATTTAATTTCGAATCAGAAATTCAGAAGGTGAAAATACCTATTCCATTGACTAAACTTATGAAGAATGACATATACAAGTCTGCTATCCTGAAGTCCTTTCAACCAAAGACTCCTCCAGCTGCTGATTATGTAAACCTTCAAGATGACACGCCCACAGTGACTATAGAACCTATGGTATAAGACCGAGATGACTCTTGTCCACCCTTCTACATATCCCTAAATATCCATGATAAGATCCTTCACAACTGCTTGCTTGCCTCAGGAGCGTCACACAATCTTATGCCTAAAGAAGTGATGGATGAACTTGGGCTTGACATCACAAAACCTTACCATGATGTCTTCTCTTTCGACTCTAGGAAAGTTAGATGCCTCAGCCTCATAAAAGACCTTGTCATAAACCTTGCCCAGCTACAATGAGAAGCATGGTAATGGATGTTGTAGTGGTTGATATCTCACCCAAGTTCGGTCTCCTCCTGTCACGTTCATGGAGCAAAAGGCTAGGAGGTACTTTGCATATGGATCTTTCCTATACCATAGACTTTGTGTTTGGAGGAGAGCTAAAGAGACTTTACAAATAAAATCAACTTGCCTACATCATTAGTGATGGGAATATTTCTGTAAACCATCCCATCTATGCATTAGAGACAGACTTCGGATCATACATCCTACAAATAGATGATTCTCAGCCAACTCCTTTGTAGCTCACAAGGCCTACTTATCAGCAGACTGATGGAGAGAGTACTCCCATGTGGAGCATGTTCTTTGATGGTGCCAGTACCAAAGACTCAGCAGATGCAAGTGTAGTTTTGATTTCTCCTTCAAAAGAGACTATTCATTTGTCTTTTAAACTTGATTTCAAAACTACTAACAATATAGTAGAGTATGAGGCTTTTCTATTGGGATTAAATTCTGCCAAGGAGATGGGAATCAAAGGACTAAAAGTGTTTGGAGATGTGGATCTCATCATACAACAAGTGAATAGTACTTTCCAAGGAAAACATGTCAGGTTGAAAGCCTACAGGGATGAGGTATGGAAAATCAGGGACTCTTTTTCCATTTTTGATATTTCTTATATACACAGAGCTATGAATCATCTTGTTGATTCCCTTGCTATCTCAGCCAATATGTTCATTCCTCCCATGCCTCCCAAACTGAATTATGAGATCCAAGTCAAATATAGACCATACCTACCTGACAATATTAAATATTGGAAAGTCTTTGAAGATGATGATGAGCTTAGTAGATTTCTCCAGGTGGTAGATGAATTTTACGATATGCATATTGACCAGGAAAATCAAAATGTAGAGGAATCCAAGAAGCCTAAGGTAAAAAGAAAAATGGGTCAACATGATATCATTCAGCTTCCCAACAATTATATACCTCTGGGTTTGGTGCCTCTTGAGAAGCTTTTTTACCAAAACGATGTCCCCTACAAACATAATAAGAAGGAGAAGGATCCTGTTGTCCATGAGCACAATATAGGAAGCCAAAATCATCCTAAATTCATAAATCTGTCTGCTGAATTAACTGTTGATCAAAGGTCTGAATATTGTATCATTATGAAGGAATTTGCTGATGTTTTTTCCTGGAAATACAGTGATTTGAAAACCTATGATCCTAAGGTCATTCAACATAAGATTCCCCTTGAGAAAGACACCATCCCTTTCAAACAGAAACTGAGACCTAACAGTCCTCTCCTATTTCTTGTAATTGAAAAAGAAATCAAAAAGCTACTTGATGCCAAAATCATAATTCCATTAAGATACTCTAAATGGATTGAAAATCTAGTAATAGTGAGAAAGAAAAATGGTGAGATCAGGTTATGCATTGATTTTAGAAACCTAAATAAATGCTCAAAGAAAGACAACTATCCCCTACCCAAGATGGAACACTTGCTACAAAGAATTTTAGGGGTCACTGACATGTCTTTCCTAGATGGCTTCTTAGGCTATAACCAGGTTTTTATACATCCTGATGACCAAGAAAAATCTACCTTTACTACTCTTTGGGGTACCTTCATGTATGCCAATATGCCATTTGGGCTAATGAATGTTGGGGCCACTTTTCAGAGGGCCATGGACATAGCTTTCATGGGAGAGAAGGACAAGTTTGTCCTCATCTATCTTGATGATATCACGTTTTATTCTAGCATTCATGAAGAGCATCTGAAGCATCTAAAAAGAGTATTTTTGAAATGCAGACAGTTCAGGATTTCATTGAACCCCCAAAAATCTCAATTTTCTCTCGAGAAGGGTAAGCTCCTAGGCCACATTGTTTCAGTAGAAGGAGTGAAAATTGATACAGGTCGAGTGGAAGCAATTCAGAAGTTGTCCATACCAAGGTCAAAGAAGGATGTCCAATCTCTACTTGGTAAGATAAATTTTGTCAGAAGATTCATTCCTAATTTTGCTGAGTTAGTGAAACACATAACCTCTATGCTAAAAAAGGGATCCAAGATAAAATGGACAAACAATGCAAGAAGTTCATTTCAGGATATCAAGCAGGCTATCATGGAATCCCCCACTCTAATCAGTCTGGATTACACCAAGATCTTCTATATTTTCTCTTTTGCTTCCTATGACACAGTGGCAACAGTCTTGTTACAAAAAGATGATGAAAGTCTTGATCACTCGGTGGCATTTTTTAGCAAAGCACTCAGAGATGTTGAACTAAGGTATGATCCTATAGAAAAACAAGCTTATGCTCTCATTAAGTCATTAAAAGCTTTCAGAATTTATATCCTCCATGCAAAGGTTGCTTCCTATGTTCCTTCAGCCTCTGTGAAGGATGTCTTGAATCAGCCTGATATTGATGGAAAGAGAGCTAAATGGATCGCAAAGCTGATTTAGTTTGACATAGAAGTGAAGCCCACTAAGCTGGTAAAAGGCCAAGGCCTTTCCAAGCTTTTGACAGAAGAGAACTGTGATATTTTGGACATAAATTTCATTGGGGAAAGTTCAACAAGTTTGCAGATAGGGGTAGCAGTAGAAAAACAACATGGTAGTCAGCAGGTGGCCGAGAAAATGTTTTCATGTGAGTGGTATTCAGGTATTATTCATTTTTTACAGAAGTTGGAGGTTTCTCCTGAACTTAGCATGACTCAAGCCCGAGACCTTAAGCTCAGAGCAATTAAATTTTGCATTAATAATAATCTTTTGTATTGGAAAGATCCTACTGGTTTACTACTAATGGCCTTTTCTTTTTTCATACGTGTGCGCCTTTGTGAAATCTTGTGATAAGTGTCAAAGATTCACAGGAAAACAACAACTAAAATCTCTGTCCTTGATACCTATTGTAGTGAATGGTCCTTTTCAGCATTGGGTTTTAGATTTCATAGGTGAGATTAATTCTTTGTCTAGTGGTCATCATAAATGGATCTTGGTAGCCACTGGTTATTTTACAATGTGGATAGAGGCAATCCCCACTAGAAATGCCACTCATCAGGTCGTCATGAAGTTTCTCTATGAGAACATCCTGATCATATTTGGTTGCCCAAAATAGTTAGTGACAGATAATGCAACAACATTCAAAGATGATGCATTGGTTGACATGTGTGAGTCAATGGACATTCAATTGGTACACTCTACTTCCTACTACCCTCAAGGTAATGGCCTTGCCAAGTCGTCCAATAAGAGTCTAGTCAGAATAATCAGAAAGTTGTTGGAGGAGAATCAAAAGAGTCGGGATTCTAAACTAAAGTTTTCTCTTTTGGCAGATAGAGTAACTAACAAGAAATCCATAGGAACTTCTCCCTTCAAACTAGTTTATGGCACTGATGCCATTTTCCCCATTAAGCTAGTTTTACCAGTGGTTAAGTTTTTTCAGGAGGAACAAACTGAATCAAATGATATGGTGAAAATAATGCTTGACGTGGTAGAGTTACAGTAGGTCAGAGAACAACTGGTGGATAAATCGGAAGCTCATCAAAAGAGGATCAAGGATACTTTTGACAGAAAAGCAAAGGTGGACGACTTTCATGTTGGTGACTGGGTTCTAAAATGGGATGCCCTCGGACAAGATAAAGGCAAGGACGTCAAGTTTGATTCTTTGTGGACCGGTCCTTTCATGATAACTCAAGTACAACACAACAACACCTTCATTCTACAAAGTCTAGAAGGTGAAGAAATGTTTGGTGGCCCAGTCAATGGGCGTTTTCTAAAACTCTATTTTATCTAAGGTTTCAAAGTCTTGTCATTATAATTTTTATTTTCAACTTTTGTTTTTCCAAAATAACTCCATGCCCAATGGAAACACTAGTAGATAGGTTTGAATTTTCATTTTTCAGGAAAGGCATTGGTTTTGTGGTTCTTGAAACCTCACAGGGAGGATTTCACCCCCAATAGGAGCGAGTGTTATCTCCTAAAATAAATCAATTGAGATTTTTCATTTTAGGTGATAGGATGTCTTTTAAAAAAAGGTACCTTTTTAAATTTTTTAAAGCTCATTTCTCAAAGCTTTACGCATGTAATAAAGTTTAAATAAACTTTTATTTAGTTTTTATTTGATCTAATTCAAATCTCAGGTTTCGGTGGCTTAGGTGAACATTTCAATTGTTCATTAGCCACCGAAAGCCTTAGCTTTCGGTAGATTAACAAAGGAATTCTGGGATATTTTAGCCACTGAAATCGTAGAAGCGGGAAAAGAGTCAGCATGTCCTTTCACACGTTTCAACCGTCAGGTTCGAAGTTTTATAATTGAAATAATCCGCCCAAAAGAAAAGAGAACGAACTGTTCACGACCGAAAGTTGATCTAGGTATGATATAAGTGAATCTTTTCATATCGTTGTATCATCAATCCATATGATTATGTACCCTCTATCATTATAGTTATCGACCATGACTATTGCAAATCACCAACCGTTCTTCCGCATCCCTTGTAATTAGTGCCACGTTCTAAAGCTCACCTCAATTCTCTCATTTCTGTCACAGCTGAGCCGACTCTCCCTAATTCTACACTGTGTAACTCTCCCCCGAAATCCGTTCCTTCGATCACAGGTGTGTGGAAACATTGTGGAAAATGAAGAAAGGAGTTTCAACCCTGAGGAAAGAGCTCGACGACATCAATTACCTGGAATCACACCCGGAGGTATGTCAAATGTTCAGGGATGCATGGTGTTATATTTTTTGCAAAAAATTTCAGAGTCTCATCAGCAGGTGGCAGAGGCCTTTTCCCTCAATTTTGATGGAAAGAAAGCAATCATAGGCTGGGATGAATTCGAGATAGATGAAGCCCTCATAGATGAAGTGACAAAGCTTCCCATGACTGGAGATAAATGGTTTAAAACTACTGTCACTAAGAATGTTGAATTCAGGTCTTATTTGAAACCAGAACAAATGGGTTTGATATGGAAGAAAGACATTATTGTGTCTTTCCTTGAAGAGAAATGGCAGTGTTTATTAAAAGCCATAATGGTTTATGTAACTTGTGAAGGGCGATACAACAGAGTGATGATTTACCATTTTAAACTTATAAATCATTTGACTGGTAGAAACCCACTCAATCTGCCCTATTTTCTCCACAAAATTTTATCCAAAATGGCTCATCAAGTCAAGGCCAAGCCTAATCAAGTTGCAAGTAGATTATCCCACCATAGTCTGATCAAACTTTTGGTTTGTGAGCTGTTGCAAAGAAGAGGCAAAGAGTGGAATTACTTCTTGTTCTAGAATGATTTCCATATTGAGGTTCATCCAGAAGGTAAAAAGAGTCCTCATTCCAAGAAGTCTTCTACTCCTAGAAGTGGAAAGAGGAGGAGAGCTATCTCTCCAGATCTAGTTAATCAACCCTCTCCTTCCTCTAAGCTTGAAAAAACTAATAAGAAATTAAATTTCAACAGTGAAAAAGAAAAGGCCAAAGAATCCCCAGTGAACAAAAACATTCTTAATCTTCCTTACAAAGACTCAGAGGATGAAGAGCACTTGATTGAAATAGTGCACGAGGATTCAGTTACCACAGGGTGTGAAAATTTTGTTTTTGTGGATATATACACAAAAAGTTATGAGGACCTTCCATCACCTACACCTCAAGAAGAACAAGAACCACAAATTGCAGATGCCTCATCTAGCAAACGAGTGAAGCAGAGTAAATCAAAGGAAATCAAGAAGCTTAAGAAGAAGTTAGCTGAGAAAGAAGTTCTAGAAAGGGTAATAAAAACTAGGTATGAAACCATGTCAAAGAACTTTGCAGAAAGAAACTTATCCTTTGAAAGATTAGCCCATGAAAGCATAAAGGAGAAGAAAAAGAATGACAAGATTGTAAAAGACTGCAACAACTTATGGACAGTATCTCAGGGCTTGAAGAAAAAGGTCAGGGCTTTGAGGAAACAAGCTATGTATTCAAAACACCAGGCTTAGTCACATGCTTCTCTTGAGACCCTAGCAGAGGTGGAAGTTCATTGCAATGAACTAGAGGCAGCCAGTAACCCTACAATCTTTGAGAAAGATGCAGAAGCCTAAAAAGATCAGTCCTAAGGCGTTTTTGAGGTAAGACAAAGGGTATTTTTGAAATTTCAATAATCTCAAGTTTCAGTGTCTTAGGCGAACATATCAATTGTTCATTAGCCACCGAAAGCAGAGCTTTCGGTAGCTAATTGGTTTGAATTCTCTCTACTCTAGCTACCAAAATCAGTGATAAGGTAGAAAGTTAATGTTTTTGCACAGGTCCAAGTTTTCCTTGTCCAAAAGCCTCAGAAATGGTTCCAATCGATGGAAGATAATTAATGACATCCTTATAAAGAGTTTTTTTTGGTTTTGGAGGTGCTCTACAAGACAAAAAGGTAAAAATGGTTAGCTATTTTCAAGGATATGAAGTTGTTTGACTGTTAACAGGTGTCATGTTTGACTCCCCCTGTATCACATGAGATCCAGTAGCCTCAGAAGGCTCACTACACTTGTCAAAAAATATGAAGAACATAAATATCATTCGAGAATTTGAATTGACCTAGTTTATAGGATCTTTGCCTACTTTCTTGGGCCAGTTATTGATTTTCTATTTTAGGCAAAATTCGATCCAGTAATCTAGGATCTTGAAACTGTTTGTAAAGGGATATAAATCCCAAAACATTTGATGAACAAGAGGTTCAATTTTGAGTTCTATAATCCATTTTATTGTAAAAAAGACACTTTCTTTAATATATTAAGCCTGCAAGATTCTTTCATTGTTATTGTCAGACTCTCTTTTATCTTTGTCTATGCCTATGAGTTGAAATCATTCTTTTGTCTTTGTTTAATGGTCCCATGGTTACTATCATCTTACCTTTGATTGTTAAGCTAGAATCATAAGAATCCTTTGCTAGTTTGTTGAACCATCATATATATTGCCTATGTATGTTCTGGTTAATTGATTGGTTTTCTTATCCATTTGATTTACAAACCTATCTGATAATATCTCTTGAAGGCCTTGTATTGCACAAATATAGCTAGAATGTCTTGAAGATACAATCCAGTGATTTAAGATATTCATATTGATCCAAACCCACACCCATTATTGAGAAAATAGTTACAAAAAGGTTAAGTTACTAGGCATCTCTGAGATACAGCCTAGGAGAGTTTCCTAGAGTGATAACACTGATCTGGTGATATCCTAAAAATCCATCAGTAAATGAATATGCTTCTTGACCTCCTACATTCTCCAATACTTCATATGTAAATGGAATAGGGAAGGGATCATGAAGATATGCATCACTCAACTTCCTTAAGTCTACACATATTCTTATTCCCACTTTCTTCTTCTCATGTACTACCATAGGGATAATCCACTCATATTCTTCCACAGGTTCTATTACACCAGTTTCTAACATCTTATCAATCTATGCCTTCACTTTCTTCTTATACACTAGATTAAACATGTAGGGTCTCTATCTTATTGGTCTGACATATGGATTCAAAGGGATCTTCATTTATCCAAGTTCTCCTGCTACCCCTTTCATCTCTGAAAATGTTGTTGGAAATAGGTCATTATACTCACACAATAATTTTGTTATTCTTTCTATTGTCTGGTTATCCCAATAGCCATCAATAATTGAAATATTTGGATTCTCTTCTATTCCAATGTTTACCTTCTTTATCTTCAGTGGTGTAGAAAAATATTTTGACTATAACTATGGACCTTCTACTTATCTTTCCCCTTCAACTTCTATAATCTGAATATCACGTGCATTTTCTTCTGCTGGATCATCTTCTGCGATGTGGTAACAGTGTAACAAATGTTCGACTATCTGTCTCTTTTGATTCTGATAAGTTGTGACAATTTAAACTTTAGGTTCCTCAAATATCCT
This sequence comes from Picea engelmannii, assembly GCA_009831015.1. NCBI lineage: Eukaryota > Viridiplantae > Streptophyta > Pinopsida > Pinales > Pinaceae > Picea > Picea engelmannii. The sequence continues at coordinate 426,333 of ML783889.1, read as the reverse complement.
CTCTTTCACCAACTTCAGTGTTGCATCTATCTCTGGATTCTCATGCTCAAATTCAAAGGTGATCAAAAAATTCTGTTGCAAGTCTTTCTAGTTTGCAGTTTATTTGCCCAGTTCCAATTATGTATACCAATTCCTTGGGATGCCTTCTAACGTATGAATGAAGTGATGTGGCCATTCCTCTGGTGGTAACAATATCCATTGGATTATACCTCTATTTACATTCTCTCTGGGTAGTCCCATTCCATCATACTTTTGCATATATTTATTCTCTTGTTCTATGCCAAATCTGATGCGTAGTGACCTCTAGCATTGATACCAGTTATTGATCTTCTCTTTGTGAGTACCCCAACAACGTGCATGTGTTGATTTTAAGGCAATATCTAATGCTAGCAACCTTTGATTTTTCAAGACTTATAACTCAAACTTTCTTAAAAATACTTCTAAAAATATTCTGACCATAAAAAGTTGGAGGTTCTCTTACCTCTGTACCAAACCATCTTAGTGCACGTGCATCATCCTTTCACATCTTCTGGTAGATATATCATGTAAGCATTGATGCCAATTCTCTAGTCCTGTGTCAGAATCTGAAGAACAAGAACTAATGCTTCTCCAACTAAGCATTCCATCTGTTGTTGAGTTAACATAATCTTCCTCTTGTGCAGTAGTTCTATACAACTAGTTTATGTCTTCTGTAATAAAATTATTTGTCCCAGGTTCAACATATATTCCTCCATATGAAGGATTTAATGGTGCAATGAATCTGTATTCTTATGATTCAAAAATCGTTTTCCTCGTATTCAAGTTGATGATAACATGATTTTCAAATGCCCAATATAGTCCTATCAATGCTAGATATGGTATAGTTTTATCTACTATATCAATCACCTCAAAGTCTACCATAGCCTTTCAATCTACCAATTGGTACCACTCTATGTTTATTTTCTAGCTTCAACTGAATAGGTGAATATCCTAGTGTGGGTTACCCCATGGATTCCCATGTTTTCTTAGGAAAAACATTTACTTCAAACCCCAGATCTAATATGATGTCCCCCATGTTAAAGTATCCAATATTTGCATTCAATCTGAACTCTCTACTTGTTCTTCTCTTCTTACGGACCCGATTGATTGTATTTTGTTATAATTTCATATCTTCTCCAGAATTTCACTTTTCTAACAGACTCTATAATACTTGTACAAAGGTTTTATCATTCAACAACTTCACACAAGACCCCAAAACATTTATCAGATTAATTACTTGTTCTGAAGTCTAATCTTTGTTGGTATGATCAAATAGGTGAGGCATGTCATATACTGCTACATCATCTCCCGTCTTTGTACCTGAAGTAGAAGAAATATTCTCCTTCAAAATATCTTGTATGGCCTCCTTGAATGTATCCTTTTCTTTGTGTGAATTGGACTATTTTTGAGGTCTTGTATTCTTTCTAACCCACTAGTTCTAGTCCTGATTTTGCTTTGTTGCATCTACCCTGTCTTGGTTCCACCTCTAGTAACTATATTGATATTCTTCCCATCCTCTTCTCTAGTTTCCACAACAATTCATTGAACAGTCTAATTGTTCTAGTACTTTTTTTCCTGTATCTTTGTTAAAAGTGTAGGACATTCTTCTGTGTCATGATCTATTGCACAACAATACATGCATGTCACTCGTGGCTATGGAAAATCCTTTGCATAATGTCTAGGTTTCTAACAATTGTGACATGTTACTAGTCCTATACCTCCTCTAAAGCCTCTTCCTCCACAACCTCCTCCTCTGAGTCTGCTTCTATTTCCTTTATTTTCTCCACTCGGTGTATTATATTGTGGTTCCTCATTGTATTGCGGCTGCACATCATTATATCGTGGTGGTGCTGCAAACTGTTGTGCATTATTATACTACGTTTGCGTTGCAAATTTTTGTGAATTATTATAGTGTGCTTTCACTGTAAATTTCTACACAGGTTTTCCTTTCATTAGTTCAACATTCACCCTATAAATATAAGAAGTCATTTCCTTCATTATTTCCAAGGTTATACAATCCTTATCTTCATGTCCTACAAACTTGCAAAAATTACATAATGTTCTCTTGGGAATTGTTTGATACTTTTGCATCACAGGAAAATGATAAGGATCATGTCCATGTGTTCTATATATTTCACACCATGGCCCTTCTAAGGGTAAAGGATTTGTCATTCCATCTCCCAAGTACTGCACAAATGTTGGGCATTCATTCTTATGATTTACTTTTGTTATGCACAAGTTACACAATACAACTCCCCTCTTCTCCTTACCTTTATTTTGATTCAACTAAAATGCTAGATTCTTCATATCTTCTCTCAGCTCTTATACAACTGGATATGTATGTTTATATTGTTTTTCCTCCAATTGCAAAGCTACTTGCAAAGCCTCAGCCTGAGTTTGGAACTTTTGTTTCCTCAATGGATATTTCAGATGTGCCAATAATGAGTTAACAAATAAGTGTCTATGTTGCATATCTGTTATATGATACTTCAAATTACCTTTCAGTCTCTTGAAATTATGATCAACTTCCCAAACTGTCTCACCTGGATTCTATTTGATTTATATCATCTCATTCATAAACTGATCCTTTGAACTTGGTCGCCAGAATTCATTGATTAACTCCTTCTTCACATATGTGACCGTTGGAGGTGCTCCTTGTGGACTGTTTACTGTGAGGCCCATACACCAGTCCAATGCGCGGTCTATGAATGTGATTGCAAGCTATGCTGCTTTTGTATCCTCATTTGTGATCTACTTAGATGCCCAAATATTCTCACAAATAAACATATTCTTCTCTGGGTCCTATGACCCATCTCCATGGAACTATGGTAACCAAATGGTTGGATTTTCTCCTACCATTGTGAAGCTTTCTATATTACTGACTCCATGCAGTGTCGATAACTGACTACTACTAGCTGAACTTGTACCTCAAGTTGAACTTCCACTGGATCCTCATCCTACTAAAATCCTTCTACCACTAATTTTGGTTATCTAAATGGTTCTTCTTCTTCATATGTCTTAGTATCACATGAGGTTGTGGGTTCTGTTAGCACTAGAAGTCACCCTCCAAGTGTACAGAGGGTAATCCCAATACCTATCAAATTTTTGTGTCACAGGTTGGTTTTAAAGAGGTCAAATGGGCACAGACTCAATTCGATATCATTTTAACTTAGAAAATTGGACTGTTATGAACATGTAGGTGAGGTATTGATTAACTTCAGTCAGTAAGTTGGAGTAAGGGTGAATAGAGGGAATATTTTGGTTAGGAGAGTGCAGAGGTGTGTCGTAGACATCAAGTCTTCCAGTAGCCTAAGGATGAAAATATTCAAATACAAGATCCTCTTGGATTCAAAACTTCAGAAAATGAAGTACGTAAATAACAACACTGCAATCAAACATACATTACAATACAGTCAAAACAATCCATGTGAATCCTTCAATCATGGACACTTCAGTATCAAAGGAAAATATGATGAAAAAGAAGATGAATTTCATTAAATAAGAAGTCTCAGATCAAAATACATAACCAGAGAACCATAAGCTTCATCAAAAGTTTACAATACGGGAGCACTGCTCAACCATCGACCATAACAAAATATCAAAACTACCTACTTGGAACTGTCCACAACCACCAGGGGCACACTCTGGCCACTGCATTCAAGGCTTGTCATCTGCATCTTATTTTGTCAGACTGGGCATGCATTCTTCTTTCAGACGCAAACTTAACTCAACATGGGCCTTCAGGAAAAATCATCCATCAAGGGGGCCTCTGGTTGACAGCTCTATCTCTACAACTAGACCCTCCATCTTTTACATTTATGGAGTGAGTTGAAGTTTCAACCACCACTCCCATTTCCATTAACTACCTTCAACGAGATCAGGATGAGGCTTGACACCCAAGAATGCTCCAGGTGGTGCCCATGACTTCTTCCAGTCAATATCGACGCCTAGAGGGCATGCAGATCTTCTTCTATGACCAATACAGGCACTTTCAAAATCTCAAGCTTCAGGCTCTAGCTCTTTCTTCATCACGTCTTTGTGCTTGTGACCTTGGGCCATGACCTGGCGCTTATCCCATATGACGCTTTGGGATTTTGCGCTTCAGGATATTTCACATTACTTGAATATATATTCCCTGATGCCCAAATGAAAAAAATGATCCTCTTAGATCAACAGTCAGATCTGTTATGCATCCAACGATCGCAATTGCTTCCTTGAAAACCCAAGTCACTAATCATGCATTGGGTACTTACCTTTCTTCTTGGGCCCACCTCCTGTGTAACCTCGAGCTGTGACCATGGGCCCAATTCCTGGGCTCTTTGCGACTTTGCGTTTCGGGTGTTTTGATGTGAGCCACTCCTGACTCGCTCGATTTCCGAACTCCCAAACTAGAGCCTAGCAAGAGCTATCTCCCTTCCTATGGACCCCTCCGATGTGACCTCCGTTATGACCTGGGGCCCAACTTCCTATCATTTTGGAACTATGTGTTTCATGAAGTTGAAATTTAGCTTACTTCCTTTCTTCCGATTCCCGATTCTCTGACTTCACCAGTGTCAGATCAACGGTCCGCAGACTTTCGTGATCCAACGATCCAGATCTCTTCTTCGTGAATCAGGACTTCGCATTTCGGGACTCGGGGTCATATTTGCTTGACTTTGATTTTGGACCTTTTCTCTGGTGCTAAAATTTGATCAAATTTGGGATTCCGAGCGCCCGCGAGCTGCTAATATGATCTTCTTAGGAATCTTCATCGTTGAAGTTGATCTCTCCTATTAGCTTGAATTTCGGGCCTGAAATGGATTTCTGTGAACACTGCTCTTTGACGTTTATTGTGCAGGTTGTGAACTTCGAAAACTTGTTGCCTTTGACAACCATATGTGATAACATTTTACTCCACAGGGGATGGCATGCTGTTGGCACAGGGGAAGACCCAAGGTTCAATGCTTCAACAACGCACCAACAAAACCCTAACTATCGGCCCTTTCGGCAACATCTACGAAGCAGATGAAGTCTCACCCTAGGTAGAGGCAGGGGTGGTTGCATGACTCAAATTTCTGCAACCTAGCTGGCACACAGATCTATGATTACAACACCTTAATAGAGTACTTAGTGGTTGTCATTAATTAGTACTTAGCCTTTGTCTACAATTCAGATAAACCCTAATTACAATGCATCAAAGTATTCAACAAGATTCAACACATTCAAGCACTAAACACATCAACATAGATTAGATCTAGCATCTTATTCACTTCATTAGAAACTAAGCTATCATATTCATCTAAGCATACATCATTGCACTAAGATATCATATTCATCTAAGCATGCATCATTGCACTAAGCTATCATATTCATCTAAGCATACATCATTGCACTAAGAACTAATCATATGAACGATAAAACAACCATAATGCACAAAGCAACCACAACACAAGATATACATGGTTCACCCCCAGCCTGGGGCTATGTCCACCAACTCTTTGTCTTCTATCAATCATGTACATGCACTGAGCCTTAAGGTCCTACTTTTCATAGGACAGGAGATTTTCACACACTCCACCAGATCCTCCTTCCCCGAGCTAGGTTACATCACAAATCCTTTACATAGTCTCTTACAGTCATTTTCACTTAGCCTTGTAAGTCTCACACAGTATGCACAAAGCATTCACAACTATTTCCCGCACTTAGCACAACATCACATAGATGTCTATATTGTCCCCTCTTACATTTCCTAGACATCTATTTGTACATTAAAAAATGGGCTTAAACATGGGTAAAACCATGGGCCGACATCCCCATACTAGTTACATAAACCCTAATCCCAAAAATGGCCTAAAAGGGGCCGAGATACTATGATCTCCACTTCGACTTGTGCTCCACCTTCGACAACCTATCAAATTCCCAAAATAGGTCAATCCTGACCAAGGATATCCAAAACTTGGTAAAGGGCCAACATGCTCCCAACACTCACTTATGACTCATCCCAAGGAACTATGATCTGGGTATCCCTACTTCAAAATCCTCGAGCCTCACTCGAGCTGATTCGACCTGCTACTTCGCCAAGACCTCCTTCTCAGTGAACTCTTGAATAACTGTCTGCCTTGTTCATAGGTCCCTCTAAGCGTTGTTCTACTGAAGTGACTACTTGTTCCAACTTTTCTCCTCGACCTTCAATCTCCTCAAATAGTTGGCAAGCTTTGTCCTGGACTGGTTGGAGCCTCTGAGTCACTTTCATGACTTTGCTCTGTATGGTGTGGACCTGCTGCTGAGAAGTGTGTTGTTCCTGGGATATATTCATTCTTTCAACTACTGAAAGGAGCTTCAACTGCGCCTGTACTATCATTGCTTGCTACTTTTCCTCCTAGAGCTATGACTCCAGTGTCTTCAACTCAGGGTCTTCAGTAAGTCACTCATAAGTCTGCGCACTTCTACTGCTAAGTTGTTTACATTCCAAAGCTAATGCTCTGATCCTCTCAACTTTTCTCTAGGCAATGGCTTCTCTTTGGTCTCCACGTTCTGTGGATTAATTGGTATTGTTTATAGCTCTAGATCTATTATTCTATGTTGAAGCTATTGGATGGCTTCAACAAGCTATGCTCCTTGATGCTCTATTGGTTCTTCCTCCTTTTTCTCTAAGCCCATCACAAAGAAAAGTTCTCTGCTGACTACTTCTTTTACTCCAACCTACTTCGCAAGCAATTTTTCTTTCTCATGATGGATCTACTCTTTCTCCTCTTCGAACTTTGTTTGGAGGTTGTTCTTCTTCTGCTGTGAAACTCGACGTTTCTATATCACTTCTTCTTGGGCTTGCTATAGGGCCAATGTGGCATGTTCTGTTTCTTCCTGTGCATGGTGAATGCAAGCTTCGGTTGCATCGGCTAGTTTGCGGAGTTGGGTAGGCTCATCTCCTAACTTTGTTTCTTCTGATGGCTGGGGCGCAGTGGACACTCCTCAGTTGGAGTGAAGGGCCTATTGTACCCCTCACAATTTTTCTTCAATATTTTCATGCATAGTCTCTTTCTTAGCTTCATTTCTATGCAAAAGATCTTCTGAGGCATCTAATACAACTGCGATGATGAAGCTGAATTCATCGAGTGTGAGAAAAGTCTACATCTTGGTCTTACTAGATTTTGACTTCTTCCGCGATGTGGGTTTCATGGGAGAAATCTTTCTTTTGTTAGATGGATATGCGTCATCAGGGGGATTCTGTGGCAGTGTTACTTCACCTTGCTTCTGTTGATATTATTTTCCATTTTTCTCTTCTTTGTCTACTTCGTCATCACCTCCTCCTCCAGGTGATTCTGAAGCAATTTCTTCTGATGCACTACTCAGTTGTTGGGCCTCTTCTATCTTCTTCCTTCTACTAGTTCCAGGTGTATCATGCCCTTCACGAGTGACCATCGGGCTTCCAATTAGTTTGGGATATGACAGTTTTGCAGGGTCAACAGGGATAACGAGATATGTATGCCATTGCTTAGTTATTTATTCTAGGTCCTCCTCTGTAAGTTTGTAATAACTCTGTAGTACTTCTTTATGTTCATCTCCATGCGCAGTGATGTAGATAAAATGTTTGTCTATGTGGAACTTCACAAATGGCCTAAACCTGTGCAGGGTGTTCAGGGTTATATGAGGGACAACCTCAATAGCCCTCTTTAACTGCAGGTAGTAGGTGTGGAACACCATGTTTGACTGCCATTTTTTTCCCATATCGCTTGAATACTAGAGCGAAGTGAAATTTGCAACTAAGGGTTCAGATGGCTCTAGTTCAAGGAAGTTCACACCTTTTGGCATCTCCCAAGATATGAATGTGATGTGGATCAACAACCAACTAAAATGGAACTCATAGCCCTGATGCTGAGATTCACGACAGTATTGGTCTAACTGGTTCTCTAAGTACTTTTCCCAACTCATCTGTAGCCCCTCCACGCATTTCCCCACGAGGTCAACAACAAACCATGTGACCTGCATGGGTCTGTTCTTTCAGACCATCTTACCAGCAATAAACTGGCAAGCAAGGTGCATTGCACTATTCTGGATGGAGGCTACCTTGTAGCCTCGCTTCCCCTTCTCCACGTCATCGTATGTATCTTTAATCTTTGGTGCCAGGGCATGGTATGCAACCTTCCCTGGGTAAAATGCTTCTGAGTCTGGTCCCTGCATGCTCAATATGGTGATCTGATGGATCAACATCGGTGTTAGTGTCAGAAGTCACTCCTAGATTGCAGCAGGAGTAAGCCTGAAGTCCATCAATTTGTGTCACTATTTGTTGATAAACGGTTGATGAATGGAAGTAAACTCAGAACAATATCATTCTAACTCATAAACTAGACTAGGCATGCATAAGCATATGAGGTCTTGGTTTAACTTCAGACAATAAGTTGTAATAAGGGTGAGTAGGAGGAAGAATTCTGTGAGGAAATGCGAAGGCTTGCTGTAGGCATCAAGCTTCCAATAGCCTGTAGAAGAAAACTTTGAACACAAGAACCTCTTATATTCAAAAGCAGAAACACTAAAATAACATAACAACGCTATAATAAATCCTTTATCATAACACAATCATGATGATTCATGTGAATCAATCAATCATGAACCCTTTTAGTATGAGATCGAAACCAGATGAAAAAGAGAGCTGCCTTACATTGAACAAGAAAATTTCATATGCAGATACATAGCCAAGAAAATCAGTCCTTCATTAAAACATTACCGTTGGGAGCTCTTCTCTACCAACCATCCCCACAAAAATACAAAAATTGAGTATATATACTCAGAGCAATTCCCTCCCTTGGCAACATGAGGGTAGTTGAGACATTAAAGTCTGATTTAGCATGTGCAAGCTCCTCTGATCAGAAGAGAACATCAGATCGACATGGTTCTTTTAGGAAAACCTGCACACAGGACGATCTTGGGCAGACTGCCTGCCAGAACCTCCATGCCTTACATTCATGGCTTGAGCCGAGGTTTCAGCTACCTGCTCAATTTTCATTAATTGCCTTCCTCGACAACGGGTGGCCGAGAATTCAAGCATAAGGAACGACCACGCACTTGCTTCCCAGGGCTCATAGGCTAGCCTCTTTTTATTTTGGCTCCACCCTCAATGTAACCCATGGCCATGACTTGGCGCCTCGCTCCAAAGTCGCTTCGACACTTCTCCTTTCGAGAGACTCCACCATTCTAGTGTCCAGGATCCTTGGTGACTAAAACTGTGTAATGACCCTCCATATCGGTGGTTGGATCTAGCCTCAAAATCAACGGACACGATCAATTTTTCCTTGAACACATTTGCTTCTCGCTCCTCTTCCTCCAACCACCTTTCCATATGACCCTGTGCTATGACCATGGGCCCACACCCAAAGGCACCTTTGCATCTTGCGTATCATGGATGGAATGGAGTCGACCCTTTTATTTCAAAGTCACGATAGCCGAGATGGAGACCAGACTTAGTCAGGTGCCACATGTCCTCCAAGACTAACGGTCCTGATCCTTTCGAGGATTCTCCTACCAGAAGTTCTTGCTCCTCTTCCTCCAACTGCCTTTCCATACGACCCGATTCTATGACTATGGGCCTACACCCAAAGGTGCCTTCGCATATTACATATCATGGATGGAAGGGAGTTGACCCTTGTATTTCAAGGTTGCAATGGCTGAGATGGAGACCGAACTTAGTCAGGCGCCACGTGTCCTCCAAGACTAACAATCCCAATCCTTTTGGGGATTCTCCTACCGGGAGTTCTCACTCCTCTTCCTCCAACCGTCTTTCCATATGACCCTGTGCTATGACCGTGGGCCCGCACCCAAAGGCACCTTCGCATATCACATATCATGGATGGAAGGGTGTCAACCCTTGTATTTCAAAGTCGCGATAGCCGAGATGGTGACCAGACTTAATCAGGCGCCATGTGTCCCGACTAGATCAGACGACCATGATCATTTTGTGACTTTGGAACTAAGGGATAATCCCATGCGCTAAAACTCGTGAAACCGTGTGGCTTTGGCTTACCCGATGACCAATGATCTACTCCATCGATGGATCCTTGCCGCTGAAAACAAAAATGCCCGCTCGCTTGATTTTAAGCCTAAAATGGACTTCTTCTGTGTGTTGCGCTTGACGCTCATGAATGCGACCTTTGAATAAAATGCATTTGATGGGTTTTTAAAACCCATTTCTTCACGTTTTACACCAAGGACCTGAAATTGGAGAGAAACAACCCCCTTACAAGAATTGGTGCTAACAATCGGATCGACGGTGATGCATCTTTCTAGCCACAAGTATCCACCATGGAAGCTCGACAGCAGGAGATTAATGCACACGTTAAACTCCTGGTGCCTTCCAAAATGGGGTATTTTCATTATGTTCAGGATAGTGGACTATGCAAGGTCCATAGTCCATGGTTGGGGGATTATCCTCGACTTCTTCCCCTTCTTTCTAGTCAAGTACCTGTGAGGTGTGAGCATGTTGAAGTTCTTGCAATACCCTAGGTTAAATTCGTTGATATTTAGTGTCATGATCTTATCCGGTTGAGGCTTGCCTGTGCATATCCCCTTCAGGAGGTACCCAGTAACCAAGGTGTAGTCAAAGTCCCTGGGGAAACTGTCATGATTCACCATGCTAGCCAGAGGCGGGATGTAGTTGAGTAGGATGGATGCGATTAACTTCACATTCACCAAGTCATCTCGATGCTTGGTTCTTTTCTTAGCCGCAGCTTGGGATGGTCCAGATCCGTGAGTAGTTGGCGAGAAGGCTTGCACTCCTCTCATCGATGAATCTTGAATTCTGATGGACATCACCTTATCAGTCATAAGTTTGATTAGAACTTATTCGATAGAATTTTCTATGATGCTGAGTTAATTTGACATGCATGGTCCAGATCAGATGACTCAGGTCGATGAAAAAATGCTCAATGCAATAGAACAGGTAGCAAAGTCTTAGTAAGAACAACACAGTAACAACGAGTTCTCTTGTTGTCTCAGATACAATTCGTTAAAGTGTTCTCGGTGCAATAGTTGACAGAATAAGTAGACAACGATGTAACGTATCCCTCCAATGAACAAGAAGCCTTCATCAATGCAGTGATGTCCATTACAGCGTAGTCCCAATGGTCCGATGGCGAGATTTTTGATCCCAACTATTGTTCTAACCATTCAGGAACGTCAATCTAATGGCTATAATGCCTCCAATGGTCATATCACTCTACCATGGCGAAGTGCCAATCTGAGTTTCTCTGATATCCCAGCGAAGTTCAAATTCTGGAGACCTTCCTTCTGCGAAGTCTTCTCTGGAACTTCTTGCAATTTCTCTAACTTTTCTTTCTTCTTTTTGATCTTTCTAGCCTTCTTCCCTATGATCTATGTCTCGGTATTCCTCTTTCCATTGTAATTCTTATCTCCACTTGGAATAGTAACTTCGCGCTGGTGATGATCTTTAATAGGGTTCAAGGGAAATACTTCTTCTCTATCTGGGGTAGGTTCTCTACTCTCTTGTACACACAGGTGTTTCAAATCTTCTTGTGTTCTTTCAACTTCGACATCCATATTTTTGGTCCTCAGTAGCTTTGACTGGTTTTCTTATTCTTCCAGTAAGTGTGCTATTCTCTTAGCCATGAAGTCTCTTAGTTCTTTCTTTTTCTGTTCTAGATCTTCCTCCTCTTTTCTTCAGGTCTAATATTTCTCAATCCAGGTTTTTCCTAGTAGTATAGAAAATGGGACGTTGTTCTCAACAAACTTCATGATCTCAAATTATTCTTCTATCGAAGTGCCATGAGCACTCATAGATGTATGGGTAAGTCTTCCACATAGGGTTATCATCTTTCCTCTAAATAATATTATTCCTCCCAATGAAGGAATCATAGCAGGCTTTCCTAAAATTTCCCAAGTTCTTTCAGTTATAATATTCACTTGTGTTTCCTCATCCAGAACACAGTCTATGTCGAAGTCTCCTATTCTTGTTTCTATGAATTCTTTCTCTTTGAAGATCTTTGATAAGTTGATATCTCTGTGGTCATTCAAGGTTTCTTTCATTAGTAGTAATATAGTCTCTAATTCTTTCTGGGGTTCTGCCATGGTATAAGATTATTGGTCTTCCTCAAGGTTTTCTTATCTCATATTCATTCTTTCGACCTTAACAATCATTCTAGCGAAATCCAGAACGTCATGGTCCATAGATTTACAAAAATGACAACTAGGTATTCTACTAGGGCATGCCTTAGCAATATCTCCTGGTCTTCTCTAACTGTAACAAAGAGTTAATCCTCTCTTTCTCTTAAATGATCCCCAGCCTTTCTTGTATTGCACACTAGGATCATGGTAGCTAACCTACAAAAAATTATTCCTAGGATCTTGCATCTATTTTTTAGTCCAAACATTCTTTCTATGCATAGGAATAACATATCTTTCATTATTTCTATCAGATCTACTGATATCAAACCTTCTTTCTTCTAGATGTGCCCTAATTTTCAGACTAGGACAAAATTTATCAAATATACCTAGATCCATACTTTTGAAACAAACATTTTCATTTATCTTACCTTTATCAGAGTACAAAGCTTCCAGATATTATCTCTTCAATAAAAAAAATTCACTGATCTTACCTCTATCAAATCACAAAGCTTTCAGATCTTACCTCTTTTCTTCAGATCTCCCTCCTTTCTTAGCACAGAGCTTCGCAAGTCAGGTAGAATATTGTGCACTTAAAGAAACAGATCTACACACATAGCTTTCTTTCTTTTCCTTAGCTCCCAACAATCATAGTTTTAGGTCCCAGCAATAGAACCATTTGTTGGCACAAGGGCAGACCCAGGGTTCAATGCTTCAACAATGCACCAACAAAACCCTAACTACCAGCCCTTTTGGAAACACCTGCAAAGCAGATGAAGTCTCACCCGAGGTAGAGGTAGGGGTGGTTGCAGGACTAAGATGTCTACAACCTAGATGGGACACAAATCTTTGATTACAACACCTTAACATAGTAATTAGTGGTTGTCATTCATTAGTACTTATCTTTTGTCTGCAGTGCAATGCAGTATTCAACAAGATTCAACACATTCAAGCACTAAGCACATCAACATAGATCAGATCTAGCATCTTATTCACATCATTAGGCACTAAGCTATCATATTCATCTAAGAATACATAAATTCACTAAGAAATAATCATATGAACCATAAAACAACCATAATGCACAAAGCAACCACAACACAGGATATATGTGGTTCACCCCCAGCCCGGGGCTACGTCCACCAACCCTTTGTATTCCTTATTTTCTTCTGTCAATCATCTACATGCATAGAGCCTCAAGGTCCTACTCTACATAGGACAGGAGATATGCATGCACTCTGCTAGATCCTCCTTCCCTGAGCTAGGTTACAACACAAATCCTTTACATAGTCTCTTACAGTCACTTGCACTTAGCCTTGGAAGTATCACACAGTATGCACAAAGCATTCACAACTATTACCCACACTTAGCACAACATCACATAGATGTCTATATTGTCCCCTCTTACATTGCCTAGACATCTATTTATACATTACAAAATGGGATTAAACATGGGTAAACCCATGGGTCGACATCCCCATACCCGTAACATAAACCCTAATACCAAAAACACCCTAAAAGGGGCCGAGATCCCCTGATCTCTGCTTCAACTTGCGCTCCACCTTCGACAGCCTTTTGAAGTCCAAAAATAGGTAAATCCTGACCAAGGATCTCCAAAACTTGGTCAAGGGCCAACACATGCTCCTTGTGAGCTTCCAAGAACAAGGAGTTCCAGTTGCCTTATGCATTGGGCTATGGAGTCTAGCTCAAAACTTTCGCTGAAGAAAACAGGGAAATATGTACACACTATTCTACTAAAAATGAAAGAAAACACATGAGCTCCAGAAGGATCTTATTTATGTACAATCCTATACTAACTGATATTTACAAAGTGCTAGGTGAAAGAAAACTTCCACCATAGCCACCCAGACTATTTGGTGATAAATTTCTTATCTTTACTGTAGTTGATCCTAAAAAATCTAGGGAAGTATGACAGAAGAATGCGACAATGGCTTGGAATGCTGCCCATACCCCCAAATGAAGATAAGATGAATAATCCTCCAGGCTCCAATGAGTTTTGAAAACACAACTCCATATATGACCCCAAGGGTCACAAAATTTACAATCAGGGGAGCTCAACTAGTAATAAATTACCTCATGTTCTTCATTGTTGCTCACCCACTATTTGATTCTCTTAGAGTGTACATATGGGTGGAGAATTGATGCAGGCTGGTCAATCCCAGGTGATATTTTCTCGTTTACAGGCTCTGGACAAGAGATAAACTGCACATTTAGCTCCTCCTTTTCATGTCGTGTTGTGTCTTCTGCAGGTCTAGGATGAAGGATTTCAACCCAATGCCTTTCCTTAATGAATAAAGGAAAATGATCTATAGTGTGGCATTGGAAATCTTTCATATCCATATTGGAATTCGATTCATCGCTGTCATGCGTAGGCTTGCTGCTCCCCAGGTCAACAAAATGTAAGGTAGGGATCTGCTCATTTACAGGCCCGGGACAAGAGGTAGACTTCACATTTAGCTCTTCCATTTCTCCTTCATGGATCTCCCAAGGATCCGATTCATAATCATCATAAATAGGAACCAAGGAAAAAATCATCTCTTCGTTAACTTGACTACTTCCTTGTTGTTTTTCTAGATTTGATTCATACTCAATATCTTCATGCTAGGAATCTGAAACATAATGACAGTCTTCTTGCTTATGAACATGCAAATTTTCAAGATATGCTTGCATATGAACCCCCTTGCTACCCATGATGTTCTTTTCAACCTCTTTAGCATCTTCAAACAGGTGTCTTAAATATGGATATTCCCTCTCTCTCAGGAGAAGGACCAGCTCTGGATGATGAGCCATGACATAGTACACCATGGCAACAGTCTTTGTTTGATATCCATAGGCATACTATGATAAACACTATAAAACCTCCTGTTGAAGACATCCAAGGCTTCCTCTTCCCCTCTCCCAAAGGAATTAAACTCAAACCAATATTGATTAAGGGACTTGTTCTCACCCCAACACTTTAAAAATGCATGGCATAGCTCAGTCCAGGAGCCAATAGAACCAAATTCCAGACATCTAAACCACACAACAACATCTCCAGATAGGGATTGCAATAACATACTCATGGAAACATCATCGTGGAAACAGACTTAGAATCACACGGTAGGGTACATTATAGACTCTTGGCTCTGGACTCATATCTCAGAGCTCCAACTCTCCATATGACAGTTCCAATACATTACAGACTCTTGCTTGTCTTTTCTCAACTTACAAAAAGTATCAATGACTAATCCCAAAACTTGGGTGACTCTGATCAACATGACTCAACTCAAACTTACTCTACTCCAACCCCTCACACTTATATTCAACCCTATATATATAGATGGGTTGTGTCTTCCTTCTCGTCTTGCGTGCTTTCTTGTTCTGTTGCAACTGTTTGTTGCCTAGCTAGCATCACCTTGAATTCCTCAACTGATTTCTGTTACTTATTCTCCCAGCCTCTGATGAGTTTTTGCGCAACTCGTTCTTAGTCAAAACTTGCGCAATTATTTCCCAAAAATTAAGTCCCCAACAGGCTCCGGCCACAATCCTTGACTCACCCTCGAGTCAAGTGCTTGGTTCTTTCAAATCTTTTAGGAGAAACTGTTGTTTTACCTTGTACGGGTTTTCTTCTTCTTTGGGCTCTTCTGTTTATGCCTTTTCTTCCTTTAAATCCTTAAATGAAGGGCCCAATTCTAGTACCAACTCTAAGGCTCGGTGCTTTACTCCTTGAAAGCTTTCAACTTTGTCCTGCCATTTTCGGGCGAGGAGTGATGCTTTTGCAAGGACCTGTTGTGTTGTCTCTTTTCTGTACTCCTTTGTCTTGGCCACAACCAACGAGTTCCACTTGGAATCGGCTGTTGCATCGACCTGATGCATTTGTATATATGCGGTTTGAATTACCGGTCAAA
This sequence comes from Picea engelmannii, assembly GCA_009831015.1. Taxonomy (NCBI): domain Eukaryota; kingdom Viridiplantae; phylum Streptophyta; class Pinopsida; order Pinales; family Pinaceae; genus Picea; species Picea engelmannii. The sequence goes on along the minus strand of ML783889.1, from coordinate 410,320 downwards.
AATTGCGCAACACTTTCTTGGCTACGGACTATGCCTCATAGAGTGTATTTAGTTCGTTGTCGGCCTGCTGAATTTGGTCGAACTTTTGTTGTTGCTCCAGAGGGTCCAATGTGATCGCAACTTCTTCATTCAACAACTAGATCTTTGTTCAGACCTCCTCTAAAACCTAATTTCATCGAGCTATGATGCCCATGCAGTTGCTAACTTCTCTAAAACTTTTGGTTCAGTACACTGTGTCTTGTGCAGTGCTGCTCTAGCATTGTTGCCTTGCAATGCTGAATTTGGAAATGGATATGCTCATTTTTAGAAACAGTACATTCTCGACAGAGTTCTAACAGCCTTATACCTAGATTAACTAGGAAGTTTTAGCAGTAACTGCTCGTCATCATGACCGTATAGGCGCACCCGGGTGTGAGTTGTTTGATGGGATGGTTTAATCAAGGTAAATCCTATTGGGGGATCTTGGCATTTACTTATTTGAGTGGAATAGGGACGTGGCTGAATTGAGACCTTTCTGTTTGATGGGTGGGTGTCCCAGCGTGAACTTCAATGGCATATTGGCATAATGTGGATTTATGGCTTAACAATGTCAGTCAAGGTACCATAATGGCAATAAAGGTTGTGACTAGACTAGGTTTGTGTGGCCTATAACTCAGATTGGATTGGGATTCATGGAACCTCTAACCACAAAGGTTGTCTCTGCCATCTTTAATGACTATCATTAATGAACTTTTTCATTCTTCAGGTTCTGTACTACTTATTCGTCTGTTCTGTAGCAACCAATGCTTAAAAAAACAAATTAACTATGTGTTATGGCGCGACACTACGCACATAGACATTATTAACTGATTTTACAACATTTCAAAATGAAAAAAAAAAATCAAATCTAACTATTGTACAAGCTCCATCGAATTGGAGAGAATGTCCTTCTTTCTTAGTTTTGAGATAGGTAGGGCTTCAGGTGAGCGCCATTCACCCGTCCCAGTCATAGCACACCATTGAGTTGTGCGAGTATGACTTCTCCTGGAGGTCGGATCCCCACAACTATGTAAAGTCCCCACCAATGCATATGCAGTTTTTCAGGATGATTCTGGTATCTACTTTCGTAGAGTAACACCTTGTCCCCTTGTGTAAATACCTTGGTCTTAATGTGGCGATCGTGCCAATATTTTTGTCTTTCCTTTTCCACGGACTAATCGAATTCTGCTAGAAATCTGGTTTCCTCAAGTTCTTGTAGCTCTGCAAGTCTCTATGCCACTGATTCTTCGCCTATCATACGTGTGGCTCGTGCAATGTACAGACTTGGAGTGATGAACTCTATAGGCACCACTGCCTCTCTTCCGTAAACTAGCTGGAACAATGTGTATCTATGGAGTTTCTTTGTGGTTGTCCTATAGGCCCATAGTACCGCTGGAACTCTATCATCCCAGTCCTCTTGGTTTGTGCAACAGAACTTTGTTAGTCCCCTTTCTAGGATTTTGTTGAAGTATTCAACTGTTCTGTTGGCATGTGGGTGGTATGGACTGCTCTTGTGACGTTGAGTCATAAATTTTGCTGTAAGTGTTGCTATGGTGCTGCTAATGAAATGAGCTCCCTGATCACTGGTTAGGCTCCTGGGACATCCGAAGTGGGTAATGATATTTTTGAAGATGAACTGGGAAACAATATTTGTCGAACAATCTGTACTATTGCTGCTTCTACCCAACGGATAAGGTATTCAGTTGCGGTAATGATGTATCTAGCCTTTGAATGTTTGGCTGTGGGGTTGATTGGTATGATGAAGTCAACTACCCATTTCTCAAATGCCTGTAGAGCTCTAACTGGTTGTAATGGTAATTCATCTCGACGTGACGACTTGCCTACCCATTGACAAACATCACATGATCTGGCATATGATTTTTCATCCTTGAAAAGTGTTTCCCACCAAAGTCCTACCTGTATAAATTTCTATGTCATGGCCTTTCCTCCTACATGGCCTCCAATAACTCCATTATGGCATTCCCAGAGTATATCCTGCCTTTTGTGATCCAAGACACATCATATGAGAATGTTGTCCAATCCTAGTTTATACAACTGTCCGATGATCAATTGGTAATCTGCTGCTCTAATGACCATATGGCATTTCTGGGTTGCAGAATATGTTTCAGGGCAGGCCCCTGTACTAAGAAAGACTGCTATGTCCTCTAGATATTCCGGTATGGCCTCAATCCTAAACAAATCTACGTCTCGGAGCTGGTCATCCATTGTTCCGCCACTTTCTCCTGACTCTAGTCTGGATAGATGATTAGGTCCGACATTGCAACATCCTGGCTTGATGATAACTTTGAAGGAAAATTCCTGAAATAGAAACAACCATCTACAAATTCTCCCTTCCAGCACAGGTTTTTTAACTAGGTATTTTAATGCGGAATGGTCAGTAAAGAATTTGAAATGGGAACCTAGCAGATAATGTCTAAATTTCTTTAAAGAATAAATCATTGCTAAGCCTTCCCTTTCTGTCATTGTATAGTTATGCTCTACTTGTGATAGTTTCTGTCTCGCAAAGTAGATGGGGTGATCCATAGCTCCATCTCCAGGTTGCATTAAGATAACTCCTAAGGAAATTCCTGAATCATCTACATGGACGTGAAATTCTTTATCCCAGTTTTGGAATATCAGAATCGATGATGTAATGAGCTTCTCCTTAAGTGTCTCAAATTCTTTATCACATTCGGGAGTCCATTGGAACATTTCCACCTTTTTCAGGAGGTTTTCCAGAGGTGCAGTAATGTTGGCATATCTTCGAATCAACCTATGATCGTAGCCTGTGTGTCCTAGTGTGGAGCGCAACTGTTTAGTAGTCATAGGTGGTGTCATATTTGCAATGACCGCAACATTAGTTGGGTCTACCAATAGTCCTTCTCGACGGACTATGTGGCCCAATAGATTGCCATGTGGCACACATAAGATACATTTTTTGAGATTTAATGAGATTTGCAATTCTCTGCATCTGTCAAACATTAGCCTTAGCAGTGCTAAATGTTCCTTGAGTAGGCTATATATTGTCCAATCATCCATGTAGACTTCTATAAATTTGTTAAAGAATTCTCTAAAGGATGTTATCACAATCCTGGAAAAACTGCAGGGGCGTTCTTTAAGCCAAATGGCATCACATTGTATGCAAAATATCCACATTCGGTAATGAAAGTGGTCTTTCTCTTGTCCTCTTCGATGATCCTGACTTGATGGTATCCTGAAAATCCGTCTGTAAATGAGTATGCTTCCTTCCCCGCAACCTGTTCGAGTACTTCATCAGTAAAAGGTGTTGGAAAAGGGTCATGCACATAGGCAGAGTTGAGACTCCTATAGTCTACATAGACTCTAATATCCTCGGTGTCTTTCTTGCTTTGGATGACTATCAGGCTGACCCACTCATCTTCTTCTACCGAAAAAATGAGACCTACTTCTAACATCTTGTCAATCTCCTTCTTAAATTTCTCTTTTATCCTGGGGTTAATACGGTATGGTCTATGTCTAACAGGCCTAGATCCTGGTTTTAACTCAATCTTCATTTCTCCCATGACTCCCTTGATTCCCTTTAATTTTGAAAAAGTCTTTGGGAACAAATCCTCATATTCCCTTAGTAAAATCTATATTTCCTGACTGGTTTGTTCATCCCATTAATATCCCACCAAGGCTATCTTGGGTTTCTCTTCGATCCCTATGTTGAGTCTCTTCACTTTTAATGGGTGATTATAGGAACTATTGGTCTGGCTAGGTATGGTATTTTGGATTTCTCTGTTCCCCTTTATCTCTTTGATGGCTAGGTTTCTCAGTT